>CM070542.1:54419989-54883185 GCA_036346415.1 Raddia guianensis | reverse complement strand
GGGCGTCTCTTGTTGCGCGGGGAGCCATGGAAAATTTATGTGGCGCTCGGGCGAAGACTTGTGGCGAAGAGAAAGAAGGCTCGTGGTGGTAGTGATGGAGGCAAGTAGCAGCTTGAGGACTTAGCCGCTGAAGGATTAGCCGCAGCGCCAAGAGAAGTATTTATAGGCGGGCGCAAGCGCGCGACGGCTTGATTCCGCCCCACGCTGCTGCTGGCGCCATCATTGCCTCGCTTTGGTTTCCCGCGAAAAGCGACGCGGTTCCCCAAGGAAGATCGTGCGCAGTGGAGAATCAGCGACGTCAGCAGGGGTTGGGCCCCCACGATTCGCCTCCGCCACGCAAAGATAACCGACATCGGGCGCTGACGGTTTGCGATCACGGTGGTCCCGGGCTACTGGTTTGTAATATATACCAGTAGGAAGAGTCCTCACTCTCCGGCGCAGGCGAGGGCCCCACGTGCCGGGCGGGTGCGTGGGCGAGCCCCCTCTCAAGGAGAGGCGAGGGCCCCACGCGCCGGGCGGGTGAGTGGGCGAGCCCCCTCTGAAGGAGAGGCGAGGGTCCCACGCGCTGGCCAGGCGCGGCATGCAGCCCCTCTGAAGGGAGAGGCGAGGGTCCCACGCCTGTGTGGGGCCTGCGGGCAGGAGAGGCGTTCAGTAGGAGTTCGACGGCTCCCCCCGCCGAAGGGACGGCCATTTAATGACACATCACGCACGGATAGACAAATTGAAGACATGATTACCGCATCTGAGGACCTTTGCAGGTGTCTGAAGCAATACATCAGGGCACGTAAGAATTGACCTAAGCAGAGAGAAGGTTTGCTTGAGGAGGCCGCCCTGCTCGGAAGGAGCAGTAGGTGGCCCCACTCGCAGACTCACCGTGGATCAGGCGGGTCGAGGCCACTTGGCATGGCACGCGAAGCGGCGCCAGGCTGGCGTGCAAGGCAGGCATCGCTTGCCTTCTGCCGAGTCGTGTCGAGGCACCGAGAGTATCAGACGCTTACCTCCTCGGCTCTCCGCCAGACCCCAAAGCTTGTATAAAAGGAGGAGAGAGAGGGAAGGGGTACGCACTAGCATTCGTGGCATTCAAACGCTCTGTAAACACATCCCCATTCAACCACAATCGAAAAGAGCTAAGGCTCAGCAGGAGTAGGACTATTACCCGCGAGGGGTCCGAACTCGTAACCGGCGAAGTCGCCTCGCAGTGCCGCCGCCAAATCGAACCGAGCTTGATCGAGTTGGCTAGCGAGTCTAAAAATCGACCAGGGGTGTGATCCGCAGTGGTTGAGCGGAGAACACGCCACAACAAGGGCGCTCGACCTGGAGAAGCGTAAGGCCGGGCGGAAGAAGTTCCCATCTGTGTTGTGGGCGCTGCGGACAACTCTCAATAGAGCCACCCGGCAGACCCCTTTCTTCCCTGGTGTATGGCTCGAGGCGGTGCTCCCATCGGAGCTCACCTTGGGTCCCTAAGGGTGGCGGCGTTCAGCGAAGACAGACCTCGACCGCATCAGATGAAGTAAATCTCGGAGGAGATCGAGATGACAGGCGGCGGTCCGGTTGCGCGAGATATCAGCGAGCTACTGCGCCGTTATCAAGCAAAGCGGTGTGTGAGAGAACATCGTTAGGCGACCTGCTCACCGCAGAGTTCAGCGCAGCGTGCCGCAACAAAGCTGTCTCTCCCAATGGGTGGGCCCCTTCAAGGTGGTCTCGGTCTCCCGCCCAGAACTCGCTAAGCTCGATTCGAGGACGGCCGAATTGTCGAACACTTGGAACGCCGAAAGTACCGAGGAAGTTCTACCCAGTGGGTAGCTGTTCGAAGCCTTTTTGGCCTCCTGTGGGATTGAATCACGGCCCATTGCCATGGCCCACTCCCCGACGGCCCGATCAAACATTTTACCAGGCCCGGCTCCTGGAAGGTTCTATCCGCCCATATGCATCTCGCCGAATGCCTTCGGGTCAAGCGTGGTGCGAGGTGGCCAAGGAATCGTGTTTGAGTCCGACTCAACAAGAAGTTTCGTGACGCTACGTGAAGACCCGGACGTTGGTTTCCGGATTGGATTAGGAGTCGTGATCCTCAAGACTAGGAGTATGCCTTATCTGCCTCGGGAGATATTTGGCATGTATGAGAGTTCGCGATCTCGTGAGTTAGTCCGCCCGATATTCCCCAGAGGTCGGTTTGCTCAAGACTATATAAACAAGGCCCCTACGGTGTAGAGGGACCTGATCCGCTTTTTGTATCGCTAGACGTCGATCTCGCTATAGCAATTCATAATCTCGCCGAGACTTGTTCATCTCGCCGAGCCACCTCTTGTATTCATCCTGATATATAAGAAAGGTTTGGACGTAGGGCTATTATCTCCCGAGAGGCCCGAACCAGGATAAAAACTCGCTCTCCCTGTTATGTTGTTCGTGGTTGTTCGGGCGGTCTCCTATCTCAATCTTAAAGAACCTTAGCGACTTGAGATCGAGATCTCAACTGGCCGGCAGTGGCGCCGTCTGGTGGGGACTCGCAGATCGAGCATGTCGAACTCTATCGTGATCGATCAGGAGATTCTCCCTGAGGACCACGACTCAGAAGGGTAGGATGTCTCTTCCCCTGCCAGATCGGATCGATCCTTCGATCTTGATCGCCTTCCAGATCTGGTTCCCGCTGCCGTGCTCGGGGCTGGATCTCTCGCCGGCAAGCTCATCTCCTCGCGGGCAGCTCTTCGCCCGGTCCTGATCCCGTCCCGAGCTCCGTGCTCGGGGTTAGATCAACTTCGGCCGGGCAGCTCTTCGTCCGGCGCGTGTCCGGTCGCGCTGACGAAGCTCCTTGCTCGGGGGCTGGATCTCTTGGCCGAGCCAGCTCTTCGCCCGAGCCTTGTCGTCTCCGCGACGAGCTCCGTGCTCGGGCTTGGATCAAAACTCCTTCCGGATCCCGGGGCTTTTCGCCTGGCAGTGGATGACGGAGAGAGCGACCAGCGCTTGGAACATCGACCACCAGAGGTTCCTCGTGTAGGTCTTTTTCGTTTCCTAACCGCTTTTTCTTAAATTTGGCGCCTTAGTTCGTCCAAGTCTCGGCCGCCATGTAAAGTTCAACCCATTGAGCGGTGAATGCTCGCGGCCCCTATGACCCTTCTCACCACTCGTCTTCTCAGACTCTCTTTCTCTCTGGTAACACTTGATGGCTGCCCGGTCTTGCGAACTCTTGGCTCCGCAATCTTAAGGGTTTTCTCTGCCCGTATCTAGCTTCAACAAGTTCCTAAACTCAGAGTTGCGTAACACGGCATCCGGCCTCGCGGCTAAGCTTTGTTTCGTAAGCCTCCGCGCGAGGCACTTACCGCTCACGGCACAACCACTTGGCAAAGCTGCGCTCGTAAGCCCTCCGCGCGAGGCACTTTCCTTGTTCGGTTACCTTGGAATCGCCTAACTTACGTTAACGAAAGCGGTTCACAGGCGAGTCGATCAGGATACGGTGTCGCTCTAACTCTGCGACGTGCTTGAAGTCGCGAACTCGTGTCTTCACGCGCATCGTCCGTGATCGGGGCTAGGCGTCGCTCTTTCTCTTGTGCACTGTTGAGTTCGCAAACTCAGTCCTCGGCGGTACTGGCAGACGGTTTGGAGTTAGGCTAAGCGTTCTACCGGTTTTTCTTAAAACTTTCTAGCGCTATTCGCCTTGCTCTTGGTTTCTGCTCGTCCTTGTCTTTTGCTGCTCTTCTTTGCGAGAAAAGCTGCTCGGTCGAACTCTCGCTCTGATTCAAGCGCTGCTTTCGGCGGTCTTGAGCGCTCGCCAGCTCCACGGAGGCCTCTCCTCGATCGATTGGGACTTAAGCTGAATTTCAGCATGCGTTTTCAGTTTTCGGTTCCTTTCCTTAGCGTGGTTTTCCAAAACCTCGTTGGTCTTCGCTCCCGTGGCGCTCCCAGCGTCTGAGCATGTCTTTTATCCGCAGCGACCTGATGCGGCTCGGTTAACAAGCGGTGCACCACCGATGGAGTCCTCGCCCACCGTAAGCGATTCTCGCCATAACGGGCATGCCCACCGTAAGCCGATTCTCGCAAGCGGGCATGCCCACCGTAGCCGATTCTCATCGCAACGGCACTCTGGCGCTGGTTCCGCGACCCGCCGAGGCGACACCGGCCTGCGGGTCCATGCCGGATAAGATTTCGCCTCGACGCTTTTGTCTGCGGCTAAGGTCGGTCGCCTTCCACCGTTAGCGGTCTTAGCCACAGCGGGCTGCACTTGCCCGCACATCGTCTTTTTATCCATGCTCGTCCTTCTGCACGGTGTCCGGAACATTGCACCACCAACGGAGTCCCGCCCATCGTAAGTCGATTCTCGCCATAGCGGGCGCTCTGGCGTCGGTTCGCGATTCGCCGAGGTGACACTAACGCTATCAAGGGGCGTGCCGGAAAAAATTATGTCTTGTGCGGTAGGTCGTCTTTTGCGTGTTTTTCAAAACTTCGCTTTGCTCTTCTTAGAGCCTTTTCTTGCTCTCTTTTTCCCCTTGCTGGCTTGTTTCTTGTTTGTCTTTTGCAGGAAATACAGAACGGGAGCGTCGACTCGGTGATGGTCGTGGCAAGGTTCGGGCTTCCCACCAAAACCGATGTCCGTGATCCCTCTCTTCGGGCACGCTCGCGCATGCCCGGAACCGATTCACTTCACCCACGTATGATTTCGCCTTTGCCGGCCTCGACCTTCACAGTTCGGCTAAGTCAAGGTAATGCGCCACCAACGGAGTCCCCGCCCACCGTGAAGTCGATTCTCGCCATAACGGGCATGCCCACCGTAGCCGATTCTCGCCATCGCGAACGGGCACTCCAGCGTCGGTTCTGCGACGCCAAGACCACGCTTAACACTTGTCGCAAGGAATACGTCATGGGTAAAGCGTTGATTTCACACGTTCTCTTGCGGCTCGATTGCATCGGGTTGTGATTCACCTCGCGCGGGCGGTTCTTCGCCTCGAGCGCCGCGATCTCGTCCCCGCGACGAGCTCCGTGCTCGGGGCTAGATCACCTCGCGCGGCAGCTCTTCGCCGGAGCGCAGCTCATACTGGCACGCGTCTTCGCTGATCGCACTACGGTTCCTTTAACGAGCTCCGTGCTCGGGACTAGATCTCCTTACTTGGTTCCTTTGGCGAGCTCTCGCTCGCGATCGGGTCACCTTTCCCATTCGTATGTATTGTATCGCACTCCAAGCACACGATCTACGCTCGAGGCACATCGCTTTCGCTCCCCGAGCATAACGTTTGCTCGAGAGCGCAATCTCTGTTTCCTCGGGCAAGCTCTAGCCCGAGAGGTGGTTTCTCTATTTCCGTTCATGTTTTCCTAGGCATCTGAATGCCTGGATGCAGCAGCACGAGTCCGTCTCGCGACTTGCTATGTTCATTCTCCCGGAAGATCTGATCTTACCGGATGCGGTGGTAAACTCTTGACTACCAAGAATCCAATCCCTTCTTGATGATGTTCAGCCTCAAGGAGATGATTCGCCTCGCTTTGAGGCAGCTCTTACGCTCAATTATGCGTCTGGTCCCTACGACGAGCTCTGCGCTTGGGGACTGGATTTCCGATTTCTGTATCGAAGGCTGAGTGCTCTGCTCGGACAGATGTCATTCCCTGTTCAACGCAACAGAGTTGCTCGGTACTGGTCGGGTCTGTTCGGTCTCGAACAAGTCTTGTTCGGTTGAACCATGACCTGTTCGGTCGCCTGTTACATGTCTTTGTAGCAGGAAAAATATCCTCTTCGTGACTTTGAGTCTCAAGGGGACGACCCCACTCTAGTGAGTCCTTCCACTTGAGTCTCGGGGGCTAGCTGTCGGGGATTGAATCACGGCCCATTGCCATGGCCCACTCCCTGACGGCCCGATCAAACAGCTTACCAGGGCCCAGCTCCCTGGAAGGTTCTATCTGGCCCATATGCATCTCGCCAACGACTTCTGGTGGCGTGGTGCGTAGTGGCTAAGGAATCGTGTTTGAGTCCGACTCGAACAAGAAGTTACGACGGCTACGTGAAGACCGGACGTTGGTTTCCGGATTGGATTAGGAGTCGTGATCCTCAAGACTAGGAGTATGCCTTATCGCCTCGGGAGATATTTGGCATGTATGAGTTCGTTCGCGATCTCGTAGTTAGTCCGCCCGATATTCCCTCGGTAGGTCGGTTTGCTCAAGACTATATAAACAAAGGCCTACGGCGTGTAGAGGGACTGATCGGCTTTTTGTACGCTGGGCGCCCGATCTCGCTAGATACCCATAATCTCGCCGAGACTTGTTCATCTCGTCGAGCCACCTCTTGTATTCATCCTTGATATATAAGAAATTTGGACGAGGGCTATTATCTCTCGAGAGGCTGAACCAGGATAAAAACTCTGTCTCCACATCACATTTGTTTCGTGGTTGTTCGGCGTGTCTCCTATCTCAATCTTAAAGAACCTTAGCGACTTGAGATCGATATCTCAACCGTCGACACCTCCCTTTGGAGCCGAGCGACGAGGTCTCCCTCCTTCCCCGCTCGCCTGGGGGGCTGCGATGTACAAAGCCATCTACAATATAAAGATAAGTTATGTCTCTCTGTGGGCATCTGTCTTTTCTTTTTCGCCAAAAGTCTGTTAGAAAACATTCTGTTGAAAGCTGGTAGCGAAAAAGTACTTAAGGCTGATGGCCCCTTAGTTGCAAAGGCGAACGCTTAAACTTGCGGTTGGGCGAGGCGGCGGACGGAAGGCGGGCTCTAGCCTGGTGTGTCTGCTCGGTCTGGGCAATGCGCCAACGACGGCACCGGCGTCTAGACCACTTCTGGAAGCTAAGCTCTCGCCACGTAACGTTTAAGTCGGTTCGCGAGTGGCCATAAGGGTTGAAGTAACCATATGCCTAAGGAAAAAGCGCACACTTTCAGCAGAATGTTCTGTCTAAAACTTTGGGCGATCAGTTGCTTAGCCTCAAAAAGTCTGTTAGAAAACATTCTGTTGAAAGCTGGTAGTGAAAAAGTACTTAAGGCTGATGGCCGCTTAGTTGCAAAGGCGAACGCTTAAACTTGTGGTTGGGCGAGGCGGCGGACGGAAAGCGGGTTCTAGCCTGGTGTGTCTGGTCGGTCTAGGCAATGCGCCAACGATGGCACCGGCGTCTAGACCACTTCCGGAAGCTAAGCTCTCGCCACGTAACGTTTAAGTCGGTTCGCGAGAGGCCATAAGGGTTGAAGTAACCAGATGCCTAAGAAAATAGAGCTCACTTGCAGCAGAACGTTCTGTCTAAAGCTTTTGGGCGGTCAGGTGCCTCAGTTCCTCTTTTCGCAAGTAAGAATTCGCATGAAGATTAATCGGGACTCATGGCAGAAGAGCAAAAGTTTGCGTTAACAGGTTTTGTTTACAAGACGAAACAAACAAGGGAGTTCAGCTACTCCTCGTCATCATCGTCTTCTGCCGGAGCAGCACCGCCCATCATGGATACGCGGCCGGCGGCGACCTCGACCCGAGATTGTTCGCCCGGATCCAGCTGGCGCGAAGGTTCCCCAGTGGCGGCGTCGAGGTCGAACGCGGTGTTTTGGGCAAGGCAATTGCCCAAGACGAACCGCGCTGCTTCGAAAGCGCCGTGGCGACCATCTTCGATCGCCCGCGCCCGCATCACCACCGGCAGGTCGCGCAGGGCCTCGACGGCGCGCCCAGTCGGAGTCAACAGATTGCGGCCGTCTCCTCCGTAGGCGTCTGAGGTAACCCGGGTACAAGACGTCTGGAAGTCGCGATGGCGGTCATGACATATCAGCAAGAACCCGGAGGTGCTCAGAGTGCGCCGCGCGAAGGTCTTCAGCGTCCTTGGTGGCCGAGGCGGCAGTAGCTTGCGCCGCCGCAGCCTCGCAGGTCGCCGATTCCCTCGCGGCGGGTCGCGAGGGGGTCCGAACCTAGGTAAACTCTGCGTGTCGCTCCTCGCCGTGCCCGACGCTCGAATCGAACTGAGCTCGAGCTGATAGGCTAGCAAGATAGAAATCTGATAGGGGTGTGATCCGCAGTGGTTGAGCGGAGAGCACGCCGTCAGTAAGGTTGTATTTCTCGTGTTGAGTGGTCTAGTCGACACACAGAACATGTGGATCACACACCAAAACAAAGCAAAACCAGAGTCTAAACAGTGATGACTATACAATATATAATAGGAGGGGCGGCTGGGAGGGAGTTTTGGATGCCCTAGAGTTTCCGTAGGGCGTCCAGCACATGGGCGTTGGCCCGACACACTTACAAGGCCTGATTTGGCCCAACTTGGTAACACAACACCTTGTTCAGATGATTTCCATTGTTATGGGATAAATTTTAAGATCGAGTCAGATCCAATGGAAAACCTATCTCCTAATCTCTCTGTAGAGGGTCTAACGTTGAAAGTGGACATCGTATGTGGTCTAGGCGGTTGTTTGGAGTTCTGTTGTGCATAGACGGTCGAACCTGACATGTGGATGAATTTGGCTTTCTCTTCGGCCTGCCATGGAGCAACGTAACTTGTATAACCTGATGTTTGCAATAATGTTTACAGAAAGTCTATTTAACAGTTGACTTAAATTTATAGTTTTTTCAGTCGACATCGACGCCATCGGATGCTTTCAGTATAGTTTATAACAGTAGTAAGTTTATTTTGTTTTGAATGTTTTCGAAATAACTTTGTATTAAGTTTGTTTTACAGTAATATGTTTCAGAAATAACTTGTTTCAGGTTATGCGTTTTCTTTTATTTTTCTTCCATGTTATGTTTCAGTTTGTTTCTGTATGATGTTTTATAAATAACATTATTAATTCCATATTGCTTTTCCCAACTTAACGAAAAAGCTGATCTGTCATCTCCTTTAGAAATAACAAAGTCACATACAACAAATGGTACAAAGCAAAAACAACTGAAACAAACAGCTAATAAACTGAAAAAACAGTCGACTGAAACAAACAACTAATAAACTAAAAAATAGTCGACTGAAACAATCAGTTTTTTTAGTCGACTGTGCAATAGACAATCCGTTGTGTGATGATGGTTATGTTCCAAGTATGGTTATATGTGTGTTATAATTACTTGGTTCAGGGACTAGAACAAGTAATACGTAGAAGGGATTCGACTCCATCTACGGGTCCCGACAGTGAGAGAGAAGAGAGCGAGAGAGAGTGAGAGAGAGAGAGATTGCATGTAAGGTGTTTGAGAGAGATAGAGAGAGAGATTGCATGTAAGGTGTTTGATAGAATGCCTACACAACAAAGTATAAGGGAGACAGTGAGAACGAGATAGAGGTGAGAAAGAGACTGTCGGGGATAAAATCACGGCCCATTGCCATGGCCCACTCCCTGACGGCCCAATCGAACAGCCTGCCAGAACCCAGCTCCCTGGAAGGTTCTATCAGGCCCATATGCATCCTATCGAACAGCTTCCTAGCTGGCATGATGCGTAACGGCCAAGGAATCATGTTTTAGTCCGTCTTGAACAGGAGTTCTGCACGGCTACGTGAAGACCCGGACGTGGTTTCCCGGATTGGAATAGAAGTCGTAATGCCCAAGACTAGGAGTATGCCTTATCTGCCTCGGGATATATTTGGCATGTCGAGTTCGTTACGATCTCATGGTTAGCCCAGCCCGATATTCCCTCGGTAGGTCGGTTTGCTCACTACTATATAAACCAAGCCCCTACGGCGTTTAGGGGGCATCTGGCATCGAGTTTACGTATTAGCATCTCGTAGACACCTGATCATAGCATATTGCTTCCTGTATACCTTAATCTCGCCGAGACTTGTTCGTCTCGTCGAGCCACCTCTTGTATTCATCTTTGATATAAGAAAGGCTGGACGTAGGGCTATTATCTCTCTCGAGAGGCCTGAACCAGGATAAAAACCCCTGTCTCCTTGTCCGCTGTTGTTCGTTCTATTCGGCGTGTCTCCTATCTCACTCTTGAAGAACCTTAGCGACTTGAGATCGATATCTCAACCGTCGACAGTTGGTGCCGACCGTGGGGATACGCAGATCGAGCATGTCGAACTCCATCAGCGATACGGAGATTCTTCCTGAGGACTACGACTCAGAAGGGCAGGATGTCTCTTCCCCTGTCAGCTCGAATCGATCTTACCGACCTAGATCGATGTCTGTGTCTGAGACAGAAGTTTTTGGATACACTCCGGAGATGGTCTTAGGTCGAGCTCCCGCTATTGACGATGAATACGGAGCTGATGATCTTTACGCTGGTTTAGATCTATCAGATTCCAAGGCTATGTCGGTTGATTCCTCCTGTGGCGACACAGTGATGACACCGTCTAGCGCGCAAACGCACGGCCACCGCGGCGTCAACATGACCGGTGCTGGAACCTCCGGGGATCCGGCGCGGGTCACTGCGGCCGAAGAGATCGAGCGGATCAATTCTGCTCGACACCCAGATGGAGCCGCACAATCTGCTCGCGAGCAAGATATTGTTTGCCGCACTTTCGACGAGTCCATCAACCAAACCTTAGCGCAGATCCGTGACCAGCACAAGCGTCAGCGACGCGATCCGCCTCGCGCGCCTACGCCAAGACCCTCGGCAAAAGTTCAGCCTGCTCGGGCGGAATCCCCGCGTGCCTACACTCCAATCGGGCAAGACGCAGATGCTTCAGGGATCCCAGGACCAATTGAGCGAGCCGAACGCTGCGAGGCCCCGCGGCCGTAATCAGTCCGCTCACCAGACAATCTCGTCCTCGTGGGCGAAGTGGCTACTCACCTCGGCGGGCCGAGGGCCTTAAGTCCATAGGTGAGGCCTCATCCGGCAAATATGGTGAGCTCGTCCGGGTGGATTCGGACAGCGGACGATCAATCGATCGTGTGACCGCCGTCACCATCGGCGATCGCGCCCACGAACAAGCCGCCGTGGTCGCCGCCACCACCAAGTCCCCGCGATCGCCGTGACCACAGGCAAGCGTGCACGCGATGATCACGGACGATCCTCGCGAGGAGCGTTATGTCGCAACCACGAGGAAGGAGCGTGGGGCGTATCCGAGGGAGTTCCTCCAAGCGTAAACATCCGCCAAAGAAGAGTTCCCGACCAATAGGACCAACATCTTTTCAAGGCTAGGTTACTGCTTGGGGAAGGTGGCGGTCTTACGCCTTAGGTCGCAAGGCCTTTCTCGACGAAGCTTCGCTCTGTCCGGTGGCCCTCAAAGTTCAAGCCCGGACACATGGAGAGGTACAATGGGACGCAGAACCCAGAGGAGTTCCTTTCCATCTACGCAACCGCCATCATGGCAGCCGGAGGTGATGAGCTTGTCATGGCTAATTACCTCCCGACTGTCCTTGAGGGCGCTGCTCGGACGTGGCTGTTCAATCAGCAAGAAGGTTCCATCAGCTCTTGGAACCAGCTTTGTGACACTCTGATTGCTAATTTTCGAGCATTACGTGCGTCTCGGGCAAGGAGGATGATCTCGCACGGATGAGCGGGAGACCCTCCGCAACTTCGTGAAGCGTTTCATCAAGATTCGCAACACGATCCCGAACATCTCGGACGAATCTGTTGTCCGCGCCTTTAAAAACGGAGTCCGCGACGAGCGGCTCACCCAGGATCTCGAGATCAATGAGACCTGGATCGCCAACGACCTGTTCAAGGCGGCTGATTGCTATGCCAACGCGGCAGAGCGCGTTCAATACAAGAAGGCGTTCGACAAGGGCGAGCTGCCCGCCCATCCTGGTGTGGAGGTGAAGAAGAGCAGCAACAATCCTGGTGACAAGAAGTCCCAGAAGAAAAAGAAGGGTGATGCGAGCAACACTGTCGCTGGCATAGATCGCACACCTCCTCCCAAGGATGGGCAGAAAAAGCCCAACAATAACTATAAGGGCAAGAAGCCCGCCCAGGGAGGCAACCAAGGCAAGAAAGGTCCAAGTGACCGATATTGCAAGTTCCACCAGCACTACGGGCACGACACACGCCACTGTAGGACCTGGGCTGCAAAGCTCGAGGATTTCTACAACGGCAAGGGCCCAATGCCCACCCTGCCCGAAAAAGGTGAAGCCGGTAAGGCCAAGCGCCAAACCGATGATGGTGACCGAGAAGATGATGACGAGAATCAAGAGCTCGTGAACCATATCGCCGTCATCTTCGGCGGCTCCTCGGCTTACCCTTCTCGGCGCAGCCTTAAGGAAGCTGCTCGGGAGGTCCACAACGTTGAGAAGGGCAAACCACAGCCCGAATCGATGAAGTGGACCGAGGTCCCCATCTCCTTCTCTCAGGAGGATTGCTCCACTGGGATGACCAAGCCCCAGAGGCTCCCACTGGTGGTCGCTCCGACCATCAGCAACGCCAGAGTTGGCTGTGTTCTGATAGACGACGGGAGAGCTTTGGACTTACTCTCTGCTAAGGTCTTGGACGAGATGCAAATCCCTCGTTCCAAGCTTAAAGAGGTTGCGATGCCCATCTACGGCATTGTTCCCGGAGAGGCTGTTCGGCCGTTGGGGCAGATCGTTCTGCCTATTACCTTCGGCAGTCCAAGCAACTTCCGGACTGAGTTGATCACGTTTGACGTGGTCGACTTCCCCTCCGCGTATAACGCGATCTTAGGCCGGCCATCCCTTGGCAAGTTCATGGCCGTGTCCCACCACGCTTATCATTGCGTGAAGATACCGGGTCCCAACGGTGTGATCACAGTCAAGGGCAACTATAAGGCCGCTCTCGATTGCGACGAGCAGTCCCTTGGACCTGCCCGCCCAAATCCCAGGAAGCTCCCGAGCAACGTGATGACCCCCCTTGGACCATGTTTTTTGACGGCTCGCGCACTGGAAACTCGGGGGCTGGTTTTGTTCTCATCTCCCCTCAAGGAGAGCAACTCCAGTATTCTATCCAACTACACTTTGCGGCGACTAACAACGCTGCGGAGTACGAGGCCCTCCTCGCGGGACTAAGAGCGTGCAAGTCGCTCGGCGTCCAACAGCTGACTGTGAAGGGAGATTCATAGCTGGTCATCAATCAGGTCAACAAGGAGTATCAGTGCTGCGATGACTCAATGGCGCGATACCTAGTTGAAGTGAGGAAGTTGGAGCGGCACTTTCGATTTTTCGAGGTGCTCTTCGTGGCCAGAAAGGACAACTTTCTAGCCGACCAACTGTCCTAGTATGGATCCTCACGAGAGCAACTGAGTGCTCGCCGAGCACCTTTACAAGCCCTCAATCACGTCTCCGGACGAGGCAACTGAGACAGGTGGTGCTGTCTTCGTCATCGAGCAGGCTGCGAGCTGGACAACGCCATTTGTCCGGTACCCAGCAGATGGGACCCTGCCTGAAGACGAAGCCGAGCGTTCCCGGCTTATAAGGCGTGCTAATCCATACAAGCTTGTGGACGGCATCCTTTACCGTCAAGGTGCTCTAGGAGTCCTCTCCAAGTGCATCTCTCAACAGAGGTGTGTTCCTTCTTAGGGACATACACGAGGGTGCTGCGGCAACCACGCCTCCTTCGTAACTCGTCGGCAAAGCGTTTCGCATGGGCTATTATCGCCTACTGACATTACAAGATGCAGGACATAGTGACTAAGTGCAAGGCTTGCCAATTTCACGCCCGGAAGGCACATAAGCCCGCCCAAGAGCTCCAAACGATCCCCCATCTTGGCCTTTCTCCACATGGGGTCTGGATCTACTCAGCCCGTTCCCCAAGGGGTACAAGGGCTACACACACTTGCTCGTCGCCATCGACACTTTTACAAAGTGGATTGAGGCAGAGCCTGTGTCGTCTCTTCACGCCAAAACGGCTGTGCGCTTCTTCAAAAGCAACGTGGTCACGCGCTTTGGGATCCCCATAAGCTGATCACCAATAACGGTACCCAGTTCCGAAGCGAGCTATTCCAGGAATACTGCGAACAGCTGGGCACCAAGGTCTGCTTCGCCTCTGTGGCACATCTACAGAGCAATGGAGCAGTCGAGCGAACTAACGGACAGATCGTCCAGGGTATCATACGGCGCGTGTTCGCGGCACTCCGCAAGCACAACAAGGCCTGGGTTGACGAAGTTCCTTCCATCCTCTGGGCAGTCCGCACCACGACCAGCCGGGCAACTGGGGAAACTCTTTTCCAATTGGTCTACGGTGCAGAAACCGTCCTGCCCGCCGAAATAGTACTCGGCTCGCCCCGCACGAGCTCGGTCAACTTGGTTGACGACGAGCAAGAGCGCTTACTCGATCTCGATCTCCTCGAAGGCACACGCGACCGGGCACAAGTCAGAATGGCGCGCTACCAGCAGGCTCTTCACCGGCACGCTGCCAAAACGGTTCGACCAAGGGCTTTGCAGGCGGGCGACCTCGTTCTGCGCCGTGTCCAGAACATGTCCAATGCTAACAAGCTAACTCCCCGTTGGGAGGGCCCGTTCACGGTTGTTTCTACTGCTCGCCCGGGGGCTGTTCGCCTGGCCATGGAGGACGGGAGAGAGCTGACCAGCACTTGGAACATCGACCAGCTTCGTAAGTTCTTTGTGTAGGTCTTCTGTGTGTTTGCTTAGCTCTGCGCTTTTGTTAAACTCCGCGCCTTAGTTCGTCCAAGTCTCTCGGGCTGCCATGTAAAGTTCAATCCAATAAACAGTGAATTTTTGCGGCCCCCCATGGCCCTTTTCACTACTTGTCTTCTCAAACTACCCCTTTTTTCTGGTAACACTTGATGGCTGCCCGGTCTTGCGAACTTTGGCTCCATGATCTTGTGGTTTCCCTGCCCGTGTCTAGTTTCAACAAGTTCCTGAACTCAGGGTTGCGTAACACGGCTTTTCCACCTTGCGGCTAAGATCGCTCTCATAAGCCCTCCGCGGCAGAGGCACTTACCGCTTGGCACGACCACTTGGCAAAGTCTGCTCTCGTAACCCCTCCGCGGCAGAAGCACTTTCCTTGTCCGGTTATCCTCGGAATTGCCTAACTTACGTCAATGAGCATTCTATGAACAAGTCGAGCAAGGTACGGGTGTCGCTCTATCTCTCTACGTACGTGCCCGAATTCGCAATCTTAGGTCTTCGAGCATCGTTCGTACCGGGGGCTAGGGTGTCGCTCTTTCTCTTGTGCACCTGTTCGGGTTCGCAAACCTGTGTTTTTCGGCGGATACAACGAGGCGGGGAGTTAGGCTAAGCGTTCTACCGGTTTTCTTAAACTTTCTAACGCTTTCGTGCCTTGCTCTTGGTTTCCTGTTCGTTCCTGTCTTTTGGTGCTCTTTTTTGCAGGAAAAAAGGTAAGGTCTTTATTGCATTAACAAGAATCGCAGGTACAAAAGTCCCCTTCGGGTTACAGCCCTACAGCTACTTAGAAGCGAGTTGCTCCTTGAGCCCCTCGATCACTTCCTTGAGGCGCAGGACTTCCCCTTGGGCTTTAAAACCCTCTCTGGCCTCAGCTCGGAGACGGTCGGCTTCCTCCTTGCTGCTCCTGGCCTGCTCCGTTGCCTTCACACGGAGAGCCTCGACCTCTTCGGTCTTAGCCCGCAGCTGCCCGGTCAGATCTTCGCTCTGACTGGCTCGCTGCTCGGCGGTCTTGAGCTGCTCGTCCAGCTCCTCGACCCTCTTCTCCACGGTCCTCGCCCTTGCGGCCAGCCCGCGTATCTCCTCGGCCTCCTCCTGTGACGCCCACAGGGTGGAGATTTTCTCCTGGAGTGCCGCGGAAGTCGACTTCTCTTCGGCGAGCTGGGCCTCGAGCTGCTTCACCTGTTTCACGAGCAGTTTCCACCATTCGGACACGTCGTTGAGTTGCTCCTCCAGCCACTTCGTGCGGCCCGGCTCCCCTTCCGCGACGTTCGCCCTCGCTGCCTGCGCGCGAAGCTCCTCGGCCTCTTCTCGAAGAGCCCCGGAGAATTGCCTCTCCTCAGTCAACTAAGCCTTGAGCTTCTTTATCTTCGCCGCCAACTTGCTCCGGCTCTTGGCTGGCGCAGAAGGCTCCCCTTCGAGCCCCCTCATTCGGAGCTGCTCTCGGAAACCCGCCAGAACAGCGCTGCGTTCGACGGTGACTCCATCCTCGAGCTCCTCGATGGTATCCTTAAAGACCTGAAGGAGAAGACCAGTTAGCCGCTTTGCGGTGATGTTGCTCGACTGGACTAGGTTTGGTTTTGGAGCTTACCTTGCCAAGCCGACGCTTCAGTCCCCGGCGTAGGCGATCTTCGAGACCATGCGTCACGAAGCCTCGCTCGTGCAGGATGAGACCGGCGCGTCGTTCTCGCTGCCGTCTCCTTTGCTCCTTCTTCCCACGGGAGCGCATTTGCTCAGGAGCAGGAACGGCGGGCGAACAACTTTCGTCCCCTCGCTCCTGCCCTTCTTCCTCTTCCGCCCGATACCTTCGGACGAGGTCGGAGCCCCTCCACCGGGCGGCACCGGAGCTTTTACTGGCGGGGCAACTTGTGTGCCCTGCTCATGGGTTTCTTCTTGCACCTTGGCGGCGGGACTTTCGCCCTGCTGGCCGGTCATCTCCGTCGCCTCAGGGACGGGCTGCCCCTGCGACGTAGTGCTCTGTGGGACCGCCTGCTCGGTCCTGCTTCGGGCAGCTTGCGGAGCCATCGCCTTGGCCCCGCTATCCGTGGCGCTGTGCGCCGCTTCTTCCGCCTCGGTAGTGTTACGCGCCCTTCAACAAGATCGATCGCTTTCGCTAGAGCCTGGCGGGAGCAAGCTCCACGCTGCCAGCTTGTCCTTGAGGTTGGCCAACCTCACTGCCCGCGACGCGCCGTGCAGGTGCTCGGGCAGCAGAGATTGCTCGATTGCCGCGTCGACATTGTCCATGGCGATCTCCTCCTGGGCAGCTGATGAGAAAGGGGTTAGTTAAACCTGGCGCGGTCAGGAGAGTTGTAAGGTTGAAGGATTCATTACAATATACCTGCCGTGGAAGGCTTAATCTTAATCTTTGTTGCTAAAACTTTCCGCCTCTTCCTCGGGGGCTCCTTGGCGCCTTGTTCGCCTCGACCCCCGGACGCTCGTGGCGACGAACTCAGCTCCCTGCTGAGCTGAGCACTTTTCTCGCGCAACGCAAGAAGTTTTTCCTTCCGCGCGACTTCTTCCTCAAGCCTCCTCTGCTCGGCGACCTGTTGCAGTCGCCTTATGTGGCCCGGGTGAGCCCGCGCATAACGCCTAAGCCAGAGGGTCATGATCCTTACCTCTTCGTCGCTTTGCTCGGCGAGGAGGGAGGGGCTTGGTCGCTTCCCGCTCGGTTAGCCGTGTGCGTGTTTGGCTTGCTCGACGCGCTCCGTAGCCGCAGCAGGCTTCTTCGAGGGCAGGCGGCGGCCATGGCGCGGCGAGCTCCGAGTTGGCTCAGCCGCCGCGTTGGGCTTTGTGGCCACCTTGGTCTTGCCCTTCTTCGCTCTCTCCTTCTCCGACCCAGAGAGCTCCTCCACGATCCCTCCGAGGATCAGCTGGTCCTCCTGCGTGTTCGGAAAGTGAATGTTAGCATTTATAACGGTGCGAATCCAGCGACACAGACGAGGGTTCGAACAACTTACCTCGGCTGTGTGGACAAGCACGTTCCTCGGACAGGTGTAGGCCACCTCGCCGGTAACCTCACCGTCCTTCTTGGCTGCCTTCAGCATGGCGTCGACCCGCTCGGTCACCCATGTGTCGGTTGGCTTTTCTGCCCGAGCAGGAGAGCCTGTTAGTTCCTGTTCGGAGGAGACATCAAAGAAAGGTTGAGTCTTAAAGGCACTTACCCATGCTCTCTCTGGAGATGTCTTCCCATCCCTCTATCTTGTAGAAGGGATAGGGTCTTCTCCGCAATGACTGATCCTGCTTGTGTAGTCCCGGATGATCTCCCTGCCCGTGAGCCCAAGGCTCACGAGGGAGGCGATCTTCCTCGTCAAGTACCAGTCCTCGGCGGACATCTCCGGCCGAGGCATTGGCGTTCCCTTCGCCGGCGCCTTCCCGGTGAAGAAGAGCTTGCTGTCGTCGCTCCGCCGGGTGTAGAACCACCTCGTCCACCACGCGCCCATTGAGTCGAGCAGCGGCGGACGGGGGTACGGCGCGTCGTCGGCGGTGGCCCGGAGCTTGAGGTAGTAGCACCCAAGCGGCGGAGCTGCTCCTCGTTACCGTGTAGTAATGGAGGAACAGCCCCACCGGTGGATCAATGCCCAGATAGCCCTCGCACAAGTGTGCGAAGACGGCCATCTGGAGGATGCTTTTCGGATTGAGGTTCGCCATCTCCAATCCGCTGATATTCAAGAAGGCCTCTATGAAGTCGCTCTCGGGAGACCTCAACCCGAACAGTGCGAACTGTTCGAAGTTGACGAACTCTCCCTCAAGCGGCTCCGGAGTTTCCTCCTCCCCGGGCAGCCTCCAGCTACCGGCGTCGATGTGGCCCTCTTCCTACCAAACTCTCAAGTCCTCCTCGGTTGTGCTAGTGCTTACGAACTTGGCCATAGCTGTTCCCAGAGTTGGACGAGCAGGTTTGATGGTAGAGTTTGGGAGCTTGGTGCTGAGTGCGGTTGGAATTAGGGCTTGGGAAGGAAAGGCGCGAGAGCAGAAGTGGCTAGCCGCGGGCTGCTTGGGAGCTTTTCTAGTCCCATATGAGCAGCTCTGCAACGGTTTGTCGCAAAACGGCTAGTTTTTACCGCAACGGCTAGGTAAAACGGTCGCCTGTTTTCTTCAAGAACGACAGAAGTTACCGTTGGAATCGCCAAGCGGATACTTTTTTTTTCCATGCCCGAAGGCCGGGTGCTCGCCGGATGGATGTGTTTTCCTGTTCGATGCAACAGAGTTGCTCGGCACTGATCGGGTTTGTTCGGTCCCGGACAAGTTGTGTTTGGTTGAACCATAACCTGTTCGGTCGGTTATTGCAAGTCTTTGTAGCAGCATACTTTCCCTCTTCGTGGCTTTGAGTCTCAAGAGGACGACCCCACTCTAGTGAGTCCTTCCACTTGAGTCTCGGGGGCTAGCTGTCGGGGATAAAATCATGGCCCATTGCCATGGCCCCTCCACCGACGGCCCAATCGAAACAACTGCCAGGCCCGGCTCCTGGAAGGTTCTATCGAGCCCATATGCATCCTCTTGAACAGCTTCTGGTGGCGTGATGCGATGCTTGCCAAGGAATCATGTTTGAGTCCGTCTCGAACAGGAGTTCTGCACGGCTACGTGAAGACCCGGACGTGGTTTCCCGGATTGGAATAGAAGTCGTGATCCCCAAGACTAGGAGTATGCCTTATCTACCTCGGGATATATTTGGCATGTATGAGTTCGTTACGATCTCACAGTTAGCCCAGCCCGATATTCCCTCGATAGGTCGGTTTGCTCTGCACTATATAAATAGGGCCCCTATGGCGTTTAGGGGGCATCTGGCATCGAGTTTACATATTAGCATCTCGTAGACACCTGATCATAGCATATTGCTTCCTGTATACCTTAATCTCGCCGAGACTTGTTCGTCTCGTCGAGCCACCTCTTGTATTCATCTTTGATATAAGAAAGGCTGGACGTAGGGCTATTATCTCTCTCGAGAGGCCTGAAACAGGATAAAAACCCCTGTCTCCTTGTCCGCTGTTGTTCGTTCTGTTCGGCGTGTCTCCTATCTCACTCTTGAAGAACCTTGGCGACTTGAGATCGATATCTCAACCGTTGACAGCGACGTTCGGAAGAGTGGGCATTGATTTTAATTTTGAATTTTGGCAAATTTTTTATAAATTTGTCTGAATTTGATCGAGGTAGTACATCCTAAAATTTCAATTAGGCATACATAATAGCCAATTGTAACTATTGACTTAAAATGATACACTCATTGGGACTGTGAAAGTACTTAGGAAGTGCACCACTTATAGTACTTACACCGTGACGTGTTGCCAACTCGTCGTAGATGAATAGGCCGAAGATAAAGTAGTCGATCGAAAGCTCATCGACGACCATGCTGGCGAAGAATTGAATGAAACTCTTGATGACCACCATGTTGACGTAGTGTTGGTCCTATCTATGATGTGCATGGTCACATCATCCTCCCCTTCCTGATTGTGAGTCGTCCTCGACTCATGCTCGTTCATCTGCAAAAGGTTAGCTCCAACAGAAGCCAAAGCAACAAGCGTATCATTTGTAATCAACTTTTTAGAACCAAATTGATTTGGATCCACATCCTCCCCTTCTTGAAAATTTTCATGTATTTTCGAAACAAAGCTAGAGGCACTTGATGTCTCCTGATTATTGATAATGTAGCTCTTTAGTTGATCACATGGTTGTACATCATAAGAAAATTTCATATTTGAGTAAATGTACACTCGATTCACCATATAATTTTCTTCATCATTATATTTGCCTATAGCATAAAAAGTATTTCTCGATGACCGTGGAAAATCAGTAAGTCTCTCCTCTAAATTATTTAGATCACGTAGAACATCAAGTTTAATGTAACCCAAAGTATTTAAAGAAGACAACAAATTCAGCTCATCATTTTCACTCGCATTGTAAATAACATGTTTATTCTCAGCACAAGTGTTTAGTTTTGAAGCAAATGAAACATGTTTATTCACTAGTTGTGGCATAGATATAAGTGAAACATTATCACATAACTCTTCTTTATCACAAGAAACATCGTGCAAATCAACTTGTGACAAAGATAAATCAGCAATGGGTTTCACAATTTGTTGCTCTAACGTATCATGAGTTGTGGAAAGTTTCAGCACATCAACATCATTCTTCTTTTGAGTGAGTGTTGTACCTTTTTCATTACCTTTATTTTCCTTCTCAGCTGATGTAGGTACATCTTCAGTTGTAGGTGTTGGAAGCAGAGGTGGAATGTCATGTATCTCATCATTCTTCTTGTTATCATTCGTGGTCAAATCTTGCTTATCCTTCTCTTGATTATTCTCATCGCCCTGCAAAATGTTAGTCACGAGTGGAGGCACGACAAGAGGTCGTTCTTCCAGAGAGATTTGTCTTTCATGTGCGATTTTAATTTCAATCTCACAAGCAAGTTTAAACAAACTAGAGAGAGAATCATATTCTTTATCAATAAGAACATTCTGAATTTTTTTATCAAGTCCTACTAAGAATTTAATTTCCTTAGCTTCGTCGGTTTCCTCTAAACCACAACGCAACAACAATGTCTCAAATTTTTCATAGTAAGTTTTAATAGTTCTATCACATTGTTGTAAACTTTGTAATTCATTGACTAAATTTTCATAATGATATGCGGGAACAAATTCATCTCTCAAATATCGTTTCATACCTCTCCATGTTTGAGGTACCTTCTTATATTTACAAAAATCATTCCACCAAATTGATGCACAACGAGTAAAAGCACTAACGGCAGCATTAATTTTTCGTTTGTCACATATTTTATATTGTGAAAATATTTTATCTACCGTTATTTTCCAATCAATATAAGCAGTAGCACCAATTCCATTATAAGAAGGAAGAGACATTAGAGTTTTACCTTGGTCGGTGGAAGCAGATATATTGTTAGTGGAGTGTTTTTCTTCCGATCACTCTTGTGTATTATTAATGTTTCGACCGTAATTGTTGATCATGGCTTTCAACTCCTTCAATAAGTCTAGCCGCTCCTTGTGACGAACAAGCTTAGTATCGTTTTGATTTTCGATCGATGATCCTGCCATTGTTAGTAGAAAACAGAAAATAACACAAGAGTATTATCCCTATCAACTACTAGGTGGTAGAAGGTGGAATCACATGCTCTCAAGCATCTTACCACGCTCTTACAAGTGTTCTTACCAATGCTGCAGGAGGTACAATCGGTAGCTGGTTCATGATACCGAACGAGTGTGAGCGAAATGATTGCAAGTTCAAACCAGAACTGATTAGAAGTATGTGGAGTTTGGATAGGCAAAATATAGTAGCAAGGAATATGCAATTATCGAAATCAGATTAGCAAAGTTGAATAAATATCCAAAGTACTTGTCAAAGTTGCTGGCCTAAACCCGTCCTTAGACCTAGCTCAAGTAAGCAAAACAAATAACACAACACTTGAATACAAAGAATGCAAGCACTTCTGATTTCTTCCTTTCTTTCTTTTCCTTGCTTTTTTTCTCTTTGTGCGGCTTTTTTTTCTGCACTTGCCTTTTTCACCTTTTTTTTTTTAAAATATCGATAGTGCCGCAAATGAGAGATTACAAGATATATACACGAACACTCAATTTTCTCTTGCTGAAAAAAAACAGATCTACTAAGCAGAAAATTTCTATGCTGTTTTCGGATTTTTGGAGGCCTCAAACGCGAAAACATATAACATAAAAGTTGTAGATCTTTTCGCGCTGATCAATTTACATATATGGAACACCAATTTTGGATAATGAATTTAGGAGATATGGGCCCCGCAATACAGACTGCTCAGAAAAATCCGAGGCAGATATAGAAACACTTCTAATGCTATTTTGGATCTGAAGATCGCGTTTCTGGAAATTGGTGCAATTGACAAAGTTGTAGATCTTTTTCCGGGCTACAACTTAGACCCCGAATTTGGCCAATTTGGAGTTCAGACAAAGGAGAAAATGACAAACTACCGAACTAAACAGATTCACACCCGATTTGGACACGGCGGCGACGACGGCGTGATGGCGTTAGACTCGACGTCAAGATGCAAGACTCAAACAAGGCCAAGAACTTAATCTAAACCAGCAACAAGACGATGACGATGGATACAAATTCAACTATGCAAAACTGAAAACGAAATCGCGAAGGGCACAAAGTGGCTTGGATGATGGATATGACGACGAACTCAAATATTTTTGTTGGGTAATTTTCTGGACTCTAGGTAAAAGATGCAACATAGGAGATACAAGTATACCTGACGGGCAACCGAGGCTCTGATACCACTTGATGGGGAACGGGGGTCCCGATCTTCCGACAGGTATGGATAAACACGATTGATGGAGAACTCGACGTTGACGATCCGGCTTCCAATCAGAACAAATCTAAGCCTGCAATCGCTACACCACTGTCTCCGTTCGTTATCAACCACGCCAAGATACGGTTGACCTCACCACGAAGGCTAATTCCTGCAAGCGAATCGAGAACACGAGCAAGAACGCGGTAGATGCAATCGCAAATTACAGATTACCGATTAAGCACACAAGTTGGGGTTTCACAAACCGATACACGGCGAAGCTGCAACAGCAGAATAATGTAAGCAAAACCTAAGTCTAAACGATGACGGCTACTGAATATATAGCGACGGCTAGGGTTTGGGGCGCAGCCCCTAGGGGTACACGGGCCATGGGCTGAAAGTGGAGTGTCGCAGCGCCCGGCATAATGCGGCAGATTCTGATCGCAATATTATTTTGACGATTCCCATTGATCAGTAAGGAATTTGGACATAGGACTAGATCCATTGGAAAGATCTCGTCGAGGGCTTCTCCGTACATACCAAGAACATCCAAAACAGAGTCCGTATGAGGTCGGGGCATCCATTTTAAGTTGAGTGCACGGAGATGGCTGAACCTGACTCGTGGACAAATTGGGCTCTCTGTTGGGCCGACCTTGCAACGACGTGGCTTGTGAGACCAGAGGGCGTCGAAGTGGTGGAGATGCGCCCTTCTTGAATACGTCTTGAGCTTGGGGAGGTGGCCACGGTGGAGGCCGAACTGCCGGCGGCGGCGACAATGCAATATCAACATGATGAGATTGCCAGCTGTGCACGCGACCTGGCCATGTGCAGGTCGTTGATGCCATATAGTTGATGATGGCACCATAGTTGATGTAGATGATGTAGAAGATGCCGTGACGCGTTGCCAACTCGTTGTAGATGAATAGGCCGAAGATAAAGTAGTCGATCGAAAGCTCATCGACGACCATGCTGGCGAAGAATTGAATGAAACTCTTGATGACCACCATGTTGACGTAGTGTTGGTCCTATCTATGATGTGCATGGTCACATCAACCGTCATATTAGTACTGATTGGATTGGAACCGGTACTGATAGTGACATCAGTACCGGTTTGTATCAACAGTAGTGATTCAGAGTTTTATTAAAGCGTGTGGGTGGGTGAGTTGTCTAGAACAGATAGGTGTGGAACACAAGAAAACACGAGGTGCTGGGTTCGAGTCCCGATTCTTCCTATTTTTCAAAACTTTTTTCAAAGGGTATATCGGTTCTAAAATCGGTACTGTTAGCACTTACCAACCGGTAGTAAATATCACTTCTGTAGTAGTGTTAAAGAGCTATTTTAGCTAGTTAGCCAATGGCATCACATGACCCTCACACAATATCAGTTTTTCTTGATAGAGTAAATCAAATATGATACGACACTTGCTAACATCAAACATATATATTGCGCTAGGAACAATTTAGGTGTTTCTTCTTCCCGTATAACCCTTGAGCCACATTAACCTCGAGCGTTTCCACATCATATAAAAGCTGGAAATGCATTTACTTTCTAGTCGTGGATTCAATGCATTCAATAGGAGGTTTTGTTGTTGAGGATCATCAATTAATTTCTCAAGAAAAGTAGAATTTCAAGCATCCTTGAGTAGGAGAGAGAAACACTTGGACGACATGCTTGCCACCGTAACAAACCACACTTCAACTCCTGTCCGGAGGCGACGTACGTAATTATTTGTGACCGAAGGGAATTAAGCAAATAAAAGTACAAGCTAGAGAGCGGCACGTACTACACAATTGTCATCACGTACGTATATACGGTCGCAATGCGAAGCACTCAAATCGCTGGATCCATCCTAGTGTACCTTGTTGGCACCAGCACGAGCGGCGTCTTCTTGTGGAAGGTGAGCCCCCCTGCCTCCTCCATGCTTATGTCCTCAACCCTCACGCCAGGGGGTGGCGACCAATCGAAATGGTAGAGAAGGTTGGCGAGCGTGAACTCGATGTTGACGGTGGCCATGGCCAACCCGGGGCAGATCCGCCGGCCGGAGCCGAACGGCAGGAGCTCGAAGTGCGCCCCGTTGAAGTCGATGTCCGTCTCCTCGAACCTGTCCGGGTAGAACTCCTCGGGTTGCTGCTTCCAGACGTCCGGGTCCCGGCCGATCGCCCACGCGTTCACCATCACCTTCGTGCTCGCCGGGACGTCGTACCCTCCCACTGTGATCCTCCGTGTCGTCTTCCTGGGAACGAGCAGGGTCGCGGGAGGATGCAGGCGAAGGGTCTCCTTCACCACCATCCTCAGGTACTTGAGGCCTGGCAAGTCGCCATGCTGCACCCGGTCTTTCGTGCCCACCGCAGATCTGATCTCGCCCTGCAACTTGCTCAGCACCCTCGGGTGGCGGATCAGCTCCGACATGGCCCAGTGCATCGTCACCGAGCTCGCTTCGATGCTCGCGATAAAAGTGTCCTGAGATTAATTATTAAGATTGGCACGTGACTAGCATGTTGGGTTGTTTCCACAAGATGAACTGTATAATACTATAAATAAAATCTATCTAGTTTACATATATATAGCGCACATGCACACATCGATTCTAGGCAGTTAAAACGTTGAGTGATCTATTACCATGAGCAATGCCTTGACGTGGTCTTTGGTGAAGCCGTTGGTGATCTCATACTTCTTCCAGAGGTCGATGAGCTCCTGCACAAGGGCTGACGACCCTGAGCCGGTGCTGTCGCCGGCGCCGCTGGGCTTGCTGCGTGTGCGTGTGGCGTCGAGGTAATGCTGGATGACTTGCTCCAAGAACCCATCGAGATTCTTGAAGACCCTCTCGCGGAGTGCGACGATGCCCAGCAGGCGGTCGACGAGGCGGCCGGCAGCGTTGGGGAAGAAGTCCTCCGCTGAGAAACTGCCCAGTGTGTCCATGATCTCGTCCATCACCCTCACGAACTGCTCCTTGAACTGCTGAACCGCATAAGTCTCCCCAAACGCAAACAGGCCAATGATCCCGTCCAGAGTGGCGAAGATGTGGTCGTTCACTGCCACCGGATTCGGCCCCATACGGGTGAGGGTGTCGATGAGCTTCTGCACCTGATCGATCGTGCATATAATATACCATATATACACGGAGCAGGATTTAGGGAGCTTAAGTACTCTGATCAAGACCTCAAGTATTAAAATTTAAAACAGCTCAAACTCTGAAACTAAAACTAAAACCCAAGTATTTAGGGAGCATTTCGCATGCATGCGATGCGAGTATATATGTGTATGTATATAGTATATACCTGCGCCTCCCTTGCGTAGCAGGCAGCCTGGACGCGGCGCATGCTGAGCAGCTCGAGGACGAAGAGCTTGCGCATCTCGCGGACGTAGTCGCTGTAGGGGGAGAAGACGACGTCCTTGTAGCCGTAGGACAGGAGGCGCGGCCCGGGCGAGGGGGCTCGGCTGCTGCAGTCGGCGTCGTGCGTCTTGAGCGCCTCCCGCGCGGCCTCTGGCGAGGACAGCACCACCGTCGGCACCCTGCCCAGCCGCACCATCATCACCGGGCCGTGCCGCTTCGCGAGCGCCCGTAGGCTCCGGTGAGGCAGAGGGCCAATCTGGTGGAGGTTACCGATGACTGGCAGCCTCCATGGGCCTGGCGGCAGCCGGAGGCTGGATTCCGTCCTCCTCCTGCCCCAGGCGAGGAGGAAGGGGATGATTGGCAGGATGACTAGAAGCATGGCTACAAGGAGCTGCCATTGCTGCGGCACAAGGTTTGAATGCGCACATGTCCCCATTACCTCTGGTGTCCGTGTGTGCGCTAGCTATATCGTGCTAATCAGCTGGGACATTCAGGTGTTTATGTAGTATTTCAACCGAGTGGAGAGAGTTGACCAACCACACACGAAGAGATCAACTGATAGTCCCCACATCCCCCGTTCTTTCATGCAACGGTAACCATCAATACCATTGCAGCCATTTTTACTCTAAGCAGCACAAGAATCCCCAGGCCCAAAAATTTTGAAAAAAAAAAGGACTATTATTAATGCTATAGTTTGTATCGGTTATGTGTACAAGTAGTATTCCAATAGATAAGTGAAACCTTCCTAACACCATGACATTCAATCTAATACGCCTGAAGCAAATTGGCTAAGGTAGCTTGCCAGTACCATGATCTTTTCATTTATTTTTATTTTAATCAATCTGATTAAACTTATACTGGAAAATTTTGCTTGGTTATTAGCTTATGCAATATATAGAGATGAATCTAACATTTTGGTCCCAAGAGCTTCATCGGTCGATGTCGATGTATTGGAAATCACTGTTCAGTTGAAGTCCGTAGGATACCGACCTGTTAGACGGCCTTTTAATTTCACAAAGATGGTTGATTCAACAGGTGAGGTATAACCTCAACCCACTTGGAAAAATAATAGATCAAAGAGGATTAATTGGACAAATAACATGAGTTCGTTAACCTCTAAATGGTCAAGGTTTTATTATCATGTTCATAACCGTTTTTAATGCTTGCTATATGTTGCACAAATCTGACGGTCCTAACACCCTCTATAGTATTTAAAGAACCCTTTAACATATCGGTCAATAAACTTCTCATTCACTTCACTCATAACAAGCAATCATTTTAGCATAAATTTATCTATCGCTCAATGATACATATTTGAATGTATTCCTTGGAAAGCTATTAATTAATCTTAAATCAGTCTATCTTGTTGAGTCCTACTTCATTTTTAGCTAGCATTCGCTAGATTACCTAAATCCTTGATGTATCATATCTTTGTCTAGCCTAGCCTATCCATACCTTCTTGTCTCATATGTTGCTTAATTTGTCTCGTTCTATCATACAAATAGATATTTTTAATATCGATGATGTTCTCATGACATAAAAAAAGAAGCTTGACATCTCAAATGTGTTAAAATGACGACTAAGAAATCTGTGTTCCCTAAGTCAATACTGAAGCATTTTTACACATATCTACACTGTAATCTTCTTTAAATCATTGACAGTCTTGCTCAATTATCTACTATTAAACCAACTGTGAATAAACATGGACTACGTAGGGTAAGGATGCACACCCGTAATATAAGATTGGTGTTTGGGGCTAGAATGATTAGGCCTGGTAGTTACATGTAAGATAATTTCAAATAGGCTGAGAATAGTGGCAACAATGTGCGTGGGCTGCTTGGGCTTATGCATATCATCATAGATACAATAAACTTTAGAATTGTTGAGTTTGTGCATACCAAACGATCCAGCTATGATTTTCTCAAATCAAAATTGTATTTATATGCAAAATTATTAACCAAATGGCTGTTTCATGCTCATCAACAACAGGTATATGTTTAACAAGATGTTCACGATAGGCTCATGTTGGAGATTTGTTTTGCAGTAGCGCCTCATGGTATTCATCTATGTGTGACAGTATTTCAATTCTAAGAAAGCATCAGCAAATATTTAGATAAATATGCTAAATTTCTATTGACTCGTAAGGTCTTAAGTTAAAGGTATCATTTTATTATTTGTGTCATCCTAACTGACTTTCCTAAGTTTACCTATAACCTTACCTATTTAAGTCTTGCCTCCGCACGCCGACCAAATAGATAGTTTTTTAGCGCTTATGATGTACTCTGGTGACATAAAAGATAAAACTTAACATCTCAAGTAAGTTCTCTTACATGATAGAATGATGATTAAGAAATTTGTTTATGCAAAGCCTTAAACATATATAAATTAGTCAAGTCTTCCATAATATCACACAGTCATGTGCACTTACCACCTACTACTAAACCAATTGTTGATGAGCATAGACATCTCAAGTAAGTTAAAATGACGATTAAGAAATATGTGTTCCCTAAGTCAATACCGAAGCTTTTTTACACATATCTACACTGTTTAGTCTTCTTTAATATCATTGACGGCCCTACTCACTTATCTACTACTAAACCAACTGTAAATAAGCATGTACTACGTAGTGTAAGGATGCACACCCGTAATATAAAATTGGTGTTTGGGGCTAGAATGATTAGGCATGGCGGTAATTTCAAATAGGTTGAGAGAGTGGCAAAGGTGTGCATGGGCTGCTTCGGTTTATACAATAGACTTTAAAATTCTTAAGTTTTTGCATACCAAACGATCCAACCATGATTTGCTCAAATCAAATTTGTATTTATGAGAAAAATTATTAACCCTATGGTTGTTTCAGGCTCACCAAAAAGAAATATATTTTTAATAAGGTGTTCACAGTAGGCTCGTGTTGGAGATCTAATTTTGCCGTAACATTTCATGGTATTCATCTATGTGGAGACATTATTTTAATTTTAAGAAAGCACAATCTTTAGATAAATATGCTAAACTTCTCTTGACTAGTAAAGTCTTAAGTTAAAGATGTCATTTTATTATTTGTGTCGTCCTAGCTGACCTTTCCTAAGTTTACCTATAACCTAACCTATTTGCGTCTTGTCTTCGCACGCTAGACAACTAGATAGTTTTTGTCACCTATGACGGTACTTTCGTGTCACAAAAGATAGAACCTGACATCTCAAGTAAGCTAAGTTAATGATAGAATGATGGTTAACAAATCCGTTTTCGCTATGTCTTCAACATATATAAATTTCACAATATCATACAGTCATGTGCACTTACCACCTATTATGGTTAATAAGCATTGATCAAGTAGACAAAGGATGCACACCCATCGTATAGACCCAATGGTTATATATGTGGTTTTGCATTGACTACAAAAGGTGACAATTGTATATACCCTGCTTGTGTTTATCTGCATGTTCTCTGTTCCTTGCAATGGCATAACCTAAATAAAACATAAGATTCTAGAGTTTATGCATAAAGAAAACATGGTCAACAAAGAAAAGTGGTAATAACATGATGAAAGAAAAGAAACATGTTTGGAGATACGAGAAGAAGAAATGCAGGAATGGCAGCGCATTAAAGATCCAATGTCAAAATCGCAGGACAATAAAACACCCAAATATGCATAGAGGGGAGTGTCGAGAATGTGTAATACACACATGGTATGTTATAGAAGAAAGGAAAAAACTATAACAAACAAGATATTTTTCAATTAGTATGGTGTGTGTAGTATACTTTTTAATATTTCAATTTTTTTTTGCATAATAGTATGACAATACTTCATGGCTAAGTTCAATTGTATAGCTGATAGATATTTTGCATGAAGGATCTATAGATAAAGCTTCCTGGCAATATATCTTCTTGTCGACGGTTGAGATATTGATCTCAAGTCAACTAAGGTTCTTCAAGAGGGAGATAGGAGACACGCCGAACAGAACAAACCACAACAAACAGGGAGACAGGGGTTTTTATCCTGGTTCAGGCCTCTCAGGAGAGATAATAGCCCTACGTCCAACCTTTCTTTATATCAAAGAGTATTATAAGACGGAACTCGACGAGATGAACAAGTCTCGGTGAGAATATGGGTGTACAGGAAGTATTATGCAAAAACCTCGTGCCCTCTACATGCCGTAGGGGCTGGTTTATATAGTGTCGAGCAAACCGACCTACCGAGGGAATATCGGGCCGGGCTAACTACGATATCGTAACAAACTTGACGTGCCAAATACATCCCGAGATAGATAAGGCATACTCCAATTCTTGGGGATCACGGCTCCTACTCCAATCCGGGAAACCACGTCCGGGTCTTCACGTAGCCGTGCAGAACTCTTGTTCGAGTAGGACTCAAACAGGAATCCTAGGCCGTTACGCACCGTGCCGACCAAGAAGTTGTTCGGCAGGACGCATATGGGCCTGATAGAACCTTCCAGGGAGCTGGGCCCTGGTAGGCTGTTCGAATGGGCCATCAGGGAGTGGGCCATGGCAATGGGCCGTGATTTTATCCCCGACAGCTAGCCCCGAGACTCAAGTGGAAGGACTCACTAGAGTGGGGTCTTCCTCTTGAGACTCTAAGTCACGAAGAGGGTATTTTTCCTGCTACAAAGACGTGCAACAGGCGACCAAACAGGTTATGGTTCAACCGAACAATACTTGTTCGGGACCGAACAAACCCGCCCGGCTCCGAGTAACTCTATTGCGTCGAACAGGGAACGACATCTGTCCGAGCAGAGTACTCAGCCCTCGATACAGAAATCGGAAGAAGTGAGGTGAATCATCTCCTTGAGGCTGAACGTCATCAAGGAGGGATTGGATTCTTAGTAGTGAAGAGCGTACCACCGCGTCCGGTAAGATCAGATCTTTCGGGAGAATGAACATAGCAAGTCACGAGACGGACTCGTGCTGCTGCATCCAGGCATTCAGATGCCTAAGAAAAGATAGGGGAACCACCCCTCGGGCTAGAACTTGCCCGAGAAAATAGAGATTGCGCTCTCGATCGAATGTCGCGCTCAGGAGCGAAGGTGATGTGTCCCCAGACGTAGATCGTGTGCCAGGAGCAGACAATGCATACGAGGGGGAAGGTGACCCAGTCCCCGAGCGTAGAGCTCACCAAATGAACCAAGTAAGGAGATCTAGTCCCCGAGCACGGAGCTCGTTAAAAGAACCAGAAAGTGCGACCAGGCGAAGACGTACCCGGTAGGAGCCCGCGCTCCGGGCAAAGAGCTGCCCGGTGCGAGGTGATCCAGCCCCCGAGCACGGAGCTCGTCGCGGGGACGGATGGCGCGGCCGGGCGAAGAACTGCCTGGTGCGAGGTGAATCACAACCCGATGCAGTCAGAGCCGCAAGAGAACGTGTGAAATCAACGCTTTACCCATGACGTATTCCTTGCGACAGTTTTAGCGTTGATTTGGCAAGTGCAGAACCGACGTTTGGAGTGCCCGTTGCGATGAGAATCGGCTTACGGTGGGCATGCCCGTTGCGATGAGAATCGGCTTACGGTGGGCAGGACTCCGTTGGTGGCGTACTACCTTGACTTAGCCGAACTGTGAAGGTCAGTACCGGGCAAAGGCAAGAAATCATGTCTTGGCGAGTGAATCGATCCACAGGCATGCGCGGAGCAAACCCGGGAAGAGAGGGATGCAGACATCGGTTTTGGTGGGGAAGCCTGGAACCTCGCCGCGACCATCACCGGAGTCTGACGTTCCCCGTTCCTGTATTTCCTGCAGAAGACAAACAAGAAACGAGCCAGCAAGAGGAAAAAGAGAGCAAGAACAGGCTCTAAGAAGAGCAAAGCGAGTTTTGGAAAACACACTAAAGACGGCCTACCCGCACAAGACATAATTTTTTTCGGATACGTCCCCCGATAGTGTTAGTGTCACCTCGGCGAATGCGGAACCGACGCTAGGAGTGCCCATTGCGATGAGAATCGGCTTACGGTGGGCAGGACTCCGTTGGTGGTGCATTGCTCCGGATTACCGTGCAAGGAAAGACGTAGCATGGATAAAAAATACATGTGCAGGCAAGTGCTGCCCCGCTGTGGCTAAGACCGCTAACCAGGGAAGGCGATCGAGACCTTAGCCGCAGGCAAAACGTGCGAGGCGAAATCTTATCCGGGCATGGACCCGTGCAGCGTTGGTGTCGTCTCGGCTGGTGCGGAACCAGCGCCAGGAGTGCCCGTTGCGATGAGAATCGGCTTACGGTGGGTAGAACTCCATCGGTGGTGCACCGCTTCGGTTAACCGGAGTTGTACAGATCGTCGCCAGATAAAAAGACATGCTCGCACGCGGGAAGCGCTACGGGAACGAAAGGCCAACAAGGTTTTGGAAAGCCAACGCTAAGGAAAGGAACTAGAAAACTGAAAACGTACTGGGGTTGCCGAAATTCAGCTCAAGTCCCAACTGACCGAGGAGAGGCAGTCCTCCGAGGCTCTTCGGGAAGAAGCCGAGGAGCTTCGCGCGCTGTTCGCGAGGACTAGCATCGCGGAAGGAAGGGTCGAGGAGCTGGCCGAGCAGCTCAAAACCACCGAGCGCATGAATCAGGGCGAGAGTCTGACCGAACATATTTTCCCTGCAAAAAAAAAGTAGCAAAAGACAAGGACGAACAGAAAACCAAGAGCAAGGCGAACAGCGCTAGAAAATTTTAAGGAAAATTGGTAGAACGCTTAGCCAAACTCCTAGCCCCCGTTGTGCATCTGATCGAAAACCTGAGTTTGCGAACTCGAACAGGTGCACAAGAGAAAGAGCGACACCCTACCCCCCGGTACGGACGATGCATGAAGACCTAAGTTTGCGAATTCAAGCACGTGCGTAGAGAGATAGAGCGACACCCGTATCCTGATCGACTCGTTCCAGGAACTGCTCGTTAACGTAAGTTAGGCGATTCCGAAGGTAACCGAACAAGGAAAATGCCTCTGCCGCGGAGGGCTTACGAGAGCAGGCTTTGCCAAGTGGTTGTGCCGTGAGCGGTAAGTGCCTTTGCCGCGGAGGGCTTACGATAGCAGGCTTAGCTGCAAGGCTGGAAGCCGTGTTACGCAACTCTGAGTTTAGGAACCCGTTGAAACTAGATACGGGCAGGGAAAACCTTAAGATTACGGAGCCAAGAGTTCGTAAAACCGGGCAGCCATCAAGTGTTACCAGAGAGTAAGGTAGTCTGAGAAGACGAGTGGTGAGAAGGGCCGCAGGGGGCCGTGAACATTCACCGTTCAATGGGTTGAACTTTACATGGCAGCCCGAGAGACTTGAACGAACTAAGGCGCGAAATTTGAGAAAAAGCGCGAAGCTAGGAAATGAAAGACCTACACGAGGAACTTACGAAGCTGGTCGATGTTCCAAGTGTTGGTCAGCTCGCTCCCATCATCCACTGTCAGGCGAACAGCCCCCGGGATCCGGAAGGAGTTTTGATCCAGTCCCCGAGCATGGAGCTCATCGCAGGGACCACACGCGCGCCCCGGGGCGAAGAGCTGCCCAGCGCGAAGTTGATCCAGTCCCCGAGCATGGAGCTCGTCGCGGGGACCTGACGCGCGCTCCGGGCGAAGAGCTGCCCGGCGCGAAGAGATCCAGTTCCTCGAGCACGGAGCTCGTCGCGGGGACCAGACGAGCGCTCCGGGCAAAGAGCTGCCCGGCGCGAAGTGATCCAGCCCCCGAGCACGGAGCTCATCGCGGGGACCAGACGTGCGCCCCGGGCGAAGAGCTGCCCGGCGCGAAGTGATCTAGCCCCCGAGCATGGAGCTTGTCGCGGGACAGACGACGCCCGGCGAAGAGCTGCCCGCGCGAAGAGATCAAGTCCCGGCCGCGAGCTCGTCGCGGGGAACAGACGCGCGCTCCGGGCGAAGAGCTGCCCGGCGCGAAGAGATCAAGTCCCCGAGCGCGGAGCTCGTCACGGGGACCAGACGCGCGCTCCGGGCGAAGAGCTGCCCGGCGCGAAGAGATCCAGTCCCCCAGCGCGGAGCTCGTCGCGGGGACCAGACGCGCTCTCCGGGCGAAGAGCTGCCCCACGCGAAGAGATCCAGTCCCCGAGCACGGAGCTCGTCGCTGGGACCAGATCTGGAAGGCGATCGAGATCGAAGGGATCGATCCGATCTGACAGGGGATGTGACATCCTGCCCTTCTGAGTCGTAATCCTCAGGAAGAATCTCCTGGTCGTTGATAGAGTTCGACATGCTCGATCTGCGAGATCCCCACGGACGGCGCCAACTGTCGACGGTTGAGATATTGATCTCAAGTCAACTAAGGTTCTTCAAGAGGGAGATAGGACACACGCCGAACAAAACGAACCACAACGAACAGGGAGACAGGGGGTTTTTATCTTGGTTCAGGCCTCTCAGAAGAGATAATAGCCCTACGTCCAGCCTTTCTTTATATCAAAGAGTATTACAAGATGGAACTCGACGAGGTGAACAAGTCTCAACAAGAATATGGGTGTACAGGAAGTATTATGCAAAAACCTCGTGCCCTCTACACGCCGTAGGGGCTGGTTTATATAGTGTCGAGCAAACCGACCTACCTGAGGGAATATCGGGCCGGGCTAACTACGAGATCGTAACGAACTCGACGTGCCAAATACATCCCGAGATAGATAAGGCATACTCCAATTCTTGGGGATCACGGCTCCTACTCCAATCCGGGAAACCACGTCCGGGTCTTCACGTAGCCGTGCAGAACTCTTGTTCGAGTAGGACTCAAACAGAAATCCTAGGCCGTTACGCACCGTGCCGACCAAGAAGTTGTTCGGCAGGACACATATGGGCCTGATAGAACCTTCCAGGGAGCTGGGCCCTGGTAGGCTATTTGAATGGGCCTTCAGGGAGTGGGCCATGGCAATGGGCCGTGATTTTATCCCCGACACTTCTAGATATGTGAAAGCGAAATATTAGGTTATTGAATTTTAGGGACTTGATGTTTGTAGGTGTAAGACTTTAAATGTTACCCACTTAGCATTAATTGAGCGACTGTCGACGTTTGTTAAACCAGGGGTATCGTCGGCAATGATTATATATGGGGTTATGCGCTGGATCCAAACTCAAGGTTAACACAAGACAAGGAGTTATATAGGTTCAAGCCCTCACAATAGAGGTAATACCCTACTCTGTGAAGAGATGAAGATGTCTCTCCATGGATTGGTGTAGGGATGTGTGTGTATAGATGTCTATGTCTATGTGCTGAACGAGGGTCCCTGCTCGTCTTATATTGTGGGGGGGGGGGAGGGTTACAAGATAGATTTCTGGTCAGTTACGAGGTAGGATTCCTATCTGTATCCTCTAGTCAAATACATAGTTATCCAGGATTACAAGTGTATCTTCTCTATTAGAGCATCCCCAGCAGGGGATGCGTCTTGGCCTGCATCATGCTTAATTACGGGAGGACATCTTCAAAAATTTGGCAGGCGAGAAAAGTAGCAAAAGTGCGAGGCGGTGGGCAGTCTTTGGATGGGGGAGAAAGCGGCGGCGGGTAGGTGGGCGGCTGGATTGGGGGGCGGAAAGCAAAGGGCAGCTTAAAAAATTTGCATGCCTGGCGAAGGGAGCATAGTGCAGCGGGAAAACAAAGAAGACGGCAATAGAAAGCGAATGGATTGCCGCTCTGATATTTTCGTGGCTCTGTTGGGGATGCACTTAGGGATAAATTTCTATATTTAGGTTTTTCCTTACCGGGCAAGCCTGCTAGAGTCCGTGTGGTATCCATCCATATCCACTCGACTTGGTCTATCCCCTGTCGAGTGGTCTTTTAGGCTCGCCTTGTGCGTACCCAGGGCCTATATTATCCACAGCGATCATTGAATCCTATATAGTAACTTCTTATGTCACAAAATATAGAAGTTACAACACACCACATAACATACAAACCTGTCAACTAATTAACTTCTTTAAATACTACTCCCTCCGTTTCAAAATATAAGGCGTGCATGTATTTAGAAAAGTCAATGTTTGTAACTTTTGACTTAAAAATTAAGATAAATATATATATGTTTAGTGTTGCGCATGTCATATAGTTGGATTCATATTTGAAAATACTTTTATATGATGTTAATTTTATAGTTATTGATAACATATTGTGAGAGCAAATAATGGTCAAAGTTCTGCATTGAAGACCGCATGAAAAAATTATATGTCTTAAATTTTGAAACGGAGGGAGTACTTTTTTATTTGACTCCTTTGACTTTTTGGACACGGGTTCGATCATTTGCCTTGTTCAAAAATTTAGTGCAAACATGCAAAAATATAAGTCATGCTTAAAGTACCTTTAATGCTAAAATAAATCACAACAAAATAAATGACATTTGCATAGTTTTTGTACTTTTAGACAAGTTTTTGCATAGCTCGGTCGATCCACTACAACCCGCTATCAGTTAAGAACACCGGATGGCTATGGTCACCCCATATTTGGCTCGACTGGGTTAATACTAACGGGGAGGACTTCATAAAAGCTGATACCACTAGGATAGCATGGCTATCACCGCCGACTACCTACCACACCACCGTTGAATCAGGTGTCTACCGAGTCAAAACTAGTTTCAGACAACACGTCTACCACTAGAGCTGATCACTTCCTCTCATACTCTTGGAGAACGATCTATGTTCAATACTTAGGCAGTTTAAAAATTTGAGCTTGAACCTAGACTCGGTACCAGACGGACTTAAACAGGGCTCTAATGATTCCACACTCTCAACTATGCGGAAGATAAATGCTCAACTTACATAAAAAAATGAACTTGTATGAAAATCAAAGTCTTGCAGGGAAAGGTAAAGATACAAGAGCTATTACCCGAATTCCAAAAGACACTTTTGGAACTTCGAGCCATAGCTCGACTCGAACTCTAACTCCTAAACTACTAAGACTACCCTTGCTAATGACAAAGTATAGCTCCCAAGTGATGTGTGTGTTACTAGTGAGGAGAGGGGTCCTTTTATAGCCAACTGGTATGGGACACGTGTCATCTCCACACCATCCAAAGGGGAACAAGAGGGAGAATCCAAGGGGGTCGGCCGACCTAGGGTGGGTCGGCCGACCAACTTCGGCACCTCCCAACCCTCGGTTTCACATGGTATTCTTTATTGATGGTGTAGAGAATGTCCCAAAGTCAGTTTTGATAGTTGGAACAGATAAAATATCCCTCCATGTGGCCCCATGGATCCTTCTCAAAGCAATCTTGGCCTCTAGATCAAAACGATGTGTGTCGATCTGGTTTGGCGACGAAACTAGGTCGGCTAACCTAGGGCAGGTCGGCCGACTAGATTTTTTCTCTAGTTCAACTCTTGTTTTTCCCAATTTGCTCCTGAAGACACAAACTCACCAAAACTTGTGAAACTTTATTAGTTTAAATAAAATTCATACATAAACCTTGATTTTCCCCTAGATTACTGAAATTTTGGTGGATTGTTGGCGTATGAATTTGGATTTTAATAACCGCCAAAAGTGGCCTTAACCACATCAAGCGCATGCCCCAAGTTCGGAGGAGGAGATAAGACTGACTACAGTACACCAGCCTGGAACATCTTCGTCAACAAGAACTACAACTTGAAGGCTGGCAATGATGAAAAGAAGAAGAATCCCAAGTTGGCCAAGGGACGCCGTCTGGTCGAGAAGGTCTTGGATGCTCTTGATGAGGCCAACATATCCGACAAGGGTGACGAGCGGTCGGATTGTGGCGATGATGGGCAGCCAAGGACGATGACGTTGACTACATTGGCATAAGAAGATCAGAACGACGACTCTGGGCTGTACACCGATTCGAATGAAGAGGCAGGTCCCACTTACGACCAGCTCGGTGAGGCCTAACTCAAGTTGGATGAGAATGACGACTTTGAACTACACATCAACTCCGATGATAAGGTAGGTCCCACCTACGATCCGCTCACTGAGGCCTTCCTCAAGCTGGATGATAAACTTGTTAAGTGTATGTCTAGGTGTTAGGGACTTGAGTAAAAAGTAGCTAGTCTTACTACTAAGCTTGCTAATATGAAGTGTCAAATGTTCTATTGCCCTCCTCTAGTCGATACTGATGACTAGAAGGAGTGTGATAGGCTGAATGAAAAATTGAATGCTCTTGAATCTTTTCAAAGAGGTGTTGTGGCAGATTTTGATTTCCTTATGGGGAGTCTTGTTGGTGTGCTTTCAGAACTAGATGAAACTAGAGAAGTTTTGCTTGTTGCTTCCTCTGTTCCTGAAATAGAACCCGCTTTCCTGATTGATCCCCCCCATGATTTGTCCTGATACTGCCGAACACACTACACCTAAGGACCCTGTCATCCTAGATGAGGAATGTAGAGATCATGTTTCATCTAAGTACCCACTCAGCTCAGATAAGAGCTGTAGCTTCTACTTTGTTGATGCTAAGTGAATAGACTGCATTTCCTTAATATTAAAAAACCTGATTTTGCGATCTAAAATCTTTGAGCTGGATAATGTATTGCTTGTTGTTTCTTCTTGTGAACATTGCAATGAGCTTGATGAGGAGTTGGCTAGTGTCTATCAGAAGATGAGTGTTAGATTTCAGGGTAGACTGGCTAAAGTTCACAACACCAAGTGTCTTTACTATCATGCTCTTGAGAGGGAATTTAAGGTTCTTAGTGATAGGTGTCGCATGACATTGGGCAAGGGGAACATAGGTGAACATGACTCTTCTAACTTTTCTAACCCTTCCCTTTCTTGCAAGTTTTGTCCCCAGCTTTATTAGGACTGTGAGTACCTCATGTGCACTATCGTGAAATTTCTTGGGGACAAAAATAAGCTGAACTTTATTCTTGACAAAAGCAAGATTTCAACGGGTAGAGGTCTAGGGTATGATTGGCTTGAGCACATCAGGAAACAACCCCATAAACTCACTGGTCTAGAAGAAAATGGGCAATGAGTTGTTCTCAAGGAAAGGTTTTATGAGACAACTGTCTTTAGGTCAGTTGGTGTGATTACAGGGAGTCTTGCTACGAAGCTAGTCCAGTTGTCGTCTCTGAGATTCCATCTAAAAAGGATAGTTACATTGTTGCTTCTACCTATGCGAAGGGCAAAGGAGTCGTCTACACCTTCTATGATACGTTAGGGGACACACAAAAGGATTGTTTCCATTGTGCGGAGAAGGCACATGAGGAGTTTAGGAAAGCGACCAAGATTAGGGGCTCTCCTAAGGCACCCCGACCTAGGGTAGCTTCTCCTCATGTTGGAATAGTGGGTAGACGGCCATGACTTGGTGCCCAGCCTTTTGTTTCTTATCATGTTGTTGGTCTAGTGCGTGAGCAGCGTCGTCCTCACGGCACGCCACCTGTTGGCATCAGAGGTGCTTATCCACGACGCGAGGTGCCGACTCCATGGTGGGGAACTTGCAATAGGAACAAGTTCAAGAAGCGTGTAGGAACATACTCCTACAGGAGGAGTTGACCTAGTTAGCATTGTCTGCTTTATTCGGTTGTGTGGCTCGGAATTGGGTTCCAAAGATAGCTCCTTTGTTTTTCGCAATGTCGTGCCACGTTTCATTACTCATTAAGTCAGGCGCACCGGGCTGGGAAGGGGAACTTTTGGATCATCGATTCCAGTTGTTGTCGTCACTTGACCAGAAACTCTCGTTGGTTCTCCTCCCTGGCTCGTGAGCCCTAGGGAGAGAAAATCACCTTCGGGGATGCTTCGTCAGTTCGTGTGCTCGCCCGAGGCTCTATATGGGTTAGTGACCTGGTTGTTCTTAAGGATGTGGCCCCTGTCAGGAAGTTTTGCTATAATTTGCTTTCGATTTCTCAGCTGACTGACGAGGGTTTTGAGGTTCGCCTTAAGTAGAATGCAAGTTGCACTCTTGATTCATGTATGAGTTTTGTTTGCGGGATTCACAAATTTGGGAATGTCTTTCGTGTTGATTTCCGATCTTTAGTTGGATCTTCTCATTACTTAATTACTTTAGAGTCACGTGACACCTCCTTCTGGCATATAAGACTGGATCACATTGGTTTTGATCACTTGACAAGAGTTAGCACCCTGGACCTGATTCATGGTTTTCCCAAATTCAAGATGGTTAATGATATAGTTTGTGCTCCTTGCTGGCATGAGAAGATGATTGCCGCTGCTCACACACCTATGACCAAGGTGATGAATCATGAGCCGGGCAATTACTCCATATGGACACTATTGGTCCTTCCCGAGTGTAGTCCGTGGGTGGCAAGTGGTATGTGCAGCTTGTGGTCGATGATTTTTCACGGTACTCTTTGATTTACTTCATGGTAACCAATGACGAAACATTTTGTCATTGTCGATGCATGGTCCGCAAGCGTTCAGTTGAGTTTGTAGGAGCGCTTCGCGCAATCTATTTAGACATCATCACATAATTCCAAAATGCACAATTTAAAATCTTTTGTTCTGATTCTTTTGGCGAGCATCAATCTTCCTCTCTGCATGTCGCCAAACAAAATGGTGTTGTCGATAGGAAGAATCGCAATTTGGTAGAGATGGTTAGGACTATTCTTGATGTATATTCTACTGTTAAGCATTTATGGGCTGAGATTGTTTCTACAGCTAGCTATGTTTCAAGCGGGATGTTTATGAGATGTAAGTTGCATCGCACATCCTGCAACATTCGATATGGGCGCAAGAGTAGTGTTTCATATTTTAGAGTGTTTGGATGCAATTGCTTTATTCTGATGTGTGAAAATTTGGACAAATTTAAATCTCGATCTTCAGATTACATTTTCCTTGGTTATATAGCTTTTGCGGTTAATTACCGCGTCTGGGATAGTGTGAGGCTTAGGTAGTAGAGACTTGTGAGGTAACCTTTGATGAGGCTATGCCTGGGGCAAGGCCAGATATCTCATGTTCTGACATACCCCTTTAGCCTATCTTTGTTGAAGAGGGAGTCGTTGGAGATGACGGTTCTACGGAGCCTGAGTTTGACTTGACTCCACCGGTGGCGCCTCCGACTTCCAGTGTTGTGTCTTAGAATCACCCCTTACGTTCAACTTCTATTCAGCTCTCATCTTGTGCTTCTAGGCTCTCACCTTTACAATCTTGGCATAGTGACTTTGTGCCTGCCTCTCCTACTCCTGAGGTAGAGGCCGCTTCCAAGGCTCCTCGACACGTCCAAAAAGACCATCCCTTGAGTAAATGATTGATGATTTGACCAAGAGGATGGTAACTTGATCAAAGTCACGACTCACTCACCTTTGCTTGTCTTATGCTTTCGTTGCCTTTTTTTAACCAAAGGATGTCACCCATGCTCTTTCTAATCCCTCCTGGGTGAATGTAATGTATGAAGAGTTGCAGATCTTTGAGAGGAACAATGTCTGATAGCTTGTTGAACGCCCCAAATGACATAATATAATCGGTACTAAATGGGTGTTTAAGAATAAGCTGTTAGGAATAAGGCTAGATTCATTGCTCAAGGTTTCACTCAAATCGATAAAATTTTTTTTGATAAGACCTATGCTCCTATTGCTCGACATGATTCCATCAGAATTCTTGCTCCATTAATGGCATCCAACAATTTCAAGCTGTTTCAAATAGATATCAGAAGTGCTTTCCTGAATGGATATATTAAGGAGAAAGTGTATGTTAAGAAACCTCCTGGGTTTCAGGGTTCAAGGTATCCAAATCAAGGTGAGCAATAGGTTTGTGATGGGCAAGATAGATCAGACCTTGTTTACCTGTAGGATTGGTGTCGATTTCATCGTGGTGCATGTCTATGTGGATGACATAATCATTGGTGGTTCCTTCCCTGCTCTTGTTTCTCAAATGTCCGAGGTGATGAGCTTAGAATTTGAGGTGAGCCTGATAGGAGAACTCAAATTCTTCTTGGGCTTCCAGTTTACACAGACACTAGAGGGCTACACAAGAGCAAATACATCAATGAGCTGCTTATTCAGTTAGCGATGTCGACCACCACAGCCTGAGGGCCTCATGAAAATGGTGAACCCGTCGACCAAAAGGAGTATCGTTACATGATCATCTCCCTGCTCTACCTTACTTCTTCCTTGCCGGCCATATAGTTCGTTGTGTGTCTTTATGCCCGCTTTCAGTCTTCACCTAAAGTGTATCACCTTCAGATAGTGAAGCGGATCTTCCATTATCTCTGTGCGACTGTAGACTTTGGCCTTTGGTTCTCTGCTGCATCTTGTCTTTCTCTTAGGGCCTTGTTAGATGCGGACTTTGCTGGCTATAGGATAGACATGAAGAGCACTTCTGGCACTTCTCAATTTCTGTCACTTCTCTTGTTTTTCGGTCCTCTTGATAGTAGTCGAATGTAGCACAGTCCACTGCTAAGGCTGAGTATGTTGCCGTTGCTAACTGTTGCAGTGAGGTGATATGGTTTTGCTCTACCTTGAAGGACTTTGGGTTTAGTTAAGCAAGTGTGCCACTCCTTTGTGACAACACCTCTGCGATTAACATTGCCAAAAACTCAGTGCAACACTTTAGGACAAAGCACATTGACGTGAGATATCACTTCCTTAGAAATCATGTGTAGAATGGAGATAATGTCTTGCAGTTCGTAGACACTGATCGTCAACTGCCTGATATCTTCACCAAGCTGCTAGACAAAGCTTGGTTCGAGGTTCCTCGGGGAGAGCTTGGGGTAGTGAGTTTAGCAAGCCTATCTTGAGGGGGAGATATCTATTGTACTATATGTAATATATCTTTACTGCATTTCTGCATTGCATTTGGGGTGCAAATGGGCTTGGTTAGGCTGTTTTAGACTGTCAGCTCTCCTTCACTTACACTTCTAACATGCTTTGGCACGGACCTCTCATCTCGTGTTTAGATTGCTATCATTTGTAATAGGCAGATTTCTCTTATTTGGCTAGATTGAATACTCACAGTCTTATAGTTGTATCAAATGCACTCTGGGTAGATAGCGTATGTGTCGAGTCTCTAGTATTCGAGATATAGGGTGGTCTTCGCTTGTAATACGCGTGGGGCAGATGAGATCGAATATAAGCTTATGTGTTTTCTAATTCTTGCCTTACTCTCAGCGAAAGACCCAATGAATTCTTTGGTTTTTCGACTCCTTATATTTTGTAGTTGGTTTCGTGCACATTCCTTTAGGTTAAATTGTTGACTAACTTGTTGAGGGGTAGTTTTTGAGAAACTTTGCATTAATATATAAACTTTGTTTTGGAGCTCTGTCTATTATGTTTCTAAATGAATGCTTGGTAAAATGTCTTTGTTATTCTCATCATAGCTTGTGCTAACTAGTTTTATGGATAGTGAGTTTCAAACATGCAAATGTTTTGATTTTCCAAAATAGATATGGCTTAAGATTACTTTTTGAGTCTTGTTTGCTTAGTGAGCTTCGTACAGTTTCCTTTCAGCCGCTTCTGCTACTTGGTGAATTTTTTTATTGGCCAAAATGTTTTTCTCATATAGATGGAAAAACAAAAATATGCTAATTCTTGTTTTGGAGATTTCCGCCAATTATCCTTTACAAGACATCTTGTCATTGCAAACAAGCGGCATGAACTTGAAATGAAAATGGGTAGGCAAGACGGTTTCATCCTTCGGTGTAATGGTAGGCACTGTCGGCCATTGGTTTGAGAGGCTAGAAGCTCTCCTACTAAAATCAAGCAAAAATAACATAAAATTTGCAACATTTGATCAAAAACAAAAATATATGAAATAATGCTAGTTAGTTGAGCAATCGTTTTGTGCTACTTGGATTTCAAAAAGTTGCTTGTGTTGTTCTATTGGTGCCATATTGATGCCTTTTTAGAAGTCGGCATTTGGTTTGTGTATCTCACCACGTCTTTCAAAAATAAAAATCGATTTTCTACTATCTATTGAACTTGATAGCATCTAACTTCAATTTCAATAGTTTCGAGTATCTTTGACTTGTGCTTCATGTTCAATTGGATAATTCTCAAAGTTTCTTAGGGTTGCATGTGCATTGCATCTTGCATTGTATTCTTCTCACTTAATCTTAATGCCTATTGTGTCAAAAGGGGGAGATTCGTTTGAAAAAGACATCAATTAATTCCAATGGGAAAATGGAAAGTTTTCATTTAAAATTTTGTTTGCATGAATTTCAAACGGTTATACTTTGTGATTTTGCTAACCGCCTGCCCATCGAGCGTGGTTAATCGCCAATTCTGAAACCCTGGTCTCACTCCAGAGGCTATAAATATAGGGGGATGGGACCACCTCCTCCTCATCACTTGAGTTAAAAATGTCAGATTTGCGAGAAGCATGCGTGGGAGAGAGAGGGGTGGCACCTGTCAGTGCATGTGGCCGCGAGAGCGGCACGTAATCTCCAAACTATGTATGCAATGAAACCTCCGTTCTTCAAGTTCATGGCTCGTTTTTACTAGTTCATCTGTTTTAATCTTATTGAGGAAGATGCAACCGGGGAGCGTGAAAAGGATCTGTAGGCCAAGTTCCCAAACCTTTGTGCAGACTCTTCTGAATCTCGGGGCCAAGATTCCTCTTAGGGGGGTGGTTTGTAACATCCTCATTTTTCAAAAATCAAAAATCATGGCATTGCAACTCATCCAAATTATTTTATGATTAAAGATACCTTTAATTACAAAAATGAGTATGTTACTTTAAAAATATAAAATCATATCTCTATTTTAACTAGAAAATAGCTTGTACCTTGTTGATAATTTCTTACAGGTTGAAAAATTTTGGTAAAAAGACAAAAGGTGTTTCTTATTAGATATAATTAATTGTTTAATTATTTTGAGTGAAGGAAAAATCCCAAAAATATTTTTAAATATTATTTCAGGCCCTTTAGACCCTTTTCTCATGGAATTCTATAGCAAAACTTTTCAAATTCGAGTGGGCCCTACTTGGCATACACTCTCCCATCTCCTTCCTGTCTTCCCTCACCTTCCCATATGCAGCACTCTCAATTCCCTCCCAAATAGTGGCCGCATGACAACATTTAGGCCACCATTATCCCAAATCAAAGCCGATTGATGGTCACCTTTTAGGTGTTGAATGTTACTAGTGTTAGTAGTTTGCTTATGGAGCACTAATCGAGCTCTAATTGCCTCCGTTTTCATCTCTAACACCTATTAAATCCACAAACCACGCTCCTCTCTCTACATTTGGTTCTCTCTTCAATTCGGCTCGGGTAAGCTTTGTCTCGCCGTTTCCTGTGATGACGTTTTTTGTCTTCCAGTTCCTAAACTTTTCCCTCAATCAATTTGTGTTGAAAAACAGGACGTCGATACTAGATCTGAAACGACACCGGAGACACAATATTTGGTAACGCAGTTCACCTCTCAGGCTACATCTGCGGGGCAATGATTATGGGCGCACCTCCCCAACAACGCAGCCGACCGCCATGGGTCACGGCCACAAGCCGGGCGCGACCTCCTGCGTGTCTAACCGCTAAAAAGTCGTTCCTTGGTTACACCAGGGGTGCCTCCCTTTATATAGTGGAAGCCAGACAAGAGTCTGACTAGAACTCTAAACCAACCCTGCCTATTACAACACAGAGTCCTTGTAACCTACTCATACACATATTCGACATCAACTTCTAACAAACTCCACCTTGGCGAATATGATGTCCCCCACCTTGAAGTCGTTGTACGTCTTGTGCGAACCCGTGTACTGGACTCCGGTTGCTTCCTTCGCAGCTCACGTCGAGCCGTCCGACAAGTCTGACTTGGCCTCAGACTCGCCGCCGCTTGGAACTGAAGTTGCCAACTGTGGCTCAGTGTCTCCACCTGCAATAGTACTTCCTCTCACCTCGTATAGATGAGACGTCGACCTCCCTCCAATCATCACAGTCTCCCCATCCTTCATACAAGGTACCAAGCGAAATTAGATTTCTCGTAAACCCCGGTACATGCTTCACACCTTGAAGTACACACTCCACTCCGTCGTGCATCTTGATCTTGATATCACCAATACCGATAACACGGTAACCCGTGTCATCACCCACATAGGCGAAACCAAAATCACCAGCCTCATACGAAGAGAACCACTCCACCTTGTGTGTCACATGATGAGAGCTTCCAGAATCTAACACCCATGCTTCAATAGACTGAGTATTTGATACCGAGAGCAACTCCGAATTGCTTTCCGAGTCACTAGCCTTTGCCAAGTTTGCACTTCCTTCTTCCTTTACCATACAGTCCCGCTTCACATGTCCCCACTCACCACACCTGAAACACCGCACTGCTCTGCCCTTCCTGTGGTTCTTCTTCCCAGTCTTTTTACCACCTCCTTGATCACCCCTGACTAGCAAAGCATGAGGCTGAGGTTCTTCTTCGCTTTTCTTCTTCCTCATCTCATAAGAATGTAAAGCCGCCGTGATATCCTCAGTCTTGATGCTATCCTTGTCATACGTCAGCGTCGTAACCAAGTGCTCATAGGACGAAGGTAACGAACACAACAGAATTATGGCCTTGTCTTCATCATCAATCTTCACATCTAGTTGGCCTAGATCAGTGACCAATTGATTGAAAACATCAACGTGCTCCTTCAAATCTGCCCCTTCTTGCATCTTAAGCCCATATAATTTCTGCTTTAGATACAACTTACTGGTCAGAGTCTTGGACATGAATTGACTGGACAGCTTGGTCCAAATCTCCCTTGGTGTTGTCAACTCCATGACATGGTACAAGACCTGATCTGAGAGACACAACAGATGGTAGCGGCCGCCAGAATCGCATCTCCTCCCGACCATCGTCTCCTCGTCTTCGGCTTGGTCTCCCTGAGAGCCGTCACGATTTCCTGCTGTACCAGCAGATCCTTGACCCTCATCTGCCACAAGCCAAAGTTGCCAGAACCGTCGAACTTCACCAAACCGAAATTGGTCCCCGTCGGCTTCATCCTACCGATTTGTGATTCCACCTGCGCCAGCTGCTTGTTCTTCTCACCATTGTCGACAGTTTACCGTTAGTCCTGTCCGTCATCTCGGACAGATCACCAACAGCCTCCTAGAATGCCTTCTTTTGGAACCCGCAGGTCTTTCTCTCACGACTGCCTCCTTCGAAAAACCGCGCTCAAAAACTTGCTGTTGCTTGATGCAAATCTGAGTTTCTCTCTCCGAGAGGCCCTCTTTTGCCTCTTGGATATTTTGATTTTGACTCCCCTTGGATCTGCTTTTATAGTGGTGAGGCAGCCCCAAAATTTGAGTTAAATTCTAGTCCCAATAGACTTGTATTTCTCCTCTAATTCGGGCTTCTCTTCTCTTTTTCTTTTCCTTCCTTTTTTTTTCGGTTCGGCCTACAACTCCCGCGTGGCCTAGCAAAAAAAACTGCGCAGCACTGCGCCACGCCTCGGCCTGCCCTGGCACCGCGCACCCCTGGCCCGCCTCGGCCTCACCAGCTCCCACTACCGCCTAGCCTGCTTCCCGCGCGCCCCTCGGTTCCACGCTGTGCAGCGCTAGCAGGAGCCCAATTTTTTCTCGCGTTGCATGTGTGTCCAGCTTCTTTGCAGATATCACCTGCCCGTGGGCCCTCCTTGACCATGCATTGCACCCAGCAATGCATGTCCACCGAACCAATAGGCAATAGCCAAAGAAACATGCATGTGGTCATACATGCATGCATGTCCATGGGACTTATGTACATGTACAAAACCAGGATTTTATTTCTCCCTCCAACACATGTAGATACCGCTGGGCTAACACATGCCAACACGTATGCCTCTCGAGTCCTGTTTGGACTCCGCTTGCCACCACCGACTCAGCGACCATAGGATAACAGTGGGGACCACCGAGGAAATCCATTGGCCACCAAAAAATTATTCGGAAAAATCCTCCACCTCCGGATCCAATTTCCAAGCCCTCGAGCACGCTTCTCAGCGCGCCACCGTGCACTCGTCTGTGCATGGCCACATGCCGCACCCTGGACGGACGTCCACGACACGGTAACCGCTAGCAGTGCCGTGACGCCGCCTCTTGTGCAACATCGGTCGCATCGCTCTCCGCGACGCTTCCTCCGCTCCGATCTATCCGGCCGTCTCGCCACGTCTGGTGGCCGGTTTGATCGCGAGCGCCGAAGCCCCTGTCTTCGATAGCTGCGTTGTCGGCCCAATCACCACGTCTGGCCGATCCTTGCCAACAGCAGCCTATCGAACGGTCCAGGTCACCTGCCCGGAGTGTTCGACTCCACCGATCGATTCGTCGATCGCCGACATGCTCCACCTTGCACCGAATCTAGCGTTTTCCTTCGGCACACGTGTGTATGCATAATCCTCGTGCCTCCTCCAAGATCATCCGTATCATCAAACCTTTGCTCTGATACCACTTGTTGAAAAACAGGATATCGATACTAGATCTGAAACGACACCGGAGGCACAATATTTGGTAACGTAGTTCACCTCTCAGGCTACATCTGCGGGGCAATGATTATGGGCGCTCCTCCCCAACAACGCAGCCGACCGCCGTGGGTCGCGGCCACAAGCCGGCCGCGACCTCCTGCGAGTCTAACCGCTACAAAGTCGTTCCTTGGTTACACCAGGGGTGCCTCCCTTTATATAGTGGAAGCCAGGCAAGAGTCTGACTAGAACTCTAAACCAACCCTGCCTATTACAACACAGAGTCCTTGTAACCTACTCGTACACATATTCGACATCAACTTCTAACAATTTGAAGGCACGACCACCGGAGCGCCACTGATTGGACGCCGAAGCCGTACCTATCTGAAACACTGCCCGAACGAACCGGCATCAAATTCGTCATTGTCGTGTGGTAATATCCTATTTCCTCTCTCTTGTAGCATCCCTATGACGTTTAGAATGTTTCTCCTTGATCAATTGGGTCGGAGCCGCCTTCGCCAGAGCTCCCGCCGTCTCACCATGGCTGCCGAGCCGCCTCTGTGTCACTCCGCCGCCTTGGACGCTCCCAGCCTAAGCCACCGTCATCACTGCCATCCCCATGCCCGCACGAAGCCGGCCCGCCCCTTCCCCTAGCCCCCATGCCACCCTACTACCGTCGCCATGTGCAAGCAGCAATGACACCACACCACCGCCGCCGCACCGCCTCGCCTCATTGCCACCATCACGACAAGTTCGCCGAGTCGCCGCCGACCATGGCATCACGTTGCCGCCGCCACCGTCAGCCGAGCGCCGCCTCCCGTGTGCCTCCCTTAATTCCTCTTCCTAGCACGGGTGGAGATTGAAGGAGCTGTGACCAGCCCTTCAACCGCCAGGCCACAAGGCCATATGGGCTGGTTTCGGCCTACACAATTTTAAGCAATTTTCGATTTTCGGTATTTTCCATATAACTCTAGATTGAAATATTTGTGAAATATTCTCAATGGCCATGAAAATTATGAAACTATTTTTGTTGTGTTCCTAAAAATGTGTATTATTTTACTGCCAAGTTTGGTACTGTTTATATACATATTGAATTCTCTATGATTTATTGTTTAAAAACTTGGTGAGACCCATGTGGAGGAAACCCCGGTTTGATGATGAATATATGTGCCAAGATGTAATTTGAAGTGTTTTGAATAATGTTAAATGGTGCATTTGTGGAAATTGCCTTGGAATTGGAACCGGACCATTGTGTTGAGCTTAGGCTAGGTAATAGTTTTGCTCGGACGTGGTCCGGTGGAATTTGTTAAGCTGGCACGTGGTGTGTTAGGGCTTGCTAATTGTGATGTCACAAAGGGATTATGATGTTGGCAATTTTGTGATGGACTAACCTTGCAGGTGAGGTAAGGTGTGTCGGTCTCGTGTGTGTTCACCTCAGTGATGCATGTTTCGGCGGGTACGTGGCTGACACTTCGTGGGGACAACTGGAGGCTAGTGCGTTTGGAGGCATGCAGGCAACCGGGTTCGATGACCTGACGGTCACATGAGGTGGTGTACGCGAGAAGCTTAGCCATGGCAAGGAATCCGAGGCAGCTGGAGGCTGCGGCATCGGTAACTTGGTGGCGAAGTTGATCTGATTGGTGGGCCTAGGCTTGGGCTGTCGACCGAGGAAGCTGCGAAGATATTTTTCGAAGGAATATGTGGAGAATATTCCTCTGCGGGAGTGTGTTGTTAGTGTGTGAGTTGTACACCACGCATCCTCAAATGAAGGGTGGAGATGGGCTCTAGGGTCTAGGGCATCTCACCCTTGGGCTATAAATAGAGGGGGAGGGGAGCACCTCCTCCTCATCCCCTTACAGTTGAAAATTTCAGAAATAGAGAGGGTGAGTTGGGTGTGTTTTGGGTGGCACTTAGAGTACTCGTGACCACATGGAGTGTGGTTTGTAATCCCCCAACATCTATGAAATGAAATCTTTCTTTTCCATGAGTATCTTGCATTAATTTTGTCCTAGTTTTTCTTATTTTTGTTTTCCCTTTTAGAGCTCCTGTTTTGAGAAGAACTTGGATGGTTTCTTGCTGGTTATTGGTGATCTATGATGCATTGAGGTTGCTAATATAATTTGATACACACTTTGCAACCATATGAGAGACAAGAGATCAAATTCTTGACTATTGCTAATCAGTCCAGAAACCATTATCCTCGCAGCAGTCAGTAAACGATTTTTAGAAAAATCTAGAAAAATCATTTTGGGATGATTCCAGTTGGAAAAGATGCGTGACTCATATAAACATCTCTAGCAACAATTTGAAGTACGCTGGTTTCTCCATTTGGGAGTTATGAGGTGAAAACCGAGCCCTAAACTTTCTGCTCGAAGTTCTTGAAAGCTCGTGGTGTTTAATTTTTCATATTTTCTGTGCAAGGAGTCTTGAGGAGATGTTTGGTGTAGTGCTTCACAACTCATGGATTCATAGGGATAAAAATTCCCACAATTTGTGCAGTAACAGAAAGCCACCATATCTCTACAACATGTGAGAATAAATTCTGACGAATCTGCTTTTGCTTTTCTGAAAGTGGCTTTGATCATTTGGCTTGATATTTTTTTCTAAAGCAATATTTGAGTGTGATACTAAGCCGAGACCAATTGTACCCACTGTTGTGCTATTGGGAATGGGGTTACCGGATTAGACGGAAGATTGCCAAAGGCCTTGTCAGGAAGACCCTTTGGCCCGGGAAATTCTGTTTTGTGGTTAAAGCACACAACCTCTACAAAGTATACAACTATCATGATAGCCTTGCCCAAGGTCACGGGCGAACGACAAGGAGTTGCCTCTCTGGTAGTTTTAACATTTTGTTTTCAAAATGTTTTAAAGGAAAACCAGGACAAAAGTCGGGTGTTTTGGTTTTCTCCTCATAGGGGGACTGTGAGCGTGGGAATGTGGGTTCATTGTGGGGAACCATGGCTAGCCACCTAGGCAAGACCGGCAGTCGCCGGAAATTTAGGAACTAAATGATTCAAATATTTGTTTTTACAATGTATTCCATGTTTCAAAACTTAGGGTGAACTATGCAAAACTGGCTTTATGCAAAAGATCCTATCGTTCCTTTCTGAGCTTAGTTGCATATAGTCAGCCTCTCATGTTGAGTATTTGCATACTCACCCTCGCCTTTTATGCGGGGCTACTCATTCTAACGAGTAGGTTGCCATTCATCTGAGGCGTATCCTGAGGAAGAGATGATCGTCGATGAAGGATTCGCTGTCGGGATCTAGGACAAAGACTTTTAGCTATCTAAGCATTGCTCTCTACAGTATGCCTACGGAGATGGGACTTCCACTCGTGTTTTATGGTTTTTTTTAATAATGTGATTGAAGACTTCCGCTGCAATGTTTTGTAAAGGCCGTAGTGCCTGAGACTTATTGTAATAACGCCATGTTGGTGAGTACTTTAATGTAACGGTTTTTATGCGTTTATGGTTGTGATCCAAAAGCTGTATGTCTCTATGTTCAAGCTACGTAATCCAGTAACTTTAACAGGTATAGCACAACAGGGACTTGATTCAATATCGGGTACCTACATTCCATGACGCCGAGGAGGACTACCTGCCATAGCAAGGTGAGTTAAGATTATGTATATCATGTTTATACACAGTTTCCTAAAGTTATGTTGTTTGCTATAAAAATATATACTATTTGAACTGCCTAGTTGTTGGTTGTTATTCAATTACCTTAAATGATTGTCTTGTTTCTCATATCTCTTGGCTAACCTAACTCTAGTCTGGTAATAATTTTAATGCTAACTATTGGGTAAAACATGCTTCAACATGCTTAGATCCAAATTAATATTTAGGCATCAAGCCCAAAGATCTCTCGGGCAGCAAGGCGTGTGCGATTTTCTTTTCTGTCCCAACTATTAGTTCAACCTAACTAGTCTATATGTTCCTGCACCTGAACCTACTATTCCTACCACCTGCGGAGCTAGTCATGAAGTCGGTACAACTAACATTTCCACCAAGCTCGGAGGTCTTGAGCGAAGTAGTTTGCTCAGCTTGACTAATTCTTCGACCATGGCAGAACGGTGAACTGATACACACTGGACACTCATTCATTCATTTAATTTGATGACATATGACAATTAGGGTTGGAAGTACGTTTAGGATGATGATTTATGATTGACATGGTTGTGATGATTTGTTTGGTATGGGTGGTCTGTTGGTCTGAAACGGTATGGTCAAGTGTGTTCGTGCATTGAGGATACGTAGATGAATGATCCATTAGGGAGACAGAAAGGTGTGTGATGCGGACGGGGTCCAACAAGAATGCTCTGAGGATCCAAATATAAGAGAAGTATAAACATGCGAAAGATTGTTCGGTGTTGGGCATAGGTAGCACTAACCTAGGATGAGCGTAGTGTCACATGTGTAGCGGAGGGGAGCTACCATCAAAGGATGGTTTCAAAACAATGCTCTGAGGATCCAAATATAAGAGAAGTATAAACATGCGAAAGATTGTTCGATGCTATGCATAGCTAGGACTAACCTAGGAGGAGCGTAGAGTCACATGTGTAGCGGAGGGGCGCTACCATCAAAGGATGGTTTCAAAACAACACGTGGACATCACGTGGTAGTACAAATTTGGTGCATCAGAGGCATGGGCTCTACGGAGGCACCTTGAGCCCGCTCTTCAAGAAGGACCGGCTTGGGTTGTCATTGAGATGATATTACCACACAAACCCAGGAGCTGTGAGACTAGCTTGGGCAGGCAACCCTCCAAGGTCAAGACCAGTCATCTATGGCACGTGAACCACAACGGGATATCCACTCCCCGAAAGGATGGCTGTTGGTAATTCTTATGCCTATTAGAAATAATCCGCAAGCGCACGGATATCGCAGCAGATTTCACCCGGAAGTATTCCAAATGTATCGATTTCCCACGAAGAACGAGAAGTGACTAGTTTAGAATCTAGCTCAACCGGTTGGATATGGGGATAATGACGGAAGTGGGATAAGATAATTTCGAGCCGAGAGGTTCTTCTAATCAGGTTTCATTTAGCTAAGGCACAAACTTACCCCAACATGAAAGCACTCTTAATCGGAGCTCGGTCAATTCACCACTACCCGCTATAAGTTAAGAACACGAAATGATTATGATCACCCCCGATTGGGCTTCACTTGGCAGAAGCTTATGGGAAGGACTTCACAAAAAGTAATACCACTCGGATAGCAGGGATGTTGCCACCTATTACCTACCGCACCACCGTTCAATTAGATGTCTACCGTGTACCAACTAGTCTAGACACCACGTCTATACCTAGCAACATTACGGACCAAGTCGTCACTTGATATGCACTCGAGCAAGAAAACAATACAAGATTATAAGTTATCAAGCACAAGCGAAGTCCCAACAGAGTAACTTAAGTATGAAATAACTTCGCTTTATAAAGTAATGACAGGTTAAGTGTTACCGAACAGCAGAGCAAAGATGAACTCACACCCGAGTTCGGCTCCGGAGCATGAAGTGGAAAAGAACTGACACGCCGGCTTCTCTGCAACTCTAAACTTTGTCTCTCTCTCTCTCTCTCTCTCTCTCTCTCTCTCTCTCTCTCCCTACTCTACTTTCTATTTGGGTAGCGTAACACTGCTTTCTTCCTCTTTGACTCACTTCTCTGTGCTTTGCAAATGAAAAGGGGTGCTCTATTTATAGTGCACCGGAGCCTATGGGGTACTGCCTTCGGCCGATCCAAGTCCTCATTTTCACATGGGATATGCTCCATTTAGATTGCCTCTCCACATTGGTTTTGGTAATTGAAGACGGTAAAACAATCATCTTGGTTGGGCCATCGATCCTTTCCAAAGCATCCCTAGCCTATGGATCAAACCAACGTTTGTGGATGGTCTGGATGTCATTTTGATGTGCTTTCAGAGTTGTGAGAGAAAACTCAGTCAGTTTGGAGCCGAGACTGGGTTTTTTATTGGTCTTTCTCCAACTTGGTCCCACTTTTCCGCAATTGATTTCTAAAGACACAAAATCACCAGAACTTGTGGAACTTTGTTAATTTGCATAGATTATGTTCATGTTCCTTTATTTTGGAGGTATGTTGACGATCGGAATCATGTGAAATGTTGGAAATAATTACCGTCAACAATGGCGGGGGTTAGGATAAAATGCATAAAATGGGATTGGGTGTGATGGTAGGTTTGGTGAGTTGGATCGGGAAGGTTGGTTATGTATGTGCAAACAAAAGTGATTGCTAGGATAGTATTGGTCCCATAAATACTGAAGATACAACAAAATTAATGAGGGAGATAGGGTAATTTCAGATGTCTAAAATTGGCTTTATGCGAATAAAATAATTCTTCCTTTTCCTTGAAGCCTATATCACTAATTGCATTTGGAGGGATGTTAACTAGTGTCATGTCCTCATTTTCCAAATAAAAAAATCATATGCATTGCATATTTAAAATCTTTAAATATCTGTATAACCATATCTAATTTTCATCTAATTCGTGTAGCTTGCTCGTCATGCCCGTGTTGCACCTCCCCCTCTAGCTGTGGTGCTGCCTCCCCTCTCCTGTCTTTGTTGTGCCTCTTCTCCTCCTTTGTTTTATGTTTTGAAGTCCTTTGTTTTCTATGTGATGAACTGCAGTTGTCGACGGTTGAGATATTGATCTCAAGTCGCTAAGGTTCTTCGAGAATGAGATAGGAGACACGCCGAACAGGACGAACAACAGCGGACAAGGAGATAGGGGTTTTTATCCTGGTTCAGGCCTCTCGAGAGAGATAATAGCCCTACATCCAGCCTTTCTTATATATTAGAGATGATTACAAGAGGTGGCTCGGCGAGACGAACAAGTCTCGGCGAGATTATGGTGTACAGGAAGCAATGCAACAATCAGGTGTCTATGAGATGCTAAAAGCTAGATCAAGTCCCCTCTACACGCCGTAGGGGCCTTGTTTATATAGTGCATAGCAAACCGACCTACCGAGGGAATATCGGGCCGGGCTAACTACGAGATCGTAACGAACTCAACATGCCAAATATATCCCGAGGTAGATAAGGCATACTCCTAGTCTTGGGGATCACGACTCCTAATCCAATCCGGGAAACCACGTCCGGGTCTTCACGTAGCCGTGCAGAACTCCTGTTCGAGACGGACTCAAACATGATTCCTTGGCCGTTACGCATCACGCCAGCTAGGAGGCTGTCTGGCAGGATGCATACGGGCCAGATAGGACCTTCCAGGGAGCTGGGCCCTGGCAGGTTGTTCGATTGGGCCGTTAGGGAGTGGGCCATAGCAATGGGCCGTGATTTTATCCCCGACAGCTAGCCCCCGAGACTCAAGTGGAAGAACTCACTAGAGTGGGGTCGTCCTCTTGAGACTCAAAGCCACGAAGAGGGAAAGTATGCTGCTACAGAGACTTGCAACAATCGACCGAACATGTTATGGTTCAACCGAACACAACTTGTCCGAGACCGAACAAACCCGATCAGCGCCGAGCAACTCTGTTGCATCGAACAGGAAAACACATCAATCCGAGCAGAGCACCCAGCCTTCAGCGCGGACGTTGGAAAAAAGTATCCGTTGGCAGATCTCAACGGTAACTTTTGCTGCGCAGTGAAAACAGTCGACCGCTTTTACTTAGCCGTTGGTGGTAAAAACTAGTCGTTTCGTGGTGAAAAACCGTTGCAAGGGCGCACCTTTGTGCCTATAAAAGCACCCAAGCCGCCCGCGGCCAACCACTTCTGCTCTCACGCCTTCTCTTCCCAAGCCCTAGTTCCAACAAGGCCAAAGACTAAAGAGCCAAATCCCCACAAACACCTTTCGTCCAATCTCGAACCGCCATGGCTAAGTTTGTGAGCACTAGCATGACCGAGGAGGACTTGAGAGTTTGGGAGGAAGAGGGCCACATCGACGCCGGTAGCTGGAGGCTGCCCGAAGAGGAGGAAACTCCGGAACCGCTTGAGGGAGAGTTCACAACTTCGATTCAGACTGCTCGGGTTGAGATCTCCGAGAGCGACTTCGCCGAGGCCTTCTTGAACATAAGCGGATTGGAGGTGGCGAACCTCAATCCGAACAAAGATCCTCCAGATGGCGTCTTCGCACACTGTGCGAGGGCTTTCTGGCATCGATCCACCGGTGGGCTGTTCTGCACTACTACACGGTGACGAGGAGCAGCTCCCCGCGCCGCACTTGGGTGCTACTACTCAAGCTCCGCACCGCCGACGACGTTAAGATACCCTCGCCCACCGCTGCTTGACTCAATGGGCGTGTGGTGGGCGAGGTGGTTCTACAGCAAAAGAAGCGCCGACAGCAAGCTCGTCTTCACCGGGAAGGCGCCGGCGAAGGGAACGCCAATGCCTCGGTCGGAGATGTCCGCCAAGGATTGGTATCTTACGAGGAAGATCATCTCGCTCGTGGGCCTTGGGCTCACCGGCAGGGAGATTATCCGGGACTACACAGCGAACAGAATCTGTCCGCTGAGGAGAAGACCCTATCCCTTCTACAAGACACCAGGGAGAGCACGGGTGAGTGCCTTTAAGACTCAACCTCTTTTGATGATTTCATCCGAACAGGTTCTAACTTCTTCTGCTCAGGCAGTGATGCCAACCGACGCATGGGTGACCGAGCAGGTCGACGCCATGCTGAAGGCAGCAAAGAAGGACGGGGAAGTCACCGGCAAGGTAGCCTTCACTGCTCGCAAGAACGCATTTCGTCCAAGACAAATGAGGTAAGTCTCTTACCCCAACCCGTGTAACTAGACTAGTACTTATCGCAAGTGTGCTAACTTTCACTTTCCGAACAAGGAGGAGGACCAACTGATCCTAGGAGAGATCGTTGAGGAGCTCTCCGACACTGAGGGAGCGAAGAAGGGCAAGGCTAAAGTGGCCGAGAAGCAGAAGGTGGCCGCAGCGCCGACGCGGACTTCTCCGCGCCGCAATGCCGCCAACCAACCATGAAGCCCTTCGCGAAGAAGCGCCGAGCAAAAAAAACGGAACACGGCCAGCCAAGAGGGAATTGCCAAGCCCATCCTCATCGCCGAAAGCAGAGCGATTTAAGAGGTACGAAACTTGACCCTCGGGTGGGCGGTCCGCAAGAAGCTCACCCGGGCCATCTGGAACGGCTGCAGCAGATCGTCGAGCAGAGGAGGCCCGAAGAGGAGGTAGCGCGCAAGGAGAAGTTACTTGCGTTGCGCCAAAAGAGTGCTCAGCTTAGCAGAGAGCTGAGCCTTTCGCCGCAAGCCCCTGGAGGCAAAGGCGAGGAGGTGGAGGAGCCCCCGAGCAAGAAGCGCAGGCTACACAGAGGGGCGAAGAAGGAGGTCTCGTTCTCCGCGGCAGGTATGTACTCAACAAACTGTTCCCTGTACATGGCACCAAACTGCGCATGAACTAACACTTCTGTTTTTTCATTAGCTGCTAAGGAAGAAGTGAACCCGACCACGGTACGGGCATCGAGCGTCCTGCTGCCTAAGCACTGCGTGGTGCCTTGAGCAGTGAGGCCGCCGCATTGAAGGAAAAGCTGGCGGTGTGGTCAGCGCTCCCAGCCGGCAACACCGACTGGATCGACTCCCTGAGGCGGGCGATCAGTTGGCTGGAGACCAAGGAAGAGGAGCGCGAAGCCACGCAGAGCGGAGCCAAAGTCCTGCTCGCTGACCGCCCGGCGGATCGAGCAGCGGTCCCGCCAGCTCTTCGTCGCAGGGGCAAATCGTCCCTGCGGCGACGGTGGTCTCCGTCGAGCAGGAAGAAGCTTCTGGCGCCGGGAAGCAAGAAGACACTGGCGAAGCGTGGCGGCGCCGCTTCCTGTGGAAGAAGTCGAAGGCCACGGGCCGGGCGAGCAGGTCGCCTTGCCCGTGGAGGCTCCGGCGCCTCCCGTCTTGCCTGAGGGCGAACAGACGGAGGGGCTGGAGGAAGGGGAGTTAACCCCCGCACCCAAACGGACGAGCTCCCGCAGGGAAAGGACGAAGCGGAGGAAGACCCACCCAAGTCTAATCCCGAACAGGAGAGGCCTCATGACCCACGGCCTCGAGGATCGCCTGCGCCAAAGCTTGAAGCGCCGGCTTGGAGAGGTAAGCTCTGAAACCATACCTTGTCTGTTCGAGCAGGAGCTGCTCGAAGCTAACTTGGTCTTACCTCTTGCAGTTCACGAAAGGCACTATCTAGGAGCTCGTGGACGGCATCACCATCGAGCGCAGCGCCGTCATGGCGGCTGTCCAGGAGCAGGCTCCAGCACCAGCCAAAAGCCGACGCCAGCTGAAGGCAAAGGTGAAGAAGCTGTGCCCACCTGTCTCAAGAGAGGTGGCATCCGCAGCCCAGAGAAGGTCTCCACCACATGGGCAGCACAAAGTGAGGTCGAGGAGTTGCGCGGGCAGGCCGCAAGGGCAAGCACCGCGGAGGATAAGGTCAAGGAGCTCGAAGAGCAACTCAAGACCGTCAGGAAGCAAGCTAGTCAGAGCAAGGCTCTGGCCGAGCAGCTGCGCGCCAAGACCGAAGAGGTCGAGACGATCCGCTTGAGGCGTGAGCAAGCCTGCCTCAAAGAAAGAGGAAACAGACCGTCTCCGAGCTGAAGCGAAGGAAGGCTTCAAGGCGTGAGGAGAAGTCCTCATCCTGAAGATGGAGAATGAGGCGCTGAAGGAGCAGCTCGCTTCAAAGTAGAAGTAGGGTTGTACTCCTTGTACCTGTAAACATTTTGAGTATGCAATAAAGATTTCAGTTTTGCACAATGAGCCTTACCTTTTCCCTGCAAAAACGAGCAGTAAAAAGACAAGAACGAACAGGAGACAAAGAGAAAGGCACAACAAAGGCTAAAAGTTTTACTGAAAACCAGAGAACGCTTAGCCTAACTCCCGGCCCGTTAGCGGTTGCTCGAAAATCTGAGTTTGCGAACTCAAACAGTGCACAAGAGAAAGAGCGACACCTAGCCCCGATGCAGACGACGCTCAAGACCTAAGTTTGCGAATTCGAGCTCGTGCGTAGAGAGATAGAGCGACACCCGTATCCTAATCGACTCGTTCCAGGAACTGCTCGTTGACGTAAGGTAGGCGATTCCGGGGGTAACCGAACAAGGAAAGTGCCTCTGCCGCGGAGAGCTTACTAGAGCAGGCTTTGCCAAGTGGTTGTGCCGTGAGCGGTAAGGGCCTCTGTCGCGGAGGGCTTACGAGAGCAGACTTAACCGCGTGGCTGGATGCCGTTTTACGCAACTTTGAGTTTAGGGACTTGTTGAAACTAGATACGGGCAGGGAAGAAACCCTTAGGATTGCGGGGCCAAGTGTACGCAAGGCCGGGCAGCCATCAAGTGTTACCAGAGAGAGTGGTCTGAGAAGACAGAGGTGTGAAAAGGGCCTCAGGGGACCGCGAAATTTCACTTTTATTGGATTGAACTTTACATGGAGCCCAACAGACTTGGACGAACAAAGGCGCGAAGTTTGACAAAAAGCGCAAAGCTAAGCAAACACAAAAGGACCTACACAAAGAACTTACGAAGCTGGACGATGTTCCAAGTGCTGGTCAGCTCTCTCCCGTCCTCCATGGCCAGGCGAATAGCCCCCGGGCAAGCAGCGGAAACGACCGTGAACGGGCCCTCCCAACGGGGATTTAGCTTGTTGGCATTGGACAAGTTCTGGACACGGCGCAGAACGAGGTCGCCCGCCTGCAAAGCCCTTGGTCAAACCGATTTGGCAGCGTGCCGGCGAAGAGCCTGCTGGTAGCGCGCCATTCTGACTTGTGCCCGGTCGCGTGTGCCTTCGAGGAGATCGAGATCGAGTAGGCGCTCTTCCTCGTAGTCAACGAAGTTGACCGAGCTCGTGCGAGGCGAACCAAGTACTATTTCGGCGGGCAGGATGGCTTCTGCACCGTAGACCAGTTGGAAAGGAGTTTCCCTGTTGCCGGCCGTCCGTGAAAGCGAATCGCCCAGAGGACGGAAGGAACTTCGTCAACCCATGCCTTGTTGTGCTCGCGGAGTGCCGCGAACACGCGCCGTTTAATATCCTGGACGATCTATCCGTTAGCTCGCTCGATTGCTCCACTGCTTTGTGGATGTGCCACAGAGGCGAAACAGACCTTGGTGCCCATCTGTTCGCAGTATTCCTGGAATAGCTCGCTTCTGAACTGGGTGCCGTTATCGGTGATCAACTTATGGGGGATCCCAAAGCGCGTGACCACGTTGCTTTTGAAGAAGCGCACAACCGTTTTGGCGTGAAGAGATGACACAGGCTCTGCCTCAATCCACTTTGTAAAAGTGTCGATGGCGACGAGCAAGTGTGTGTAGCCCTTGTACCCCTTGGGGAACGGACCGAGCAGATCCAGACCCCATGTGGAGAAAGGCCAAGATGGGGGGATCGTTTGGAGCTCTTGGGCGGGCTTATGTGCCTTCCGGACGTGAAATTGGCAAGCTTTGCACTTAGTCACGATGTCCCGGGCATCTTGTAACGCTGTAGGCCAGTAGTAGCCCATGCGAAACGCTTTGGCGACCAGAGTTCTGAAGGAGGCATGGTTGCCACAGGCGCCCTCGTGTATGTCCCTAAGAAGGAACAAACCCTCCTATTGAGAGATGCACTTGGAGAGAACTACTAGAGCACCTTGTCGGTAAAGGATGCCGTCCACAAGCTTGTATGGACTAGCACGCCTTATAAGCCGGGAACGCTCGGCTTCGTCTTCGGGCAGGGTCCCATCTGCTAGGTACTGGACAAATGGCGTTGTCCAGCTCGCAGCGTACTCGATGACGGAGACAGCACCACCTATCTCTGTTGCCTCGTCCGGAGACGTGATTGAGGGCTTGTAAAGGTGCTCGACGAGCACCCCTGCCGGAGCAAGTTCGCGTGAGTATCCAAACTTGGACAGCTGGTCGGCCAAGAAGTTATCCTTCCTGGGCACGAAGAGCACCTCGAAAAATCGAAAGTACCGCTCCAACTTCCTCACTTCAACCAGGTATCGTGCCATTGAGTCATCGCAGCACTGATACTCCTTGTTCACCTGATTGATGACCAGCTGTGAGTCTCCCTTCACAGTCAGCCGTTGGACGCCGAGCGACTTGCACACTCTTAGTCCCGCGAGGAGGGCCTCGTACTCCGCAGCGTTGTTAGTCGCCGCAAAGTGTAGTTGGATAGAATACTGGAGTTGCTCTCCTTGAGGGGAGATGAGAACAAAACCAGCCCCGAAGTTTCCGGGCTGTGAGCCGTCAAAAACATGGTCCATAGGGGTCATCAGTCGCCGGGAGCTACCAGGACTTAGGCGGCAGTCCATTCAAGCGACAAAGTCACCAGACTGGACTTAATAGCAGTTCGGGCAGCAAACATAATGTCGAATTCTTCCAATTCCATTGCCCACTTAGCTATATGTCCGCCTGCTTCCTTGTTCCTTAGGATTTCTCCAAGAGGGAACTTGGTCGGGGCTAGTATTTGATGCGCCTGGAAATAATGGCGAAGTTTCCTGGAAGACATGAGCAAGGCGTAGAGCAACTTCTGGACCTCAGGGTAATGCTCCTTAGATCCGTGAAGCACCTCGCTCACGTAATAGATTGGCCGCTGAATGCCTTCCCTTTCCACTGTCAAGACCGCACTCACCGCTTGAGGCATACAGCCAAGATAGAGCAAGAGTTGTTCGCCGTGTCGCGGGGTGGTCAAGACAGGTGGGTTGGACAGGTATTGCTTTAGATCTCGGAAAGATCGATCAGCCTCCTCTGTCCACTCGAAACCATTGTGCTTGCACAGGGCCTTAAAGAAGGGCAGCCTGCGTTCGCCCTGACAGGAAATAAACCTGCTCAAGGCAGCCATCCGTCCGGTGAGACTCTGAACTTCCTTGACGGTAGTTGGAGACTGCATGTTTTCAATGACCTTGATTTTTTCGGGGTTGGCAGAGATGCCTTGCGAACCAATTACATAACCGAGCAACATTCCAGATCGAACATCAAAGGTACACTTCTCTGGATTTAATTTTATTCGATGCCGGCGAGGTTACTAAACGCCTCGCCGTGTCTTTTACATGATCCGAGCATACTTGTTTTTACAACTATGTCATCGACATAGACCTCCGTGTTTCTTCCGTGCTATTCGGGAAAGTCTTCCATTGTTACTGGAACGTGGCACCAAAGATTGCGCAGACCGAAAGACATGGTCGTGTAGCGAAAGTGCGAAGGGGTGATGAAGGCGGTCTTCTTCATCTCGGGAGATGCTTATTTGGTGATAACGAAGTAAGCATCCAAAAACTCAGAGTCAAGATCCAGAGTCGATCGACCACCGGTCTATGCGAGGCATGGAAGTTGTCCTTGGGACAAGCGGCGTTCAGATCTCGTGTGATCAACACACATCCTCCACTTGCCGCATTTCTTCTTTACAATGACAAGGTTGGCCAGCCACTCGGTGTGATCAACCTCACGGATGAAACCGGCGTGAGCGAGGCTGCTGCCGATCCTTGATGATCCCCGCTTCAAGTCCAAAAGCGTCAAGCTTACGCGAACAAGCTTTTGTCCCACGGACGGCGCTTTGTGCTCGATAACCTCCCTTGGGACTCCGGGCATGTCGGCGGCTCCTGTGCAAACACGCTCGCATTAGCTTGGAGGAAGGCAATGAGCTCGCTTTCCTATTTGGGGTCCAGATTGGCCCCCAGATGAACTGTCTTGGAGGAGTCATCCAGAGACAGCGGAACTTCCTTGGTCTCACCCCCTGGCTGAAGGGAGACCCTAGGGCGTGTAGACTTGGTCTGCGGAGCTTCGGGACCACGAGGTGGAAGCTAGTCAACCAGGGCGAGGGACTGCTCGTCGCAATCGAGAGCGGCCTTGTAGTTGCCCTTGATCGTGATTACACCGTTAGGACCCGGTATCGTCATGCAATGATAAGCGTGGTGGGACACGGCCATGAACTTGCCAAGAGATGGCCGGTCCAAGATCGCGTTATACGCGAAGGGAAAATCAACCACTTCAAACGTGATCAACTCTGTCCAGAAATTGCTTGGACCACCGAAGGTAACAGGCAGAACGATCTGCCCCAACGGCCGAACAGCTTCTCCGGGAACGATGCCGTAGAAAGGCATCGCGACCTCTTTAAGCTTGGAACGAGGGATCTGCATCTCGTCCAAAACCTTAGCAGAGAGTAAGTCCAAAGCGCTCCCGCCGTCTATCAAAACACGGCCAACTCTGGCGTTGCTGATGGTCGGAGCGACCACCAATGGGAGCTGCTGAGGCTTGGTCATCCCGGTGGGGCAATCCTCCTGAGAGAAGGAGATGAGGACCTCGGTCCACTTCATCGATTCGGGCTGTGGTTTGCCCTTCTCAACGTTGTGGACCTCCCGAGCAGCTTCCTTGAGGTTGCGCCGAGAGGTGTAAGCCGAGGAGCTGCCGAAGATGACGGCGATATGGTTCACGGGCTCTTGATACTCGTCATCATCCTGATCACCATCATCGGTTTGGCGCTTGGTCTTATCGGCTTCACCTTTTTCGGGCAGGGTGGGCATTGGGCCCTTGCCGTTGTAGAAATCCTCGAGCTTTGCGGCCGTGTCCTGCAATGGCGTATCGTGTCTGTAGTTTGGTGGAACTTGCAATATCGGTCACTTGGACCTTTCTTGCCTTGGTTGCCTCCCTGGGCGGGCTTCTTGCCCTTATAGTTATTGTTGGGCTTTTTCTGCCCATCCTTGGGAGGAGGTGTGCGATCTATACCAGTGACGGTGTTGTTCGCATCACCCTTCTTTTTCTTCTGGGACTTCTTGTCACCAGGATTATTGCTGCTCTTCTTCTTCTCTTCCACACCAGGCTGGCCAGGCAGCTCGCCCTTGTCGAACGCCTTCTTATACTGAACGCGCTCTGCCGCATTGGCATAGCGATCAGCTGCCTTGAACAGGTCGTTGGCGGTCCAGGACTCATTGATCTCGAGATCCTAGGTGAGCCGCTCGTCGCGGACTCTGTTTTTAAAGGCGCGGACAACAGATTCATCCGAGATGTTTGGGATCGTGTTGCGAATCTTGATGAAACGCTTCACGAAGTTGCGGAGGGTCTCCCTGTTCATCTGGATCATCTAGTGCAGATCATCCTCCTTGCCCAGACGCACGTAACAGCTCTGGAAATTGGCAATCAGAGCGTCACAAAGCTGGCTCCAAGAAGAGATGGAGCCTTCTTGCTGATTAAACTGCCACGTCCGAGCAGCACCCTCAAGGACAGTCGGAAGGTAATTAGCCGTGACGAGCTCGTCACCCCCGGCTGCCATGATGGCTGTAGCATAGATGGAAAGGAACTCCTCTGGGTTTTGGGTCCCATTGTACCTCTCCATGTGACCGGGCTTGAACTTAGAAGGACACCTGACAGCGCGAAGCTCATCAGAAAAGGCCTTGCAGCCCAAGGCATATGACCGACCACCTTCCCCGGCAGAACCTAGTCTCGAGAAGACGTTGGTCCTGTTGCGCGGAGGAACTCTTGCTGAACGAGAAGATTCAGCCTGGAGAAACTCTCTCCGAGACAACCCACCGCGCTCCTTCCTCGTGATCGCGACAACGCGCTCCTCACGAGGGGACCGTCCGTGATCATCGCGTGCACGCTTGCCCCCGTGGCCGCGATGACTACGAGGACTTGGTGAGCGACGGCGACCACGGGTAGCCTGCTCGTGGACAGTGGTCCTCCGACGTTGACGAGGGTCACGCGATCGATCGGATCGCTCGCTGTTCGAATCCACCCGGACGAGGTTGTGCGCTTCACAACCGTTTTGGCGTGAAGAAGCTTCACCTATAGATTTAAGGCCCTCGGCCAGTTTCTCAAGGTGAGTAGCAACAGCATCGCCCATACGGGCGAGGTAGGCCTGGTTGGTGGATCTAAGCACCGAAGCCATAGCCTCGAGTCGTTCCCGACTCTGATCTAGGGGTCCAGGGATCCCTGAGGCATCCGCGTTCTGCCCGACTAGAGTCCGGTCACGCGGGGAATTGACCCGAACAGGAGAAACTTCTGCCGGGAGACTTAGCGTCGGCACGCGAGGATGATCGCGACGTTGTCGCTTGCATCGGTCGCGGTACCATGCTAAGATCTGATTGATAGAGTCGTCGAGGCTGCGGCGAATGAGATCTTGCTCACGAGCAGTCAGTGTAGCCTCATCTTGATGCCGAGCAGAGTTAGTCTGCCCGATCTCGCCAGCCGCCGCAACCCGTGCAGGTTCCTCAGAGGTTCCTGCTCCGGCCATGTTGATGCTACGGGGGCCGTGCGAGGGTATGCTAGACGGCGTCATCACTATGTCGCCACAAGTGGAATCTACCAACATAGCCTTGGAATCCGACAGATCTAAACCATCGTAAAGATCATCGGTTCCGTAGTCATCGTCAATGACGGGAGTACGCTATGAAACCATCTCCGGATTATAGCCGGAGACTGCTGTCCCAGATATGGTGAGCGATCGAGACCGAACAGATCGATCCGATCTGACAGGGGATGAGACATCCTGTCCTTCTGAGTCATAGTCCTCAGGGAGAATCTCCGTACCGCTGATGGAGTTCGACATGCTCGATCTGCGTATCCCCACGGACGGCGCCAACTGTCGACGGTTGAGATATTGATCTCAAGTCGCTAAGGTTCTTCGAGAATGAGATAGGAGACACGCCGAACAGGACGAACAACAGCGGACAAGAAGACAGGGGTTTTTATCCTGGTTCAGGCCTCTCGAGAGAGATAATAGCCCTACGTCCAGCCTTTCTTATATATCAGACGCGAGCCGAACAAGTCTCGGCGAGATTATGGTGTACAGGAAGCAATGCAACAATCAGGTGTCTATGAGATGCTAAAAGCTAGATCAAGTCCCCTCTACACGTCGTAGGGGCCTTGTTTATATAGTGCAGAGCAAACCGACCTACCGAGGGAATATCGGGCCGGGCTAACTACGAGATCGTAACGAACTCGACATGCCAAATATATCCCGAGGTAGATAAGGCATACTCCTAGTCTTGGTGATCACGACTCCTAATCCAATCCGGGAAACAACGTCCGGGTCTTCACGTAGCTGTGCAGAACTCCTGTTCGAGACGGACTCAAACATGATTCCTTGTCGTTACAAGATCACGCCACCAGAGGCTGTCCGCAGATGCATACGGGTCAGATAGGACCTTCCAGGGAGCTGGGCCCTGGCAGGCTGTTCGATTGGGCCGTCAGGGAGTGGGCCATAGCAATGGGCTGTGATTTTATCCCCGACAGCAGTGTAACTATGTTAGAGCTAGTGTTGCCTCCAATTGGATTTTTTTACTAGTGTGTTTGTGCTACTACTATAGTGTTAGTGGTAGCGTTGTTAAAATTAGATTTTATTGGTACTATATGAAAGGTTTTTGCCAATTTCTATTGTACTACTGGTTTATCCGAAACTCTATTGCTTCTAAGGATTTGTTTTGAACATTTGATTTTTTTGTTCTCATTGTCTCATCTAAGTTGTAAGGTTATCCTTTATCGTGTGATGCTAACACACAGAGTACATATATAAATGGCCAGTTGAAACTTAGTGCAGCCATAGTTTAAAAAAAAAAAGAGAACTGCTGCAACTGTAGATATCGTACTGCAAATATAGAAACAATGTTTCTTTCGGTTCTCCATTTGAAATAGTACGTAATATGTCGCCCTTGAAACGGTGCAAGAACCTATTTCCTGCAAATGTATAGGTTAAAATACAAGAGAGCTAAGGACTATCTTGTCAACCAATGTACTATCTGCATAGCTTTAATTTGTCGTCATAACAACAATTTACAACTCAAAACAGAGTACTTCTTTTGGAAGTTGGGTATGATTTTTAAGCATTAGAACAATATACAATTTTTTCTTTGTGCAGAAGGGGGAAGTAATAAACCATGAAACCCATTCTCAGATTTGTGCCCTCTCTTCTTATCAATTTTGCCAACTCTGTACAAGTTTACATTGGTGCACATCCACTGATTTTTTTTTCAGGTAACTCAACTGGAGTTCATGCTGTCCATACAAATATTGGCACAAACCATCTTCTTGTATACTATATACGTGTAGTTTGTACTCACAAGTCACAACTACCACTTGTGTGTATTAAAAATTTGACATACTTTCCCTCAAAAAAATTGACATATTGATTTGTATATTGTTTTCACGGCAACTCAAATAAAAAATACAATCCAATCTGGTGTTAGACTACAAGTTTGTTATGTGTCATATTCCCTTCTTAATTCATCTATCCACATATCTACAATGTCTTATATTGTACATGAAATTTTTTACATTGGGCTTAAGTTACCATAGTTGACATACTCAAAGGCTATAAATCTATGGATTCTAATCTGATCTTTTCATTGATAAAAGGGCCTTCTAGATATCAAGAATTTGGAAATTTATCATTTGTCATTTAGTGTAGTCATACTTCAAGCAGCAATATAGTTCACGTCAAATGCTATTCAGGCATCTTTAATCAATCATTAATCGTTTAATCTTTATCCCATCGAATTGATCTAACTAAATTCAATGGAACTTCACAATTAAAGCTATTTGTTAATGTTAAAAGATATCAATCCCAGGTCCGATTCACCCCGAATCAATGGAACTTCACAATTCCTACACCGAAGGTCCGATTCACCCCGAATCAATTTTCCTAGTCTCGTAATATTCTATACTATCTACCGTATTTATTTCATGATTTTACGATTGCTCTATGTTGCTGTTTATTTGTTGTTGTCCCGGTTTGCGCGTAGGTCGTTACGACATTTTTGCCGGTGTCGTAAGTGTCGATCGATTCCTGGAAAATTATCGAGACCTCGGGATGCAGAAGGACATCGCCATCGGTGGTGCTGGAGTTGTAAGCCCTAACGGACTCGCGGAGGATCGTCAAGACTTGGATTCTAGCCGAGATGTCACCATTGAAGATGGTGGCCCGAGAACGTCGACGATTCCTTGCGAGGACGATCGCTGCCAGGCAAGCACTAGTTGTTTGCATATTTCGTCCTATGTTTTACTATTTTCGTCCGTCCAAAAATATGTGCTCTCTTGACTATAATTTAGGGCAACAGTCTTTGGACGGAGGGAGCTTAATCGTATTTATCTTTCATATTTTACTTTTGCATGCATATTAGAATAGTATGTGCCTTATTCATGTTAGTCATCTACTAGCATGACCAGACCTCATTTGATAAACCCCTTACTGTTCCTTAGCCTATCCTTTGACTATATGTTAGGATTGCATTAGGATTCACTATAAAATGTGCCTTTGTAAGGAGTATGCTTCGTGATGGTGTTTTTGATTAAACCCTAAACAACTAAAACTAGTGTAGATTGTTTAGGGGAGACCCGGCAGTGTTGGTTCTGGGGATGTGGTGGAGATTCGAGGGTGTCCTCTAATAAGGACTCAAGCTTGTGTATTGCTGGACCGAACCTTACCGTACAGCCACTTGTGCCTTCGGCCATGGCTTAGTATACCATGAAACCCACTAACCTCTGGCTCGTAGGCTATTCGGTTACGTTTCGTCACTACTGCCCTAGGAGGAGGCTTGCAATCTCCTCTGAGGAGCAGGTGCGTTTCTGAGACCGATTGCCTTAAATGGGGAACGACCCGGGTCGGTACAGATAAGTTGAAGGGCCCCCTCTGCGGCGTATACCGGACGGGCCGGGGAAACCTAAAGAGAGGGCTAGTGAAGTGGTGGGCGTAATAGGCTGGAACAGTCTTGTACCGTTTCTCCTAATGGATGAGACGGGGCTTGTGGAGAAACTTGTACACACTCTGCAGAGTTAAAACTATCATGATAGCCGTGTCCGCGGTTATGGACATGTCTGGAAAGGTTTGAACATGTAGATCCACTTTTTTTTTAATAATTGAACTTGACTGGAGTAGGCTGGGATTGGCCTGGTGTGATGATGCACCTTCCTTTAATGTTTGGCCTGGTGTGATGATGCACCTTCCTTTGATGTTCGTGATGATACTATAGATTCATGCATTCAACAAAACAACATTTTTGCTAAAACTTGATTAGTAAATACGTTTTGGTGTAAAATAGCCAATTTCTCTGATCTTTGCCATTGCATACATTTATTAAGGATAGCTTACTGGGTAGCCGCGTACTCATTATATCTATCGCGGATAATTTTATTATTCAGGTTGCAAGTCTAATCAGGACCAGGAAGGGTCCGAACTCAGGGTGCAGGACTAGTTGCGGGAGTCCGGGTCAATCACTTGGATATCGTCGCTAAAGGCTGTTGCTGCTCTGATGTTCTTGTTATTCGTTCTTAATATTTTGTAATATCTGTTTTATTGTAATAGCTTATGATACTACCTTGTAAAACTCTGTTATTTTGAATAATAATGGAATGCCAGTGATGATAACCGTTTAATTGTCCATCATGAGGTACTAGTCTGGGCCTAGTATCAGATCATGGTGCCGGATTCCCTGTGGAGACGCAGGGGATCGTGACAATATATGGACGGGATTTGCTATGCATGCCCTATATAAGGCACACATAAATGGAAACACCTAGACTTTTTTATCGTATAAACTTTTATGTTTAAGATTACTAACTTTATCAAAATACGTTTTGCATGCAACTTCATCGCATGGGCTCGCAAGGTTGTAGCACAAGATGGCCTTGCTAGAGTTACAGTCCAAAACGGGCCATGAGAGTTCCAGACCAAAAGTGTGGGTCCCACATGGCCCACATCTAAGAATGTTGAACCCACGTGTGGACCCACGACACCACATTCGACAGGGCCTGCTCGTCACTCGATGTGGACTATGTCTATGACAAGTATGTCGTAACAGATGGTACATACATATAAGGAATCCATATGTGGGACCCACACCGCCACGTCAGACAAGAGCCACGCTTAGCCACATCGGTAGCTAAGACATGCACCCATAAATCATCACACAAAAGACACCCCTGTCAAGTCAGTCAAGCACCGTGCTTAGCGACTCGATAGGACACAAGTCCGTGACGAACAACAAATTGTCACAGAAAAGACACCCATGGTCTAAACATGGGCAACACTTTTTATGTCGTCTTGTTTAGTTGTTTTATGACGTAATTTCACATTTCGTCACTAAGTTTCACCGGTTGATGGGGAGCGATAATAGCCAAGACGACCTAAAAATTTTTATCATAGAAGAATGTATGTCCATGATGAGATTTCAGAACGTCACAATGGTTTCGTCACAGATAAGCATTTTTCTTATGCTATGTATTTATTTTAATTAGGGAAGCTGGACTAGGATTATCAATAAACACAATGGATTTGCCTACTAATCAATATACTAGCCAATTATAGTAGGGGTAAGATATAATAACAGGACTGAAAGCACAGTAAAACTCACATACACGGGAGACTCTAGATAAAAGAGTGGTCTGAGTAGTGGGGCGGACAATGAGAGGTAAGATTAGGTTCCCAATTTATTTATCCTTATTACTTGATCCAGGTATTATGGAGCCACACGAACGCTAGTGGACTGCAAGGGATACACAAGGATGTCACCACCTTCTACCTACCACATTTTATGGGGTTGAGCAATGATCAAGATACACTACTACGGAACGGGCCTTCCATCCCGGCACATCAGTCCAGGTTACCATCAAACCGGGACTGAGGTTAACTTCAGTCCCGGTTCAATGGTAACGAGGCAAAAGCGATTTTCAGGCCGGTTGGTTCCACCAACCGACCAATAGGTCGATTAGCGCGTGGGTTGGCGGTGGGAGATAGTCCGGTTGGTGATACCAACCGACTAACACCGGGCTCCGATAATTGGCGCCATTTCTCCTGTCATAAAAGGCCCGGTTGGTGTTACAACCCGGATCGAGATTTAACTATTAGTCGGTTGGTGTGACAAACCGACTAATCTTGGCTCCGATAATTGGAGCCATTTCTCCTCCGTAACAAAAAGTCATCGTGCATCGTCTTCTTATCGCCGACTTGCCGAGGGAGTCGACGCGCTTGTGAGGAAGGAGCGGAGACCGAGCCGAGGAGCAAGGAGCGCCGAGGCGAGAGCAAGGAGGAGTGGGGAGCCTCTCTTCGCCGCTACCTGGGAAGCGTGAAAGGGGATCGGATCATCATCGAACAACGCCGTCGTCGCCGCCGCTGCAGCGTCACCACGACCCGACCTCGCCGCTCTCGTCGTCGCAGCGCGCCCGCCCATTCGTCAGCGCCACTCCGACCACGCCGCTGAGGTACATTTATCCACCGGCATCGCGTCCTCGTTTCTGATCCCACCGCCACCACTGCCACCGCCGCCGCCGCAGCCACCGCCGCCACTGCTACCGGCGCAACTACAAATGCCGACCTTTGTCTGTGTTTTTTCCATTAAACACTTTTTATGTCGTCTTGTTTAGTTGTTTTATGACGTAATTTCACATTTCGTCATTAAGTTTCACCAGTTGATGGGGCACGATAATAGCTAAGACGACCTAAAAATTTTTATCGCAGAAGAATGTATATCCAAGACGAGATTTCAGAACGTCACAAGGGTTTCGTCACAGATAAGCATTTTTCTTGTACCGTGTATTTATTTTAATTAGGGAAGCTGGACTAGGATTATCAATAAACACAATGGATTTGCCTACTAATCAATATACTAGCCAATTATAGCAGGGTTAAGATATAAGAGCCAAGCTAGTAGAAGCTCTATATGGTGTTGTAAATTTGCAGCACGTATAGAGTGTCTGGTAGGTGAGAGAATCTTTTTAGAGTGTAGTGTAAAGTCTGAAAGAATGTTTGCAGCAAAGTTGTAAATTTACAGCATGGGAATTTGCAGCAACTTTTAAAGCTGCTGCTACTTATGCCCTAATAACAGGACTGAAAGCACACTAAAACTCACATACACGGGAGACTCTAGATAAAAGAGTGGTCTCAGTATTGGGGAGGACAATAAGAGGTAAGATTAGGTTCCCGATTTATTTATCCTTATTACTTGATCCAGGTATTATGGAGCCACACGAACGCTAGTAGACTACAGGGGATACACAAGGATGTCACCACCTTCTACCTACCACATTTTATGGGGTTGGGGAATGATCAAGATAGTATTATTCGTAGGCACCATGCCTACAATTAACACTATTATTCCTCCCGGATACAGGAAGGAATAACCTCAGTTTATAGAGTTCCTTGTCTTTCCAATCGAAGACGAGATACCCCGTGAATATTATGAACCCGATAAATATAATTCAAACAAAATAAAATGATTACTCCCGCTAAAGATATTATGTAAATATTGTAAACATGTAAAGTAGTCATTGACGTGAAGTAAATAAAGGAAAGACATAAATAAATATGAAAACTGAATCTTATAAAAAGAAAAAAGATACAAGAGCTTTAACAAAGCTTCGGAAGACTCCTCCCACAACATCGAGGTAGAACTCGACTCGGCTCTAACTACCACACTACTCTAACCTACTCTACTAAGAATGGAAGATGGACCTCCTTTGATGGTGTGATGTGTTGTGTATTGAATAACGGTCGAAGCTGCGCTATTTACAATGCAAGGATGTCTTGGGGGCTACTCGAAGCTTGGCCAGAGAAAGTGATTGATAGGTGGGTCGGCCTAGCAAGAGGAGGCCGACCAATCCTTGGATGCACCGCTTCACTCCAGGCAGCCTTGATTTGCTCGAAGAGACGGTTATCTGGTCATCCATGGCTACATATAGTGGGGAACAACCAGGCCAGCCAAGGGTGGGGCTAGCAGGCCTCGGAACTTTGTCCCTAGCCCTCTGATCCACCGTCTTAAGCCTCTGGATGGTGAACATGATCTCCCTAAGGTCGGTTGGTGGGTAAAACAGTTGGATGTCAGCCCATTATTGATCAAAGTGACATCACAATCCAACCACTACTAGAGAAAGGGCCATTAGTCTCGGTTGGCAACTAGCTTCAGTCCCGGTTGCCAAACTGAGACAACTTCTAGGGACTTAAGGTCACATGCTTTTAGTCCCAGTTTCCTCAACCGGGACACAAACGTTACCACGATGTAGAAAATATCTAAAAATATGACGAACTCAAGACTCGAACCTAGAACCTCCTGCCAACATGGGACTCCGCGCTCATGCTTCTAACCAACCCACCCAGCCACGCGTATTTACTAGAGTAGGATATGCATTCCTTTTGAACTATACTGGAACGAGGTTTTAGTCCTGGTTCGTTTTACGAACCGGGCCTAATTTGTGCCCGTGCCAGCTGGCATGTATCCGTCTGCCAAAGCTCTCTTCTACCCCGGTTCGTGATATAAACCGGGACTAATGTGGACGAAAAATCGTGCTTTTGGCCTAGTAGCTATGAACTGGGACTGATACCACTATCAGTCCGGGTTTGTAGTTAACCGGGACTGATGTGCCCAGATATAAGGCTTGTTCCCTAGTAGTGAACTTTTGATCTGAACCGACGTTGATCCGACACCCCATCTTTAGAAGAAGTGTGTTTCTTTGCATGCAGGAGTATTTAAGTGACTTGGGTTGGCTTGGTGCAGCCGGCCTAGGGTCAAGCCGACCTGTCCACCTTTTCGGTGGAAACCGCCCTATTTCTCCATAATTTGTCCCTCATAAAAAACTCATCAAAACTTGTGAAATTTTATTGGTTTAAATAAATTATTGCATTGGAGTTATATACATACTCTAATTTACCGAGTAGTTGACAGCTAAAATGTGATTTAGTTACCGCCCACAGCAACCTGATCTTTCTGCCCTCGTCAGGCACCACCTCCAAGGTGACGTGGGCAAGGTACGTAGTTAAGAAAGGATTTTTTACAGACGATTGTACCTTTGTTTTCGGCACCTGTTTTTTGTTTGGTGCAGGCTCCTTTGTTCGATTTTTTTTTTTAAAAAAATCATGAGTGATTCGCACTACTACAGAACGGGCGTTCAGTCCCGGTTCGGAACAGGCTTCAGTCCCCGTTCTTGAAACCGGGACAGCCCTTGGAGACTGATGCCTGCTGGGCATCAGTCCAGGTTACAGGAACAGGGACTAAATCTCTCCTCGATAGGCCGGCCCAAAACACGTGGAGCGGCAGTTGGGCTATTAGTCCCGGTTTTACCTACCAACCGGGACTGAGATGTGCGCACGTGGCGATCAAAAGTAGCTGCTGGGGACACTATTGGTCCCGGTTGGTTGCTCCAACCGGGACTGAGGTGTATATATTAGTCCCGGTTTTTCCTACCAACCAGGACTGAGATTTGCGCACGTGGCGATCTGGAGTAGCTGCTGGGGACACTATTTGTCCCGGTTGGTTGTTCCAACCGGGACTGAGGTGTATTTTTTGAATGTTATGCTTATTTAGTCACTAACTAAACCACATTTAATACAATTAGCAGCTGCACAGCTGGTTGATAACCAAAATCAAAATAGCATTAAATATTACAAATATGTATTACGTCAGACCGGCTCTGGGCATCTTCAGAGTTTACAGGGAAATCATCCAACCATACTGCTGGTCATTTACACTTTCTCCCAATTTGGCAAGATTAGCTAGCATATTACATTCACGGTGACACCCATTTTTAACTTTGATTTCAGATTTCCGCTAACACCTTCATTGGACAGTATCATTAAACAATCTTGGGCTACTGACACTATGTCCCACTGTGTCACACCAAGCCACTTTGAGACGTTGTCGAACTCAGCGTTGTCACTTTCTGAGATCATTGTCTTGTATCATGCCTTTGCACCAGCGTTGACCCGAGCAACCTCCTCCTACAACCCAAATTAAACACTATTACCTAACAAAAACAGTAGAAATGACAACATGCTAGTATTTAAAACTTGCGGCGCCACATGAATAACACCACCAAGCCCACAACAGAACAGATATATAAATTTGATCTTTACCTTCTATCTTCTAGATTTCCTCAATAGCATAAGCAGGGGAAGGGCAGTTCTCAAAAGATGATCTATAACCTTTCAGGCCCAAAGACTCCAGGACTCCACGCCATGAAATCTTCAATCTGCTCCTTTGTTAAACAACAAATATGTATTAGATAGCTAGCTATACATAAGTATCATACAATCTACACAGTGCACATACACTTTTTATCGGGATCTTTTACGTGCATCACTCGTCGACGGTTGGCTAGTATTTTTGGAAGGCTCCGGAATCTTATTAACTATAGGGTGGTGATGCTCGTCCATCGGATTTATGACCTCATCTAAAAGGAAGCCGGCGATTTGCTCTTGAATTGCTTTGACACGTACCGGCGATAGTTCCGGACCTTTTTCCAAACCTTTTTTTTTGCCAACTTTATGGGAATCTATCATTAAATAGGGAATTAACTTATCAATCTTTCAAACCATAGAAAATATCTGAAGTAGCTAGCTAGGCGTTATTAAGGTAGTAATTATATATTACTCACGCCAAAACTTGCATTTTTTCTTGTGTACTTAGCGGTGCCCCCGATGAAGTTGTGCATCATCTCGTACACATAGTATCCGCATAAATTGTTTCTAGGTGGTTGATACAAGACCTGTGGTGGAAGAGTTCAAATCGTGAAATAGATGCATGGAAATTACGTTAACTAAGAAAATACCCGTAATATGATATACATACATATTTAGCGACGTACAACTCGAAACGTGTCCTGAATGTTCCCACAGTATTTTGTGGAACTTTGCGAAGGCACTGCACATTTGATTACAAGTTATATATAATTGAGTTTGTTTGATATGGAGAAACAAAACTAGTAAGATATGAATGGAAGAGCAATGTATCGGTTGAGCATGACGAGGGAGTATTTGTACTTTTCAACTGGTTCCCTTCTTGAGTCCATGACCGTGATCTTGCTACGATCTAGCTCTACAATAAAAAGGGCCCAGTGAAAACTGCACATATATATGTCAACGCGGTTTACTAATTAGTTCTAACAGTGTGTTAAGAAAAGGAATTAAAACAAGGCTATACGAAAACACGTACCTAAATTTGTAGGGTAGAAGTATATATCTCTTGTGTCGTTGTCCTATTAGCCCTTCGTAAGTGGTGGTCTCTGTTGTTTCTGGGTACTTGTTAGCTATTTTCTCGTTAATGACCAATGGGTCAAGAAAGTCAAATTCATGGATTCCCTCCATTAGGCATCTTTTTATCTCCATTCTACATAAGAAAAATTTATTTAGGCCTCGAAGTTAGTATAGTATACCGGCTGGCACGATCGAAATTTACAAAAAATACACTTACAGCTCCCAACAAGTCACCAAGGCGACGTCGACCGCCAATCCCTGATATAGTTCATACAGAACCTCCCATTCAATCATGAATTCAAAGTCCCGTGGTAGAAATGGTGTTGCTTGAAGACGACGGCGAGAGCGGCTACCATTGTCGCTTGAGCACAAATACAAATCATGGAGTTGCCGCATCTTCGCTGTTAGGCGGGAAAGCTCCTCACGCCTTACGAGTGATCCACCTTTCACATATTTCCATTGTACCTCTGCAAAGGGGATGTCCTTAAGGCCCAAGACCATTTCTGGATCAAGCCCAGCTTCAATGTAGAAATTCCTTTGTGCATCCTCTTCTGGAATCTGCTCCTCTAATGTTCCCTTCTCAGATTCCTTACGCAAGATGCGCTCGTAGTCTGATACAGATGATCTTTCTCGTATGTCGATCTTATCCTTCAACGATAAGATACACCTGTTGCCTTTGTACCATTCGTCCCTACCGGGCTGGACCCTCGGTGGAGATGGTTTCTACGCAAAATGTGCGGTGACCTCACCTCTTACTATCCGCTCAGTTTCCTCTTCGGTCATATCATACGGCAGCTTCAGAGATGTTTTTTTTTGGATGACCTGGACCCTATCTTCTTGAGAGGTGATGGCCCCCCATCATGCCGGCTTGACCTAGCCGGCACCTTCTTGGGAGCTATTTGCTGAGTAGGGTGGTCTGTCTTGGCCGGTGTCTTACTTGGAGTTTCGTGTGAGACGACTCGTTTAGGAGTTGGTGCAGGAGACCGTGGAGAGGACACATGCATGTTACCTTTCAAAATTATGAACCGTTTGTGCCACATGACGAAATTGTGTACTTCTCCTAGCTTCGTAGTCCCATCACCTCCTACAATGTCGAGGTCAAGGTCCTCGTACCCCTGGCATACCTCGTCCAAGGAAACCTTGGCGTAGCTCGGGGGTATCTGTTGGCCATAGATGACCTGCCCTGCCTCCATTGGGAATGCCATGCCTTCAGCTGCCTAGATGGAGAGGTTCCGCGCTTCGAAGTGCAGCTCACAAGGTGTCGGCTACGTGATGTCGTCCACGGGATAGCGGGCCAAGTCCTCTTCGAGCAGCCCAACGGAAGCGCAGTTGCTCCGTCGCATGGAGGGGCTAATGACGTTGGGATTACTGGGCGGTTCTTGCTGACCGGCCTCCCGTGCCTGGCTCAAGGCTAGCAGCACCTCTCTTTGGACTGTTTCTTGTATGCTCGCCTGTGTTGCACGCAATTGCTCCTCAAGGTCGAGGAGGTGTTGTGCCTGTCGGCCCTTGCTCCTTGACCGACTCCTGTAAGTCTCTGCATCCAGCGGGAAACCAACCTTCCATGGGACGACGCCAACACCTCGTGTATGTCCAGGGTGCTCAGGGTTCTGTAGGGCCCTGGTTAGCTCATCGTTCTCCCTATTTGACACGAAGATGCCTTGGACTGACTCTTCGTGCGCCTCTTGAAGCCTTCTTGCAACATCTCTGATCCTTTCACCAAAAACTGGCCTACCGTCCTCGTCAAGGCCGTCGTCATGACCAAAGAACCAATTCCTCGATCTGTCGAACCATCTCATTGTTACGGACTCGATACCTTTCACAAGCAAGTCATGTTCCCTCTTTTCCCATTTGGGTATCGCCTTGCGGTAACCACCAAAGCCGAGACGATAGTGGTATTGCTTCTTCGTCGCATTTTGCTTATTCTTTTCACTCATACTCTGACTATGTTGAGAAGTTTTGTACCCTACAAATTCATCCCAATGATCTTGCAGCTTTGGGTATTTATTGAAGTCGGGGAGTACATTATTCTTCACGTACTCGTTGTTCAACTTCTTCTTGAACGTCTGAAATGCCATTGCCATCTTCTTCAATGTATAACTCTTCACCTTCTGTTCGGTCCCTTCGGGGAAGGTGAAAACTTGTTTCATATCGGTCCATAGGGTGTTCTTGAGGTCTGTAGGTACGTCGTCCCATTTTACAATGCTAATGGGTACGTGGTCCCTAACAATCATTCCGAAAGTCGATCTAAACGGCCCAATCGCCGATGTTGGCTTCAGAGGCTCGCCTTCCTCGCTGACTTCAGTGATTATGTGCCTTGATTTTGGCCTCTTACTTTGACCTCGCTGACGTGATTAGCTACTGGTTTGATCGGACCGAGTGACTTCATCGGCCTCGGTGGCTTCTACAGCCTTACCGGCTGCCGCAGGTTCTACTCTGTCATCCGGACCAGTCCCAAACATCTCCATCAAAAACTCTTCATCACCAATCCCTCCGCTCGCCATTGTAACAAATAAAGGCACTGAAAATACAAGTGCATCCTCACATAAGGCCTGGCAGAATCGTGTTTATGATAAATTGTTTGCAAGTTTTAACTAACTTGTGAAGCTAAATCAGATGGGAAAATCGGGTGTACGACACTCAATTGGACCTTACTTGCATTCGACATTAATTTTATCGCCTTTTGCCATCTGACACGGTATACAATTTCTCTCGGTGACATTTGGCCATTTTCAACCATTTCTCCTTTTCCTATTTTCTTTTCTTTTCCCACATTTTCCCATTTCTTTTCTTTTCCCACCTTTTGACATTTTCTTTTATTTTTCCTTTCTCCCCTTCTTCATTCTTCTTCTCCGCCACCATGGCGGAGCCCTTCCTTCGCCCTGCCTCTCCTCTCGCCTGCCCTGCCTGAGCTCGCGCGCCCGCCCTCAGCGCCACAGCTTGAGCATGCTTGCGCAGCCCTCTGCCCGCCTCTGCGCCGCCCCCGCCACAAGGTCGCCATGCTCCTCTGTGCCTCCCTCTGCGTCGCCGCAGCCATGAGGTCGCCGCGCCTCCCCTGCGCCTTGATCGCGAGCTCGCCCGCGCCGCCCTCTGCGTCGCCGCGCCTCTGGAGCACCGCCGAGAGAAGAAGAAGAAGAAGAAGAAGAAGAAGAAGAAGAAGAAGAAGGGGGAGAAAGGAAAAGGAAAAGAAAATGTGGAAAAGGTGGGAAAAAGAAAAGAAAATAAAATAGGAAAATGTGGGAAAAAGAAAAGAAAATAGGGAAAAAGGGGAGAAATGGTTGAAAAATGGTCAAAATGTCACTTGGGAGAGAAATTCGTGCGCCCGGTGTCGTATGGCTAAAGGCAGACGAAATTAATGTCGAATGCAGTGGGGCGTCCGAATTGAGTGTCGTACACCCGATTTTCCCAAATCGGATAGTCCAGCTAACGACCCTACAAAAAACATAAATGTACTGACATTTGGATTGTCAATCCATTTTTGTCTGAACAAATATCATAAATGAAGTTTCTGACATTATATAAACAAAGATGCTTAATGATCATTTTGAGGAAATCATATAAGCACTGCAATGCTTTAGGTCATCTGTAAAAATTCATGGACTATGGATTTTCAGAGAATAATATGTAGTCATTTAATTGCATCGACAAACAATTCAATAAATCATCGAATTTCTAAATATGCATGATACTTGTCTTGAGAACCTAAACAATGTATACATAACTCATTACAGAATTAGAGCAATGCTTTAATTACTGACATTATATTAACAAAGATAAGTAATGATGCAGGCAACTAGAGGCTAGAGCAATGCTGTATGTGAAAAGGGTCAGGAATTAACAGGCGACACGGGCGGCCGCCGCGTGGGAGGGAGTTGTAGGGGGCGGACGGCAGCGACGTCGTACGGGGTTGTCGTGGGCGGCGGTGACTTCACGGGCGCGTCGACCGAGGGGTTGTAGGCGGCGGCGACATGGACGGAGGTGTCGGAGAGGTTGTAGGGGGCGGCGACACGGGTGGCGGCGTCGTTGGAGGGGTTGTCCGAGGGGCGACACGAGCGGCGGCGACGTCGGACGGGTCGTAGTGGGTGGCGACACGAGCGGTGGCAACGTCACGGGCGCGTCGTCCGAGGGGTTGTAGGCGGCGGCGACACGGACGGCGTTGTCGGAGGGGTTGTAGGCGGCGACGAATCCAGTGGCGGCAGTGTCGACCTAGAGTTAATTTGGTGCAGTTTAGGGTGAGTGTTTTGAAGAATTGGGGGGAAACGGACATATAGGGGGCATCAATCCCGGTTTAGTCCAATAACCGGGATTACTGTGACCATCAATCCCGGTTGAAACCTCCAACCGGGAGTAAAAGGCTACTGACGTGCGGGCCCCGCAAAACTGCATTGTGTCTGTAGGCCTTCAGTCCCGGTTGGAGGTTTAAACCGGGAGTGATGGTCCTATTTTTTCAAAAAATTTGTGACTGTAGGAGGCTGAAGCGGGGCTCGAACCGCGGCGGCACAGTGAGCCCGCGCTTTCGCCGCGTGCTACTAACCAGTTGGACGCAATACACTTGTCGATGTATTGGGGGGCACATTGTTTAAATGGATGGCAAATTTCTATTCGAAGAATTTTCAGAAAATGAGGTTTCTTCTAATATTGTAAATATTGTTCATAAATAGTTTATTTTCACTATAACATACGAAATGTTATGAAATATTCACTATAATGTATAAATTTCAGTCGCCAGTAGAAATTCCGTTAAATAGTATAAAATTCTAGTTAATTTCGTTTAATAGTATAAATTTCAGTAAATTCCATTAAAATTCTCACAGTATACATGTTTGGACTTAAAAAAGAAAATTCACATGAAATTAAGAAAAAGTAAAACTACTACATAATGTCTAATCGGCGCCGCCCTCGCCGTCACTGCTATCCTCCTTCTCCTCCTCCTCGTCGTCCCTGTCACCCTCGTCCCCGCTGTGAGGGTCTAACGACGTGCCATTGCCGTCGGCTTCGTCTTCACCGTCGAGTTCGGGGTTGGAGTCCTCAGCGCCCTCCAGGTCGTCGGAGAGATCGTCGTATATGAGGTCTTCATCGTCAGACCACCATGGCGCCTCATCCTCTTCCGAGCTGGTACCCTCTGAGAGATGCCACCCAGGGGAGTGGTAAAACTCAGAGAGCCTCCACTGCTTCGGTGGTGGCGACGCAGGCGGCGATGAATCAGAGCTAGAAGACATGGCGGCCGGAGGTATAAGCGAGAAAAATTAGGATGCCTAGCTAGCTCTGTGTGTGTGATGTGGATTCCGTCCAAATTTATAGGGGGCCTGACTGATCTTTGGCATTCCATTTTTTCTCGTGTGTATGGAAAATGTGGCTGCACGCGCGTCGGCTCGCCTCCTCGATTCAAGCGCATTGGGGAGGCGAACAGGCGCGATGCTTAACTAATCCGGAGGAAGAGGAAAGAATTGACGTGTGGGGCAGCGAAGCCTTTCAATCCTGGTTTAAAACTCACATCTAGACTGATGGTGGGAACTGACTGCGGGGCCATACAGCTGCTGATCACAAAAGAGTAGGGGAGCCCATCAATCCCGGTTAAACACTCCAGGATTAAATGTATATTGACGCGCGGGCCCAACTTAACTGCTTTGCCTGGGGGTCTTCAGTCCCGGTTGGAAGTTTAAACCGGGCGTAGGGAAGCCCATCAATTCCGGTTGAACACTCCAATCAGGATTAAATGTTTACTGACGCGCGGGCCCAACTTAACTGCCTTGCGTCGGGTGGGTCTTCAGTGGTGGTTGGTGGTTTAAACCGGGAGTGATGGTTGTGCTTTTAAAAAAAACTTTGGGAGCTGTAGGGGGCAGAAGCGGGGCTCGAACCGCGGCGGCACAGTGAACTAGTAGGACGCAATATGCTTGTCGATCTATAAGGGGCGCATTGTTTTTATGGATAGCAAATTTCTATTAAGAAAATTTCGAAAATGAGGTGTCTTGTAATATTATAAATGTTGTTTATAAATAGTATATATTCACTATAATGTACGAAAAGTTATGAAATATTTTAACATTTCAGTAAATAGTATAAATTCCGATAAGCAGTACAAATTCCAGTAAATAGTATACAATTCCAGTAAATGCAGTAAATGTTATATTTTTATTAAAAAAATAATTTAGCTTTGTTTATAAATGGACGAAAGGTTATATTCATCAATATGCATCAACCGATCTGCATTACCCTTTAAATATTGGCATCCGAACGCATCCAAGTACTTGTCATATGTGATTATCAGAAAAATAATGATAAATAGTACATATATGCAACTATTTTGTTTTTACAAGTGATCCTTCGTTGTGGTCATGGCGTACGTAAGGGGCATCATCATCACCATTGAGAATAGTAATGTCTACATCCACAGAAAGACGGCAGCTCGTTAAACTGATTATACTCTTCTTCATCTGTTACGCTCTCAACTCCGGCAATCTTTCTTTTACCAGAAAGAACAACATTGTGTCTTGGCTTATCAGTACTACAAGTATTATCCTTCTGCCTTTTGGTACTCCATCCCTTTTACATTTTTGGTTTGCTATCCATGTCAATCACATAAAAAATCTGTGTGACATCATTGGCGAACATGAACGGTTCTTCCCTGTAGACCACTTGCTTAAGATCCACGGTTGTCATCCCGTACTCATCAATCTGCACAGCTATCAGTTTGACCCATTGACACCGAAATAGTGGGACTTTCAAAGATCCGTACTCGAGCTCCTAGATTTCCTCTATAAAAACATAATAGGTGTCCATGTTTCCATTTTTGTCCAACGCATCAATTTGAACACCGCTATTTTGGTTCGTGCTCTTGCTATCTTGGGATGCAGTGTAAAATGTGTATCCATTTATCTCATACCCTTGCCATGATACGATTGTCATTGATGGTCCCCGAGCTAAGAGTTGCAATTGTTCGTGGACTCCCTCCTTGCCCAACACCTGCTTTTATAGCCAACCGCCGAAACTCTCTACTTGCTTGTTTGCGATCCACTTTTCTGACCTCACTAGGTATTCGTCTCGTAGAATCTTCTCGTGATCACCGACATATAGAGCCACTAAAGCTGCTTGCTTCAATACTGTGAGATGTACTTGTCTAAATGATAATATATCTTTGCAAGAGGATTCTTTTCTCCCTAGAGTGCCTTTTCCCTGTAGCCTCCTCTCATAGCGTGATATAGGCACGTTAATCGGATTCAATTCATTAATATAGTCGATGCAAAACTCAATCACCTCTTATGTGCCTACACCCTAGGCAATGCATCTTTCTGGGCGAGACCGGTTACGAACGTATTTTTTTAGGACACCCATGTACCTCTCGAAAAGGAACGTGCTATGCAAGAAGGCGGGTCCGAGAATTTCTAACTGTTTCACCATGTGAACAATGAGATGAACCATCATATCAATGAAGGACGGAGGGAAGATCATCTCGAGGTTGAGCAAAGCAGCGACAATATCATCCTGTATATTAGATAACTTATCTGGATCTATGACCTTTTGTGATATGGCGTTGAAGAACGAGCACACCTTGACGATTGTCCGTCGTACCTTGTCAGGCAGAACACCTCTCAACATCACAGGCAACAACTGGGTCATAAACACGTAACAATCATGCGATTTCACGTTTACAATTTTATGCACTTTTGTGTTTATAAGTCTTCTTATGTTCGATGAGTATATAGAAGGGACCTTAACATTGTTTAACAACTTAATCATGTTCTTTTTCTCTTCTTTGCTTAGAGTGTAGCTCGCAGGATGGAGGTAATGCCCTTTGTCTCTTTCTTCCGGATGTAATTCCTGCCTGAGTCGTAATAGTTGTAGGTCCTTCCATGTTTGAATAGTATCTTTTGATTTGCCGTACATATCTAGGAATCCTAGCAAGTTCACGCAGATATTCTTCGTTATATGCATAAAGTCCAATGAGTGACGAACCTCTAAGTCTTTTCAGAAAGGCAAATACCAAAAAATTGATTACTTCTTCCAACTAGCCTTCTTCTTAGCTTCTTTAGAAGGGAGTGGTGGGATAGGTTTGCTACCATGACCCTTTCCAAATACGATTTTCAGATCCTTCACCATAGAAAATATATCTGCCCCACTCTGATGCTTAGGCTTCTTGCAGTTCTCTTCCGTCCCATCAAAATTAACTAAGTTACTCCGTAACGGGTGCTTCAGGTTTAGGAACCTACGATGGCCTATGTATATAACCTTCTGAGAGTTTGTTAGGTACTTGTCTTCCGTATCGTCCAAACACTCGATGCAGGCTTTATATCCCTTGATAGATAGGCCCGACAGGTTACCAAGTGCTGGCCAGTCATTGATGGTTACGAATAGGAATGCACGTAGGGTGAAGTACTCTCTTTTGTACTCATCCCATACACGTGCACCATCGTCCACAATGTTAGCAGATCTTTGATCAACGGTTTTAGGTACACAATGATGTCGTTCCCGGGTTGCTTGGAGCCTTAGATGAGCAATGGCATCATAATATACTTTCGTTTCTGACATAACCAAGGAGAAAGATTGTAGATACATAGAGTCACTGGCCAGGTACTGTGATTGGTGCTCAACTCGCCGTAGGGGTTCATCCCATCTGTACTCAACGCAAACCGTATTTTCCTCGCATCGCTTGAAAACTACGGGTATTTTCTATCAAGTTTTCGCCACTGCGACCCATCTGCGGGGTGTTTTAGCTTTCCATCAACGTTACGAGCATCGTTGTGCTAACGCATCATCTTCGCACGCTCTTTGTTCGCAAACAAAGGCTTCAACCGCGGAATTATAGGAAAGTACCACACCACCTTAGCGGGGGGTCTCTTCACCTTACGTCCCCCCTCTACCTCACCTGCGTCATCACGCTTGGTCTTATACCGTGATGTTTTGCACATCGGACAGGCTTCCAAATTCTTATACTCATTGCGATAGAGGATGCAATCGTTATGGCATGCATGTAACTTCTATATCTCCAAGCCAAAGGACAGAGAGCTTGCTTGGCTTCGTACGTAGTTTCAGACAATGTGTTACCCTCTAGAAGCGACTTCTTCATGAGGCCTAACAACTCGTTGAATCCCTTATCGTACAATCCATTTGCCGTCTTACATTGCATTAGTTCTAGTGTGGTACGCTACTTTTTGTGCCTCTGTCCGTAGTTTGGATACAACAATATTTCATAGTTCTCCCACAGGCGCTGAAACTTTTCGTAATGGATTTCCTCAACATATTCTTCCTCTGCATCAAGCAGCGTCTGGTCTAGATCATCGTCTCCAAACTCCCCCTGCATATGTTCGAAAGAACTATGTGGGCCAGCGTTCGAGATATTATCGCCCACCTGTTCTTTTTCAGCCCGTGTAATCTCTACTTCGCCGTGCTTGGTCCAACAGGTATAATTTTCCATAAAACCTCTTGAGATCAAATGAAAATGAATTTGCTAAAAGTTTGCCCACTCCTTTTGATTCTTGCAATCAATACATGGGCAACATATATAGTCTAAGGTAATATTGGTTTCTACATGACGAATAAAGTTTCTAAACCCTCCACGAATTGCGAGGAACATCGGTCCATGTACATCCATTGCCGATCCATCTGCATTATACATATTCATAGCATTGAGTGCGACAGTAGCTTGTGTATTTAAATACACATATTGATACCATACAAACAAACATGATTTAATAGCAGGGGCGGAGCCAAGCTTGTTCTCCCGGTGTCACAGGACACCGGGTCCAGGGAAAAAATTTGCAATGAACTACTATCGTAGACCATGCGTGCACCCCCTATGCAATGATCTGTGCTCCATGGTCTTCGTTTCCCATCAAACCAGCGAGCAGCAAAAAAAACAAGGATGTGTGTATATGCACGGCAAGCATAATCATTATTGCATTAATCTTGACTCAATTATGCAACCAAATGCCAAAGCTGGCATCATCGGTGCACATGAGATACTTTAGCTACCAACTAGAGGTAACCAATGGTAAATAATATTCTTCACGGAACACAAATATTTGTCATTTGAGAGACATGTAGATTAAATTTGAAACTTCGGCTATAAATATATAGAATGATTGTATGACAATTATAGGTGTCTGTTTGTTTGAAAAAGTTCTCTTATAACAATATTATTTTAATAGGTTTATAATAAATTGCATTAATGATAATTGGTCAACACTAAATTTTATGCACCACATTAATGCCGAAAATAATGTATGTATTTGTGACTGGTAGAAGCACATATTTAGTTAATCAAAGTCGTAGCCATATATAAAGGCAATGTATTCTTTGCACTAACCAAATGATTTAGCATTTTAAAGCTCCTTTTTAAAGACTGCTTCTCAAATATATAAAAAATTAATGTTCTTTTTTGCCCTATGAATTATGAAGCCATGTAATGAAATATTCCGCTATTTATATGTCTAGTGCTACAATTGTAAAACTCATTACCACATGCTTGCTTTAAAAATATATATGTATTCATACATCTGCTAGAGTGGTGAACCCTGGTCATTTTCTATCGAGCTCCGCCCCTGTTTAATAGTACACATACAAACATGATCCAATACTTCACATACAAGCATCCAATGATAGTTGTTGACGTCAATGGAATTCCGGCATTTCGGAGGGAAAATCAGGGTTTATACTAACATTTTATTTATTCTAATAAAGTTCCACAAGTTTTGGTGAGTTATGGTCTACAGGTACAAAATGGGAAAACCCAGAGCCAGACGTGCAAAATGCCAGGCCAGCCGACAAACCCTACGCCGGCCAACCTGGCCACGTCACCAATCCGGCTCTGTCTTCTCCCCAGTGGCATAAAAACACAAAATGAGGACATCTAGACCATCCACTGTCGTCGGTTTGATCGAATGGACACGATTGCTTCACAAATGAGCATAGGATTCCCTTGGATTCCTTTCTTGCGCATGTCCACTTGATCCACCGGCTTAAGGGGTTAATCTACACCATCAAGGGAGCATCCTAGAAGAAATGCACGGCCGAGAGGTGAAGAAGGTGGGTCGGCCGACCCACTCTTGAGCCCCTTTGGATTCCTCTTTGGAGGAGGGTTGGATGACAAGTGTCCCTACACGTGGAGCATCCCGGTTGGCTGCGGAACACTATAAAAGGACCCCTACACCTCACTTGTAACACAACACACTACACATTTTCACACTTTCATTCCACTTGGTAGAGTAGCTCTTAGTTAGTAGAAGTTGGGAGGTAGAGTCAAGTCGGGCTGAAGCTCGGAGTTCCGGAAGTGTATTCGGGAATTCGGGTAATAGCTCTTGTATCCTTTCCTAATTGTTTCAATTAGTGAGATCACTTCATTCATTGCTTATGTGTTGAACTTTATTTGAGCTGAGTATATCTACATAAATGAGTAATAGCGCTTGCGGATTAATTTCTTTCAGCGTTAGTATCGCCAACAACAGTACACATTAAAATACAACAATGAACACACAAAGTCTGCAGCACATACAATTATACATAAATTGTTCGGACAACAACAATTCTTAAGTGTATAAAACTTAAATTAATAAGTACAACACAGAGTGCGATCTCGATGTCTCAATCACACTCTACAGGAAAGTGATTTCCCCTTCGCCTCGTTGTCCTCGCCCTCGCCCTGGCCCTGGCCCTTGCCCTTGCCGTCGCTCTCCTCAATACCACCATTTTCGCCGCCGCCGTCGCCATGGCCCTCGCCCTCGCTCTTGCTCTAGCCCTCGCCCTCGCCCTCGCCCTCCTCATCACCACCATTCCTGCCACCGCCGCCGTCGCCGCGACGTGCCACATCATTGGTCGCCGCGTATTTTTTGTCTTTTGCACTACTTCGGCGTTGATTCGTCCCCCCACAACAAACAATGGTGGAGGACCATAGACACTTTAAAAAACAGCACATTTTGGGCCTAGTAGGAGGGAGCGTGGTTTCGATGTTAGTGGCGCTATCATCGGTCCAACATGACATCCTAAATCTCCCGTACGGAAATTTAAAGCTAAAAACACAAACAAAGGTTGGCATTCGCGATTGCGCCGGTAGCGGTGGCTGCGGTAGCTGCGGCGGTGGTGGCGGTGGGACCAGAACGAGGATGCGATGCCGGTGGATAAATGTACCTCAGCGGCGTGGCCGAGGTGGCGCTGACGAATCGGCGGCGCGCGGCAACGACGAGAACGGCTATCGTCTCCTCCCTCAGCTCCTTTCCTCTCAGCGCGATGAAGAGGCGAGGATCCGGTCTTCCCCTCTCCTCAGAGGCGCGGCCGGGGCGGTGGTGACAACACGGCCGACGCGGCGACACGAGCGTGGCTCCGATCCCCTTTCACCGCTCCCTTAGCGCGGTGAAGAGACTTCTCCGGTCCCCACTCCTCAGTAGCTCCTTGCTCAGCGCGGCGACGAATGTGGCTCCGCTCCTTCTTCAGCGCGCACGTGCGAGCTCCCTCAGCTCTCAGTGCAGCGACGAGAAGACGACGGTGGACACAGTGACTTTTTGTGACGGAGAAATGCACCAATTATCGGAGCCTAATATCAGTCCCGGTTGTTAAAACCAACCGGGCCTTTTGTGACCGGAGAAATGCGCGGCAATTATCGAAGGCGAGTATTTGTCCCGGTTGGTAACACTAACCGGGACTAATACTCCCCTGCTGCCATCTGTCGCGCGAGGCGACCTATCGATCCCGGTTGGTGGCACCAACCGGGCGTGAAAAGTGGCCTACGGCCTCGCTGCCGTTGAACCAGGACTGAAGTTAATCTCAGTCCTGGTTTGATGTTAACCTGAACTGATGTGCCGGAATGGAAGGCCCGTTCTCTAGTAGTGTCGTTAGCATAGCCACCAGTAATACTCTGATATCATATGTAGAGCCGCCCGTAATCAACAATATCAGAGCTGAGCAATATATCAACCATGCATTTGTGATGTTACCACAGGAGGTTCTGTACATGAGTCGCCTGTGATATGTATTTTATCACAGATAGTTTGGTTCTGTAGCAGCGCAGAGTATTTGTAGTAGTGTTAACTGTTGTATTCCTCGGCGAGCATATGCCAACGTAATACTTAAATGGCACTATTTTTGTTCTGACCAATACAATGCTTTCCTTAATGTTTGCAGAGATAAGTCCTTGCTCGGTAAGCATATATTTACGTAATTGTTACTTTACCATCATCCAGATGGACTGGACGTCTGGACCTCGGAATTTTTGTATTAAATATTCCTAGTGGCTGTAAACATACATTGAACACATGACCCATCTCGGGAAACGCATGCATAGACGCTATTAATGTTTTAGGACTTTGATCACTTGCGGTCTCTCCCCATGGTACTATAAATATAACAAGAAGTTATTAGACGCTTAAAACTTCAATTCAGCCTACGAAAATCCAATCTTCCTCGGCATGCCTCTCTCCGTAGTGCAGCAAAAAATGAGCAAGCACACAACACCTGAATGTTGTCCAGATAGAATAGTTCCTTGGTTGGTTATAGTGAGCACACTACTAGTGCTTGCATGGTTCAAATGGACGAGAACAAGGTCCAAGAAAAGGGAGGTACGCCGGATGCCACCGGGACCGGCTGCGCTGCCCATAATCGGGAACATGCACCAGATGATTTGGAACAAGCCGGCCGTGTTCCGGTGGATCCATCGTCTGCTCACAGACATGGGTACAGGAATTCTGTGCCTCCGATTTGGGCCCGTTCATGTCATCGCCGTGGCATGCCCGGAGATTGCCCGCGAGGTCTTACGCAAGCACGACGCGGCGTTGGCCTCTCGGCCTCCCACTTTCGCCTCTGCGTCCTTCAGCTTCGGGTACAAGGGCTCCATCTTGTCACCCCATGGAGAGCAGTGGAAGAAGATGAGGCGGGTCATCACTACCGAGATCCTCTCCCCAGCAATGGAGCAACGACTCCACTGCTGGAGAAAGGAGGAGGCTGATCACCTGCTCAGCTGCGTGTACAACCTGTCCAGCAGCAGCAGCACGGTTGATGTGCGCCATGTAGCCCAGCACTTCTGTGGCAACATGATACGGAGGCTAGTGTTCGGCAAGAGATACTTTGGCCAGCCATCGACAAGTGGCCCGGGCCCCGACGAGGTTGAGCATGTCGGCGCGCTGTTTGCGCTCCTCAACTGCGTCTACGGCTTCTGTGTCTCGGACTACTTCCCTGCCGTCGTTGGTCTCGACTTGGATGGCCACGAGAAGGTTGCCATGGGTGTGACCAGGACGCTGAATCGGTTGCATGATCCCCTCATCAAGGAGAGGATCGACGAATGGTCGGCTCTTCGGAAAGGGGGTGCCAAGAGAGAGGCTAGGGACTTTTTGGACGTGCTGGTTTCTCTGGAAGATGCACAAGGACGGCCGTTGTTGTCGTTTCAAGAGATCAGAGCACAAACAGCGGTAAGACATCTGTTTCCTTATTTCAAGTATCCAATAAACCTAAAAATATACCGGGTGCATTAATTTCTTTCTAGTTGGTGCAGAGACTCTACGTTTCTTCAGTCATATATATAGAAAGGAAACATATATAGAATGCATATACAACTGCTCGATCTAATAACTTCTCGACTAAATGAATATTCTCCCTCCCTTGCCGTGTGTCAAGCATTCGGTAACCCTGAAAAGTGTAGGGAGCATACACCTAGTCAGCGTAGAGTCTGCAAATTTCTTCTATTATTTCAACAGAAAACATAACTGCTCGGTCTAATCACTTTGTTGACGAAATGAACACTCTCTCCATCACTTGCTAGATGATTCAACTGACTGTTTTCTTCCACTGCTGCATCACAACGCAGGAAATAATGTTTGCGATTGTGGACAATCCATCAAATGCAGTGGAATGGGCACTCGCTGAGATGGTGAACAAGCCAGAGGTGATGCGAAAGGCAGTTGAGGAGCTCGATGCTGTTGTTGGCAAAGGCAGGCTAGTCGAGGAATCTGACATCCCACGACTAAACTATCTGAAATCATGCATCCGAGAAGCCTTCCGCTTGCACCCGTACCACGCTTTCAACCCACCGCACGTTGCCATGGAGAATACAGCCATTTCTGGCTACGTGATTCCCAAAGGCAGCCATGTCCTTCTGAGCCGTGTGGGGCTGGGCCGGAATCCCGCCGTCTGGGATGAGGCGCTGGAGTTTCGGCCCGAGCGACACCTGGGTGACGCGACGTCGGCTGTGCTTCTCACCGAGCCAAACTTGCGTTTCATCTCGTTTAGTGCTGGCAGGAGGGGCTGCCCCGGGGTGTCTCTTGGCACCTCGGTCACCATGATGATGTTCGCGAGGATCCTACAAGGATTTACCTGGACAAAGCCACCACTTGCTGAGAAAATTGAGCTGGTAGAGTCTGCGACTAGTCTCGCACTAGCACAACCACTGAATCTGCAGGCTCAGCCGCGGCTGCCGTTACATTTCTACGGTTGAAGAGCAACATTGCCTAATTGCTGATATATATAGTTTACGAAGGAAAGTAATCAGGGGTACGATCGATTTGTGTTATCACCGAACTATGTATGTGTTTAAATAATAAACCACGGCATGAAAAGTCTGCAGCCTCGAGTGGCTCTGTACGTCTCGACGGACACAATAAAACCGTAGATCGATGATTATTACTCTCGACAGCCAAGAAAAAACCGTCGAGAAACCTCCTTCACGTTCATCTCTCTGGATGGCTATACATGAAGCCATCAAGAGTACTGCACTGCATGCCACCTGGCCTGCCAGAAAGTAACAGTGTTAGTTACTCTAGACGGCCCGTCGTCAAGAGTATCTGACACCGCAGTTTCTTATATCAACAGTTTTCACTCAGGCCATCAAGAGTAATATATTTATATTGAATTATTTAAATTGTAAATTTTACTATATGACATGTTAGATTTATGTTAATAACTAAGAAATTGGATAATTTGAATTTGATGTTTAATAATTGAATTTAAAACTTGAGTTGGGTGTTCGGTATTATTAATTTTGTATGAATTATCAGGTATATGAATATCCTAAATCATATGATATGTCATGATAACCTAGAGATTATCCACACAATACCCAATTTTATGGGTTTCTCACATTGGATGCTCGGAAATTTCCAATTTTTTCGGTGATGTTATTTGATGTATAAACTAACACACAACTATAGGACACTACATCACTGCTGGGCCGAAAAAGGCTTCACTACCGATTTCGTGAACAACAGTAAATAACCAGCTGTTACGAGGATCAATATTACTACCCGGTAAGAAACCGGTAGTGGCAAGGATTTATCATGTCAAGGTCATATATTGAGCCGGTAGTGATTACCAAATTCCACAGCTGGCTCTCTAGCATGAGTCGACAGTGAGACCGGCTTTCTGCATGAGCCATCATAAGGTAGGAATACCGAAGTTACATCGTAAGAATCAGATGATACCACGAAGGTACCAGACGGCCCAGGGAGGCCAAGAAGGCCTGGGCCTCACCGCTCGAATATATCTTCCCGATGTAGGACAAAACTTTCGGAGGGATCGCGAAGGTTAAGAAAGCGGAGCCGAAGACGGGACCTCCCAGCGAAGATCTCATTACCGGCAAAGATAAGTAGAACCCGAAGACCCCCTAGCAGCGACCTGAAGATGACTCCAAGCCTTTCAGGACTGGGGGATCTGGCTGGAAGCCAAAACCAATAATACACTTCTTACTTTACGAGATCCACCTCCCAGTGGGCCAACTGCTAGGCCGTAGCACCCCAAAGGCCCATAGGGGCCCTTGGGGGTTTGATGGGGTAGTTTTGGCCATTAGCATACCTGTAACAGATGCCATAATGTAATCACCGCTGATCAGTGATCAACGGTCTTGGAGCAGGGTCGGCGGGGTCTTTTTGTATCATTCTAATCCTCTGCTCCCTCTATAAATAAAGGAGTCCTCATTTCAAAAGGGCCAGGTGATTCCTTTTCACGACCAAACGTTTCCAATTTCCAAACCCTAAAAACCGCTATCGTCTTCTCATCTACGTGGGAAGAGGCACACTGCACTATCTACGGAACACTCAACAACAGTTGGCGCCGTCGTTGGGACCTTGGCGTGGAGGCGATGGCTAGGAGAAGGAACACAACAAGTGATGGAGCAATCGAAGATGTGACGGGAGTTGTCACCAGAAGCAGAGGAGGAACAAGATGGAATGCCGAAGGCATGAACATTAGGAGTGGAGACGCGACAGGAGATGCAACAGGAGGTGCGACAGGAGGTGTGGGAGGCGAAGGAGGCGGACTAGAGGTGACGCTGGAAAACCTCGGATCAAATCCCACCGCAAGGCCGGAGTCAAGTCAAATGGGTGAGGTGAGAAATCTCTTAGTGCCAGTAGGTGCCCAAGGTGCTTCGTGAAACCCGTCCTGACGGCGTGTTCACCGCTCAACCACTGCGGATCACACCCCTAGTCAGATTTCTACCCTGCTAGCCTATCGGCCGAGCTCGATTCGATTGAGCGCTGGACGCAGCAAAGATCAACGCACGGGGATTACCCAGGTTCGGACCCCCTCGCGGGTAATAGTCCTACTCCTGCTGAGCCTTAGCTCTTCTTTGTGGTTGAATGAGATGTGTTTACAGAATGCTTCGAACGCACCTATGCTAGTGCTCCCCCTCCCTCTTCCCTCTCTCTCCTTTCCTTTTATACAAGCTTTGAACTGATGGAGAGCCGAGGGGTAGGCAAGTCTGATACCCTTAGTACATCGACAAGACACGGATGAAGAGATTTAAAACGTGCCGCTGCCACGCGCAGGCCGCCTCGCGTTGCCGCAAGTGGCCTCGACCCGCCTGATCACACCGGTGAGTCGTGGGTGGGGCCCACCTGCTCCTCGGCGGCGGCCATCTTAAGCAAACCTTCTCTCTGCCGGTCAATTTATTGCGCCACGATGTACCGCCGAACTGCGAGGGTCATCAGAAGCGGTAATCATTTTCGGTTGTCTATCCGCGTGATGTCGCATTAAATGCGCTCTTCGCAGCAGGGGAGCCTTCGCCCGTAAGACTCCTTTCGGAACACTCCTTGCCCTGCGGGCCCTACTTAGCAGTGGAAGACCCACGTGCGCCGAGGGCTCGCCCACACGCCCGCTCGACGATGGTGCCTCTCCTGACGACCGAGGGGCTTGCCCGCCACGTTGGGCCTTGCTCGCCCGCGACCCGTGGGGCCCTCGCCGATCGCCGCTGGGCTCGCCCACCTGTTGGGCCTGATTGCCCACGACGTGTGGGGCCCTCGCCCGGCGCCCGAGGGGCTCTCCCACGCTGGGGCCTTGCTTTCGCCCACTTTGACCCGTGGGGCCCGTCTTGGCCGAGGGGCTCGCCAGCGCCACTGGGCCTTGCTTCGCCCGCCGACGCGTGGGGCCCGCCTTGGCTGAGGGGCTCGCCACGCCTGGGCCTTGCTCGCCCGCCGACGCGTGGGGCCGCTGAAGGGCTGAGGGGCTCGCCCTGCCATTGGGCCTTGCTTTCGCCGCCGACGCGTGGGGCCCGCTTGAGTTGCCGAGGGCACGCCACGCTGGGCCTTGCTGCCCGCGACACGTGGGGCCCTTTGAAGCGCCGAGGGGCTCGCCCATGTGCTGGGCCTTGCTCGCCCACCGACGCGCTGGGCCCACTTGATCTCCTCGGGACTCTTTGTACCCGGTATTTATTACACCGACAAGAGCCCCGGTGCACCATGATCTGTGAACCGTCGCAGACACTTTTTCCGTTTCTTGTGCGGCGGAGGCGAATCGTGGGGGCCCACCTTCGCGGGCGCCGTCGCTGATTCTCCACTGCGCACGATCTTCCTTGGGAACTGCTGCTGCTGGAAAAGCAAACGCTGGGCAATGATGGCGCCCGGCCGCGTGGGCGGAATCAAACCCGCGCTCGCGCCCTACGCCTATAAATACTTCTCTTGGCGCTGCGGCTAATCCTTCCGCGCGCTAAGTCCTCAAACTGTCCATTGCCTCCTTCGCTGCTGCCACAGAACCTTCTTTCTTTTCGCCAACTCCTCCACCGTTTTCCAATGGCACCAAAGCGTAGCAAGGGTCGTCGAGGGGACGCGCCATCGTCCGGGCCAGGTTTTCCCATCTCTGCCGCCGACGAAGATACCGAGGCGGCTCAAGTGTTCGTGCCGCCAACTGCGCCGATTCGCCCGGCACCATGGCGCCCGGCCCGTGACGGGAGATTGTTACCTTCACTGGCGCGGCCAAGGGCTTGTCCCGCCGTACTCCGAGTTCTTCTTGGGGATGCTCGCCTTCTACGAGATTCAGACGACGCACCTTCCCCCCAACTCCGTCATTGTGCTGGCCATCTTCGTCCACCTCTGCGAGATGTTCGTGGGGACGATGCCAAGCCTCCCTTCTGGCGCCCGGCTCTTCGCCTTTGACGCGAGGCCGCGCCGAGTGGGGCCATCGAAGCTGCTATTTCACCCTTCGCGACACTGCCGCCTTCATCCCGTCGCGGTCAAGTCCAAGCTGGAAGGATCGCACCGCAGATGGTCGTACATGGAGGACTCCAGCGGCTGCGACGATCTTAGCCTCCCCGAGGGTCCAGCGGAGCCCCTCGCCATCTGGGGGAACACGCCTGATGACTCAGCGGAGCTGGACTTGATGATGGCGCGCATCGCTGACCTCCGCCGCCGCGGGCTCACCGGAACCCACGTCGTGGTGGATTTTTTGCGGCGCCGGCTTTGCCCGCTCTGCATGAGGACACGCCCCGCCTGGCAGTACTACGGCGACAACGACGGAGTCCGCATTGCCCCCGGAGGCGAGTGTTCTTTTAGTCCTTCGGGTCTCTTTTCGTTTTGGAACGCCTTTTGCTTGCCAATCTTATGGTTTTCTTTCTTGTTCGCCACCAAGAAGAACGTCGGACGACGTGCTCGGGCGGCCGTCGGGGCTTCTGACTACGCCAACCGGCGACACTTCTCTGCCTGCGGGCATCCTTCCTCTCTGCGACTGGGATCCACAGGAGGGCAGCCAGCACTTGCGTGCGCTGCCCCCCATGAAGGTCTCTGGTCCTGCGGTCCAAGTGGCCCGGGGACCACTGCAGATCCGCGAGCCGCCCTCGGCGACCGCCCAAGCTTCCGCGGCAGCTGCCGCTCCGGGCGTGGCGGCCGACTCCGACCGCGCTCTTGGGAAGCGCCGCCTGATCCTCGCCGAAGATGATGAGGATGAGGAGGGAGGGGCGAGCCCAAAGAGAGCTCGCCCATCAAGTCCTGAGCGTCCGCCGCCTCCTCCGGCCCCCTCCAGTGGGGACCCTGTTGCTACCGCCGCCGCTCCGCCACCGGGCGAGAGCGCGGCGACTCTTCCGGAACCGCCGCCGCTCCTTCTACGCCGACGCCTCTGCGCGGCGCTTGCCGACGCGCCGGCCTCTGCTGCCGTGCGGGTCTTCTGCTTGCCGGCACCACTCGCGCCGGCGCCAGCTTGGCGGCGGTGACGCGATGCGCCACCACCGCCTCCGCAATCAGCGGCTTGGCGCTCCCTCTTCGCTTTCGCTTTCGGGCGCGCCACTTCAGGTTGGCTTTCCTGCGCTTCGTCGTTTGCATTAGGGTTAGCATGCTACGTTCTCGCATACGAACCTGTCTCTGTTTATCTTCGTGGAGCAGGCGGCGCTGGGCCTCAAGCTCCATCGCGCGACTTCGCCCGGCCCCAGCTTGCCCTCCGCGCCGACGGAGACGGCCCCGCAGCGGCGGAGCTTCGCGGCACCGCCGCCGGAGAACCCTCTGACCGCCGCCTCCGCGGGCGCCGCCGCTATCTCTGCCATCACCGCCGACGTTGGGCGCTCCTTTGAGGCGCTCCGCACCCTCTCCCGCACCTGGGCAGCGCGGGAGGATGCCCTTGCTTTGGCGGAGCGAGCCGCCAGCGAGCTGCGGCGAGCCCTTGACCAGGAGACTGCCGCGAGGGAAGCGATGACTCGCAAGGCTGCGACAGCACAAGCCGCCGCTGCCTCGGCCACCAAGGACCTCGAAGAACTTCGCGCGGAACACACTGAGCGCCTCCCGGTGCTCGCCGACATGCTGCACGCGGCCTACCACAGCTTCCGGGATGTCTTGTATCCGCTGGGCGTCACTTTGTATTCCCGTTGGAGAAGCGGCGGCGAGACGCCTGGCGCCAGGCGAAGCGGCGACGGCGCGCGAAGCGGCTGCCGACGCTGGCGCGGTCGATCGAAGACGGTCGCCACGGGCGCTCTTGAAGAGGCGCGGTTCATCCTGGGCAACTGCCTCGCCCAGAACGCCGCGTTCGACTGGCGCCGCCGGCAGGAACTTTCGCTCGGTGGACCGGATCGAAGAGTCCCGGGTCGAGCTCGCCGCCAGCCGCGTCTCGATGATGGGCGGCGCTGCTCCAGCAGAGGGCGACGGAGATGATGACGAGGAGTAGATGAACTCCCTCATCTTGTTTTTGTCCTGTACATGTCCTGTTAATGCAAACTTTTTGCCCTTTTGCCATGAGTCTCGATCAAACTTCGCGCAAACTCTTGCGAAAAGAAATGGGGCACCTGAACGCTAAAAGCTTTAGACAGAACATTTTATTGAAAGTGAGCGCTTTTTCCTTAGGCTTTTGGTTACTTCAACCCTTATGGACTCTTTGCGAACCGACCTTAAACATTGCATGGTGAGCTCTTAGCTTCCGGAAGTGGTCTAGACGCCGGTGCCGCCGTTGGCGCATTGCCCAGACCGAGCCGACACACCAGGCTAGAACCCGCCTTCCATCCGCATCACCTCGCCCAACCGCAAGTTTAAGCGTTTGCCTTTGCAACTAAGGGGCCATCAGCCTTAAGTACATTCGCTACCAGCTTTCAACAGAATGCTTTCTAACAGACTTTTTGCGACTACGCAACTGATCGCCACGAGCTTTAGACAGAACGCTCTGTTGGAAGTGAGCGCTTTTTCCTCAGGCATCTGGTTACTTCAACCCTTACAGCCTCTAGGCAAACCGACCTTAAACGTTGCGTGGCGAGAGCTTAGCTTCCGAAAGTGGTCTAGTCGCTGGTGCCGCCGTTGGCGCATTGCCTAGACCAAGCCGACACACCAGGCTAGAACCCGCCTTCCGTCCGCGTCGCCTCGCCCAACCGCAAGTTTAAGCGTTTGCTCTTGCGACTAAGGGGCCATCAGCCTTAAGTACTTTTTCGCTACCAGCTTTCAACAGAGAGTTTTCTAACAGACTTTTGGCGAAAAAGCGAAAAAGAACAGATGCCCACAGAGAGACGGAACTTATCTTTTTATTGAAGATGACTTTGTACAATGCAGCCCCCGAGGCGAGCGGTGAAGGAGGAAGACCTCGCCGCTCGGCTCCAAAGGAAGGCCCAAAAAAAACCTCTGGAACTGCTACCTACGGGTAGAACTTCCTCAGCTGCTCGACGTTCCAAGTGTTCGCCAACTCGCGACCATCCTCGAATGCGAGCCTCGACCGAGCTCGGGGGAGATCGAGACCACCTTGAAGGGCCCTTCCATTGGGGGAGATTTGTGGCGCCACTGCGCTTGGATTTTGCGCAAAACGAGGTCGCCCACTGCCATTGTTCTCACACACACCCGTCTTGCTTGATAACGGCGCAGTGCCTGCTGATACCTGGCAGCCCGGATCGCCGCCCTGTCTCGGATCTCCTCCAGGAGATTTACTTCATCCTGACGCCGGTCAGGGTCTCTGTCTTCGCTGAACGCCGCCACCCTTGGGGACCCAAAGGCGAGCTCTGATGGGAGCACCGCTTCTGAACCATACACCAGGAAGAAAGGGGTCTCGCCGGTGGCTCTGTTGGAAGTTGTCCGCAGCGCCCACGATACGGTGGGGACTTCTTCCGCCCAGCGCTTGCCGCGCTTCTCCAGACGGTCGAAAGCCCTTGTCTTGAGCCCTTTGAATACTTCCGCGTTAGCCCGCTCAACTTGCCCATTGCTCTTCGGATGTGCAACGGAGGCGAAGCACTGCTTGGTACCTAGCTCTTCGCACCAGTCTTGGAAATCGGCACTCTTGAACTGAGCGCCGTTGTCGGTGATGATCCTGCTGGCGACGCCGAAGCGGACGAAGATGCTCTTCATGAATTTTATGGCAGCAGCGGACGTGATCGCCGGTACTGGCGTGGCTTCAACCCACTTAGTGAACTTGTCGATGGCGACGAACAGATGTGTGTAACCTCCGGTCGCCCGCGGGAACGGGCCCAGAATGTCCAGCCCCCAGACCGCAAACGGCCAGGAGAGCGGAATGGTTTGCAGCGCCTGGGCCGGTCGGTGGATCTGCTTAGCATGAAATTGGCACGCTTCGCATCTCCTCACCAGCTCGAAGGCATCACGGAGGCGATAGGCCAATAAAGCCGTGGCGGCTTTCCCAACCAACGCCTCGACTTCGAATGGCTCCGCACATGCCTCCATGGATCTCGAGAGAATTGCACTCCCGCTTCGAGTGGCGCTTCAAGAGAACCCTGGCGATATAGGTCCCCACCTACCAGGCGTGAGCGCTTGGCCTTGCGCGCTATCTTCTCACCGACGCGTCATCGTCGAGATCACTCCATCCCGCGGTAGGCTAGGATCGGATCCATCCACCGACCTTCCCGGACGAGTGTGGCGGCGTTACGTACATTGCCGCCGACGTACTCGCCTCGGCACGGCATTTCGCCTCAAGCGCCTCGGCGTTCTTCCGCCTCCTCCTCCAACCGGGGCTCAGCTGGATCGGTGGCGTCTCCTCGAAGTGGGAGCTGCGTCGAAAGCGTCGTCCCGCCAGATTGGGGCTGCGACGACGGCCGCGTAAGTCTTTCTTCAAAGACCCGGCTGAACAGTGCCCTCGGCGAGGCAATTTGGGGACAGTTCATCCGCCATGTAGTTGTCGCGGCGAGCGTCGCAAAGCCAAGCCCTCGAAATGCCGCTCCAACCGGCGCACCTCCGCCAGGTAGGCCGCCATGACGGGATCCGAGCAGGTGAAATCCTTCCTCGCCTGGTTGATGACCAGGAGAGAGTCGCCCTTTACTTGCAGCCGCCGAATGCCCAGGGTCGAAGCCACCCTGAGCCCGGCAAGTAGTCCTTCATACTCCGCGACGTTGTTGGTGGCGCGGAAGTCCAGCACCACCAGGTGCCGGACGACATCGCCGGTGGGAGACACGGGGCGATGCATTGACCCCTCGGCGGAATGAGCCATCGAAGAAGAGAGTCCTGGCGAGGTCTTTGGGTGCTTCAGCTTTCTGTGTCGCCGGAGTCCACTGTTCACGACGAACTCCGCCAGAGCTTGCCCTTTGATGGCCGTTCAGGGAGCGAACTTGAGATCGAATTCTGCCAGCTCCATGGCCCACTTGGCAATGCGGCCCGTCGCCTCGCGGTTGAGGAGGATCTCCCGCAAGGGGTACTTGGTCAACACCGTGATTTCTCGCCCCTGGAAGTAGTGGCGTAGTTTCCGGGACGCCGTCAGCACGGCGTAGAGCATCTTCTGGTGCTGTGAATACCTTGTTTCGGCATCGTGGAGGACCTTGCTGACGTAGTAAATGGGGAGCTGAACGCCTTCTCTTTCCGCCACCAGCACCGCGCTGACCGCCTGGGGGTTTGCCGCGACGTAGAGGATCAGCGGCTCACCCGGGTCCGGGGCGACCAGCACGGGCGGGGAAGTGAGATACTTCTTCAACCCGTCGAACGCCTCCTGCGGCTCCGCCGTCCACTCGAATTGGTTGGTCTTTAGGAGCTTGAGCAGTGGGAGACTTTTATTCCCAGGCGAGCTATAAAGCGCCTGTGGAGGTCAAGCACCCACCAAGCACTTTGCATCTGCCAAGTCGCGTCGGGGCTTCATGTTCTCGATCGCTGCGATCTTGTCGTGGTTCGCCTCAATCCCCTACGGGAGACGAGAATCCCAGCAGTTGTCTGACGGAACGGCGAACACGCACTTCTCAGGGTTGAGCTTGATGCAGTACTTCCTTAAGTTGGCGAAGGTTTCTTCCAGGTCGTTGATCAACTCCTCCGCCTTTTTGAATTTCACCACCAGGTCGTCGACGTACACCTCCAGGTTCCGCCCTATTTGGGGGCAGTGAGCGATATGCATGGCCCTCTGATAAGTCGGGCCTGCATTCTTCAGTCCGAACGCCATCCTTGTGTAGCAGTAGACGCCCATGGGCGTCACAAAGGCGGTCTTGTCTTCATCTTCTTCAGCCATGCTAATCTGGTGGTATCCGAGATGCGCATCCGTAAAGCTGACTACTCGCACCTGCCGTGGAATCGGCGATGAGATCAATGCGGGGCGGTACGGATCGCCGGCACGCCTTGTTGAGGTCGGTGAAGTCCACGCACATCCTCCACCGCCCGTTGGATTTCTTGACGAGGACGGGGTTCGCGAGCCACCTAGGATGGGCGACACTGCGGACGACCCCCGCCCTTAAGAGCTTGTCCACCTCTGGCGGATAACTCTCGGCGCTCCACCGGCCGCTTCGGACCTTCGCATGACCGGTCGCGCCGGGAACGTCGCCAATTTGTGCTCAATCACCTCCCTGGGGACCCCAGCCATATCGGACGGTTGCCACGCAAACACGTCTGCGTTAGACTGGAGGAAGGAGACGAACGCGCCTTCCTATTTGGCGCCGAGAGGCGCCCACCGAACGGTCTTCGCCGGGTCGACTTCGCTCGGAGACCGCCTTAACCTCCGCGGACGAACCGGGAGGCACGGTCTTCACCGAGGAGCTCCCGAGTCGAAGCCTCGCCTACAGGCACCGATCGCTTCGCCAAAGCGAGCGTCCTTGTCGCAGCGGAGCGCCCGGCGGTCCACTTTCAAGACGATGGGGCGGTGGCCGGGATCTTCACCACCATGTACGCATAGTGGCAAGCCGCCATGAACTTGGTCAGCGCCGGCCGACCTAGTATGGCGTTGTAGGGGAGGTCAAAGTCCGCCACCTCGAACCCGAGCATCTCGGTACGGAAGTTGTCGGAGCATCCAAACGTCACCGGGAGGCTGACGCGCCCCAGCGGGACGGACTCAGCCCCCGGCGCGATGCCGAAGAATGGGAGCGCCGGTCGAAGCTCCTGCTGCTGAATCTGAAGCGCCTTGGCAACCCGGGCGGACAGGAGGTTGAGGGAACTCCCTCCGTCTACCAGCACCCGCCCTAGCTTTACATTCCGGACCGTGGGCGCAACCACGATCGGGAGATGTCCAGGCCGGGCGGTACTGGCTGGGTGATCGGCCTGACTGAACGCGATCGGCTGCTCCGACCACGCCAGCTGCCTCGCTGACCCTACGCCGGGCACGGCGGCGCACACCTCCCTCATCGCACGCTTAAAGCTAGCGTGGGACGGATAGGTGGCCGATCCGCCGTGGATGACGGCAACCTCGCGCTCCGCCTGCTGGAAGCCAAGCGAAGCCGCTTCCTTGCCCTTGCCGCTGCCGGACACTTGCTGCTGCTCGTGGACGCGCTTGTCCACCAACTTGTTGGTGACATGGCAATCCGCCAAGTCATGGGAACTGTTGCGGTGAATGGGGCAGTAAGACCCCCCGCTCCACTCGCGGGGACGGCGGTCTTGCCGCCCGTCCGCGGCAGCGGGGCCGCCGTGATCACGGCGGTCACCTCGCCGCCCTGCGGGACCGTCCCTCGCCGCGCCGTCGCCGCCCTTGGCGCCTCCACCGCTGCTTTCTTGTGCCGCGCGGCGGTGGCTGCGCGGCCGGCTGCCATCTTCGTCATCGTCGTCGTCGCGCTCGGCGGCCATGACCTGTCCGGTCTCGGCCGCCTTGCGCTTCTTCTTGTCCTTGCTGCCGGGATTTTTCGAGGTCCCGGCCGCCTCGCCGCCCGTAGCTGTGCCCGCCCGTGCAGCCGGACGGACGCGAGTCTCCGCCTGAAGGGCGCACTTGTGCGCCAGGGTGAAGAGCTCTTCCGTCGTTTTGATCTTACGGGTGGCCATCTTCTCCTTGACCCTAGGGTCTCGGGCGCCTCTCCTGAATACCGTGACAACGGCGTCGATGGAGATGTCAGGGATGGTGTTGCGGACCTGACTGAAGCGCCGAATGTAGTCGCGCAGCGACTCTCCCTTCTTCTGCTCCACGTTGTGGAGGTCGTCCTCGACTCCGGGCTGCTCGAACGTGCCCTGGAAGTTGGTGATGAAGAGCTCCGAGAGCTCCTTCCACGACCCCACGGACTCCGGGGGCAGGTTCATGAGCCAAGAGCGGGCTCCGCCGGTGAGGACTGCAGGGAAGTAGTTCGCCAGAACCTTCCCCGACCCTCCAGCCGGCTGCACCACCGTAGTGTAGATCTGCAAGAACTCGTTAGGGTTGGTGGAGCCGTCGTACTTCTCGATGGGGGTGGGCCGAAACCTCTCCCGCCCTTTGGGCCTTGGGCAGCTCCTTCAAAAGGCGCTGCACCCAACGCCGGAGCCTCTGCTCTCGACACGGGCGCGTCCGCCCGCCCGCCGTCCGGACGGCGCTGAAGAGGCGCCGCCCTCTTCGGTGGAAGCGGCGCCACGGGAGTCCTCTCGCTGGTCCCCGCGAACAACAGCTTCGGCGTGGTCGCGCTCTCGGTCAAGCTGCCTGCGGAGCTTGTCGCGCAAGTCTTCTCCGCGTCGTAGATGGCGGTCCTCCAAGTGGGACCGGAGATGTCGCCCACTTGTACGCCCGCCAGGTCGAACCCACGTAGGAGTCGCCCGGCTCCTGTTATCCTGGCCTCGCTCCCTCCTGCCAGGAGATCCGCGAGAGGTGTGCGAGGGCAGGAAAGAACGAGAAGAAACGGAAACGCCGGTTCCCGTCCCTCCCGAGACTTGCACCACCGCCGCGGCGGCGTCGACGTAGCGGGCCAAACTGGCCAACCACGGAGCCGCCGGGGAGTCCGGAGTCACCGGAACCGGTGGGTTGTCCAGCAGGCCCGCCGCATGGAGGTTACGTGGTCGGAGTGCACTCCTCCAAGGCCAGCGCCGCTTAGCTTGGCGAGGCGACCGTCGCCGGCCGATCCATCGCCATTGCCGCTGCCGACGCGCGCTGCCGCGGCTCTAGCGCCGCCTCGGTTCATCGCGATCGCTGATCCGCCATTACCGCTGAAGAGAGGTCAAGAACTCGAACAAGCTTAGCGCCCCGACAGGCGCCATCGACGGCGTGTTCACCGCTCAACCATCGCGGATCACACCCCTAGTCGATTTCTACCGCTAGCCTATATTCGATTGAGTATTTGGGGACGCAAAGAAAGAGCAACGACGGGATTACCAGTTCGGACCCCTCGCGGGTAATAGTCCTACTCCTGCTGAGCCTTAGCTCTTCTTTGTGGTTGAATGAGATGTGTTTACAGAATGCTTCGAACGCATGTATGCTAGTGCTCCCTCCTCCCTCTTCCCTCTCTCTCCTTTCCTTTTATACAAGCTTTGAACTGACGGAGAGAGCCGAGGGGTAGGTCTGATACCCTTAGTACATCGACAAGACACGACGAAGAGACGAAAACGTGTCAGCTGCCTTGCGTTGCTGGGCGCCGCGCAAGCGCGTCGCAAGTGGTCTCGACCGCCTGATCCTGCCGGTGAGTCTGCGGGTGGGGCCCAGCCTGCTCCTCCTGACGCGGGCGGCCATCTTAAGCAAACCTTCTCTCTGCCGGTCAATTCGGCTGCGTTACAAAGGATGTACCGCTTTCGAACCTGCAGGGTCATCAGAAGGTAATCATTTCTTCGTTGTCTATCCGCGCGTGATGTCGCGACAATGCGCTCGTCTTCGCAGCAGGGGAGCCTTCGCCGAAGACTCCTTTCGAGCGGGCCTCGCCTGCGGGCCCCACTTAGCGATGGGAGACCCTTACGGCGCCGAGGGGCTCGCCCACACGCCCGCCGACGATGGGGCCCTCGCCGACGACCGAGGGCTTGCCCACGCTACTGGGCCTTGCTCGCCACCGACGACGCGTGGGGCCCTCGCCGACACGCCATGGGCTCGCCCACACGCTGGGCCTAATTGCCCACGGCGTGTGGGGCCCTCGCCCGGCGCCCTAAGGGGCTCTCCCATGTTTGGGGCCTTGCTCGCCCGCCGACGCGTGGGCCCCCGCCTTGTTGAGGGCTCGCCCACGCCACTGGGCCTTGCTTTCGCCTCGGCCGACGCGTGGGGCCCGCTGAAGGCCGAGGGGCTCGCCTGTGGCTGGGCCTTGCTCGCCACGACGCGCGTGGGGCCGCCTTGAGCCGAGGGGCTCGCCATCATTTGGGCCTTGTTTCGCTGGCTGACGCGTGGGGCCCTTTGAAGGCCGAGGGCTCGCCGCGTCTTTGAGGCCTTTTTCTCACTACCGACGCTGGGCCCACTTGATCTCCTCAGGACTCTTTGTACCCCGGTATTTATTACACCGACACGTCCAACCAACTATAACAAACAGAGCGGCAATAACGAACACAAGGAGTAACCTTCGCAAATCCCCAGCAGATTAAAGACCAGAATCAACAAACACTATCATTAGAACTGCAAATTGAGGAATTAAGCAAATAATTAGCAGCAGCAGCGCGCACCACTACTTCAAACAAATCAGCAAAGGCAAAGTGAACCCGAAGGATCCCACGCAGAATCGTCAGCAACAAACATCACAGAAAGCACTTACCGAAAAGAAAGTGGAGGAGGAGGGCCCCTCGATTATTTCCTTCGCATCAATAAATGGCCAAAAAGCTTCAAGATGCTAAGCAAAGAAGAGAATAAGAAGAGAAGGGCTAGCAAAGAAGGAAGCCCAGGACAAAAAAAAAAAAGATGCAGAAGCCCAACAATTACAAACAACAAGGACGCTAGCACCAAAACAATAAAGTACACCACATTGAAGAAAAACAAAACAAAAGAATGTCCAAGGAGTCGAGCAAATCAGGAGAGGCCAGCGAAGATCAAATTATTGTTCCTTACATGGGGAGAATCAAACCCACAACACTGATGACTGTAGAAACTTCATAAAACAAAGAAATAACTACATGAAAAGGCCCTAACAAATAGAGGGACAACAACATAACCAAATCAGAAGATGGCAAAACAATGCTGATAGAAGGGATAAAATCTATGAAAAAAAGCATATAAGAGAAGATAGGAAAGAGAAAAGAGAAGAGACATGAGAAAGAAGGAATGAAGGTAGAGAAAGGTGACTAGAGAGGTGCACAATGTTAACCAACACCAACAAGAATAGAGGAGGGTAATACACGTGATATCAGGAGGATCTTCGATACATCTGCCGCCAAATAGGCAAAGGAAGCAATACCTTCGAGAAGTCTCGCATATGTATGGGCCGCCAACCCACCTATAGCAGTAGCAATCACATTTGATAGCACAGATGCAAGAGGAATTCACTTTTCTCACTAAGAAATTGCAGGATATCATCCCTAAAGCTCTGCTGACATAATATTCCTAGGGGCATTCAAGCAACTCAACAAACCTGAAGACAGAATCAGACCCTCCCATCTACCCTTGATTGGCTTTGTAGGAGAAATAGTAACAACAATAGGTCAAGTTACCTTACAAGTTTCATTCCAACATGGGCGAAGGAGGGCCACAAAGTCCATATGTTTTAACATAGTGGATATGGAATATAGATACAATGCAATCTTCGGAAGAGGAATCATTAACACTTTTGATGCCACATAATACACAACAAATACTTGTTCATAAAGATACCCGTGGGAGACGAAGTAATCACGGTGCGGGAAACCAGCAGGCAACAAGAAAAATCAGATGTTCAAGCTGCACTAAAGGCAAGACCAGTACAAACAACATAGAGAGCTGACACCCATGTATGCCCGAAGGAGTGGAGACCGAAACCAAAACCAAAACCAAAAGAGGATACAAAGAAGCATTAGTTAAATCCTAAGAGCATCCCCAGCAGGGCCCCCATAGTACTGTAGCTACAGTACTCGCGGGCAAAAAAATTCAAAAACTATAGAGACACAGATTCAAAAACGAAATTCAAATCGCTGATGGGGGGCTTGATAGGGGCCCTGCTGTACATGCTCAAAGGATGCAGAAAAAACTATTTACCTTGGGAACACAGCTGTCCAAGCAAGAGGAAGAGGAAATACTGTAAATACTGAATAAAAATGAATATACCTTTGTGTGGACTCCCGAATAATCCCAGGGTGTCCCGCGAAGCACAACTGAACACTCGCCGGTGGTGAAACCTGGTGCTAAGCCTCAAAAGCAAAAGCTTCGAAAATTGTCCGGAAAGCGAATCGAAGCGGCAAAGACCGAACTCCAGAAACTTCTTCGGGCCGGAGTGGCCGAGGGATCACATATCCAGAATTGCCGGCAAATGTCGTTATGGTGCAAAAATCCAATGGTACCTAGCGTATGTGTGTTGATTTCACTAACCTTAACAAGGCTTTCCCTAAAGATGATTTTCCCGTGCCAAGGATTGATAAGCTTGTGTACTCCACTGCTGGCTGCGGTCTAATGAGTTTTCTAGATGCATACTCAGGATACCATCAAGTCTATATGAGGTAGGACGATGAAGGAGAAAAAACCTTCATGACGCCATTCGGAACCTATTGTTATTGTAGGATGCCTTTTGGCCCAAAGAACGCATCAGCCACCTTTGCTAGGTTAATAGCAAAGGTGCTAGCCAAGTAAATGGGTCGCAATGTTGAGGCGTATGTCGACGACATCATAGTCAAGAGCAAGACACGCCAAGATCGCCATGAAGATCTCAAGGAAACCTTCCAAAGCCTACAGGCCGAAGGTATAAAACTCAATCCAACTAAGTGTGTGTTTGGTTTTGAGACAAGGAAGTTGTTAGGTGTTCTGGTATCATGAAGGGGCATTGAGACAGACAAAGAAAAAATTGATGCAATATTTCAAATGGGCCCTCCAAAGAATAAGGGAGAAGTTCAAAGCTTATTGCGTAAATTGGCAGCGCTAGGGAGATTCTTAACAAAGGTCACAAAAAAACACAAATATTTCTTCGCAACACATAAAAAAACACATCCTTTCAACTAGTGCCCCAAGTGCACCGAAGATTTGAACAAGCTTAAAGAACAACTTGAACAATTGCGAAGACTAGTAAGGCCGAAGGGTACATAAAAGTTTTTTGCTTTATCTTTCAGCTAGCCATTATGCAGTCAGTGCAGTGCTAGTCAAAGAACACGAAGGAGGACAACTACCAGTGTATTATATCTCATAAGCAAAGCAAGGAGAAAAGAAAAATTATGTAGAATTGGAAAATATGTCATACGCCCTGTTGATGGCTTCAAGGAAACTAAGACATTATTTTCAAGAATTCAAAATTGTAGTACCCACGACGTTCCCACTAGAGTCAATCTTCGAAAACAAATAAGCAACATGAAGGATATCTAAGTGGGCAGCGGAGTTGGCACCCTTCGAAATAACAATTTCGGCAAGAACATATTTGAAATCACAAGCGATGGCAGATTTCTTAACAGAGTGGGCAACTGAACCCTCGAAAGAATCAAAGATGCCACCTCTGTGGATTATAAAATCCGATGGATCGTGGATATATAGCAAAAGGTGCGGGAGCTAGAGCTATCGTGACATATCTCAAGGGCGGTATCACCAAATACATACTAACGCTGAATTTCTCAATAACAAACAATGCTGCGAAGTACGAAGGTCTCATGTTAGGCCTCCGTAAAGCAAGAGCACTAGGAGCGTGAAGAGTGCTAGTGTGCACAGACTAAAAGTCGGTACATGGCCATATATCAATGGACTTCCTGCCAAAAGATATAGAAATGTCAATGTACTTGGAGGCAGTAAAATCTCTAGAAAAACATTTTCTAGGTATAACAGTCAAAGCAATAGCAAGAGGAGAAAATGTTAGGGCGAAAGAACTAGCAAAGTTGACGATGTATAAGAAAGATATCCCTAAAGGAGTATTCTACGAAGATATAAACAGAACGTCAATTTGCCCAGAAGTGCAACTTATTGCAAGAGCACCAGATGGTCACTGGAGGATACCTATCGTGTAGAAGCTTAGAGATGAAATACTAATAGCGGATCAAAAGGAAGCCCATGCTTTGCAGCAAAGATCCCGAACATACGTTATGCTGGATGGATTATTTTATAAATCAGGAGTTTGCTCACCCTGGATGAAATGTGTTTCGCGGGAAGAGGGGAAAATGGCACTTGCCGAAGCTCACACAGGACTTTGCGGAGCAAGCCAAACACCAAGGGGCTTGACAGCTAAAGTCCTTAGAATCGGATTATACTAAACAATAGCAAATATTGATGCTGAAGACCGAGTGAAAAAATGCAAAGGATGCCAATGGATTAGTAATCCACCGAAGGCCCCAAGAAGCATACTCCAGCCATCAACACCAATTAGACCTTTTCCATGGTGTGAAATTGATATTGTGGGAGATCTAACAACATTCCAAGGAGGATATCGATGGGTTTTTGTGGCGATTCACTATTTCAACAAGTGGGTTGAAGCCGAACCACTAACATCCATCACTGCAGCAAAGGCCCAACATTTCTTTCGAAAAATGTGATTTGCAAGTTCGGGGTACCATGCGAAGTGGTCGCCAATAATGGCTCATAATTCTAATCATCCAAATTCAAGTTTTTTGCACAGATGTAGGCATCAAAATATGTTATGCCTCGATGGGTTACCCTCAAGCCAATGAAGCCGTAGAGAGGGCAAACCAGAACATAATGCAGGGACTCAAGCAAAGGCTGATTGATGAGGCGAGAGGAAGATGGTCAGAAGAGCTTCAAAAGGCGTTATGGGCCATACGAACAACGACAACAGGACCAACAGGCATTTTTCATTCAGGTTCGTGTATGGCGAAGTGGATATCATACCAGCTGAAGTACAAGCAACAACACTTTGAATTTTCACCAAAGGTCTAAATCTCAAAGAGTTACCATGGGGAGACTTCGTCGAAGGAGATAGACTTGCCGCCAAGCAAAATATGACCAAATACAATGAGGTCATGGAAAAGACATATAACAAAAGGGTGGGCCCAAGAGAGCTCAAAGAAAGAGATCTTGTGTTGAAAAAAAGCCCCAGTGCCCGTCCAAGCTACAAAAAAATGGGAAGGACCGTTCATCATCAAGAAGAAATCAAGGGATGCCTCATACAACCTAATCATCGAAGGGGGACAAAATGCCCCACACATCTGGAATGTGAAGTCTCTCGTAAAGTATTACACATAGAATACCGGCTGCGCCCGATCAAACCCGTGCAATAGGGCATTGTGGATAACATAGACCCCGGGTATCCACACGGCGGGCTTAAAAGACCACCCGATAGGGGATGGACCAAGACGGTGGATGAGGACGGGTACCACTCGGACTCTAGAAGGCTTGCTCGGCAAGGAAAGACATGAAGATAGAAGCCAATCCCTAATTAATAGGGAAGATATACTTGTAATCCCGGATAACTATTAGAGGATAGAGATAGGAATCCTACCTCGTAACCGACTAGGACTCCTCCTTGTAACCCCACCCCCTCCACTATATAAAGGGGGTAGGGGGCCATAGTTAGGCAGGCCATCTAGAGAATCACATATCTACAGCTTGATCATCTCCCAGGTTGATCATCATCTTGTACACATATACCCCATATAATCCCAGAGCACAGGACGTAGGGTATTACCTCTGCTATGAGGGCCTGAACCTGTATAAATCCTTGTCTTGTGCTACCATCGAGTTTAGATCTTGCGCGCATCGCCCCATATGTAATCATTGCCGACAGTACCCCCAGTTAGCTACCAGTCGACAGTTGGCGCGCCAGGTAGGGGCAGCGTCAAGATCATCTTCGTCAAGCTCGATGGCATCGATCAACGGTGTCGCCGTCGCCTCCGCCCTTGGAGCCGACTGCGTCATCAACGACTTCGGCGAACTCCACTTCTTGGATTTGGATCAGATCCAATCTGGGAAGAACTACAACAACGCCTCCCGCTCGGATTGGGGAAAGCCACGGCCATCTACTCATGAGTAGTATGCCAACGGCTCAATTCCCGACTCGGATACGGCGACGACTCGAAGACAGATTCTGGACGTCATCTTGTTTCTTTAATTCCCGCTGATCCAGAAGGAATTTTGGGATGAAACTAGATGCGTTTGAAAGATAATTTCATTATCTTTCCGTGAAGCCCAAGAACGCCCAAAACGGAGTCCGGATGTATCCGGGACACCCGTTTGAAGGCAGGCTGCGCGGGATGATCGCGAATCTCGGCGAACTCCACTTCCCTGATTTGGATCAGATCCAATCTGGGGAGAACTACAACAACGCCTCCCGCTCGGATTGAGGAAAGCCACAGCCATCTACTCATGAGTAGTACGCCAACGGCTCAATTCCCGACTCGGATACGGCGACGGCTCGAAGACAGATTCTGGACGTCATCTTGTTTCTTTAATTCCCGCTGATCCAGAAGGAATTTCGGGATGAAACTGGATGCGTTTGAAAGATAATTTCGTCATCTTTTCGTGAAGCCCAAGAACGCCTAAAACGGAGTCCGGATGTATCCGGGACATCCGTTTGAAGGCAGGCTGCGCGGGATGATCGCGAATCTCGGTGAGCTCGTAAAACTCATCTGCGGAGGCTGCGGCATGCGGGTATGCCATGGCGTACCTCCAAGGGCATCGAGAATCAGCAAGGAGCTACTCAAGACAATCGACGGCCAACACTTCTTCCGGACTTGGATCCGATCTAGTCTGAGGAGAACATCGACATCGCTTCGTCTGGACTCCCGTTCGGGTCGAGGAACGCCGCCGTCATCTACTCCCGAGTGGTGCGCCGGGGGCTCAATTCTCGACTCGGATACGGTGAGAACTCAACCAAGGACTTCCACAACACTTCGGGTTCGGACATGATCCAATCCGTGGGAGGAATTCAACAAGCGCTTCACTCGGACTCCCGGTCGTGTTGGGGAACGCCACCGCCGCCTACCGATGAGTAGTGCGCCGGGGGCTTAATTCCTGACTCGGATACGGTGAGGTCCCGATGGAGAACGAATCTCGAGTGGTGACCGTCATCAGCTGCAAGTCACTCGACGACCATGGCGTCCATCGCGCGACGCCGGCTTTATCAACCGCAAAACAAACATGAGAAGAAGATGCGATCTGTTCCCATTCAGTTTCTGGACGGAATTGTTTCGCGATTTCCCGTTGACTCAGGAGGAGTTTCAGGGTGATATAAGATGAGTTGGAAAGCTTATCTCGTTGTCTTTCTAACGAATCCAAGAACGCCTGAATTCCGACTTCAAATGTGATTGTGACGCCTTTTTCAAGGCAGTCTGCGCGGAGAGGTCGCGAATTTCAGCGAGCTCGTAAAGCTCGTCGGTGCCGGCTACGGCCTGAGGACTGATCGTGCCACATCTCGTGGGATGTTGAAGACCAGCGAGGACTTCATCGATTTTCGTCAAGCTACACCAACCGCATGGAGATCATTTACGACTACGGCCAACCCCCTCGACCATGGGCGAGACCTTGGCGAGCACGTGCTGTTCGTCGCCGACCACGACGTGTGCCACTCGGTGTTGATCGAGATCTGAACGACTACTTCCTCTACTCGGCTACGCGCCACGAGCGTCCAAGAATTCAGCTCGGCTGTATACCATCGCGCGCCACGAGCGCCCGATACGGCTACACACCTGGAGCTACACGCCTGGAGCTCCAAGTCTACGGCTCGGCGATAAGCCACTCGGCTACACGTCTATGCCAGCGCCACGAGCGCCCAATTCTACGGCTCGGCGACACGCTACTCAGCGACACGCCACGCCAGCGCCCACAGCGTCAAGTTCTCAGCTTCTTTCAGTATGCCATCGCGCCACGGCGCTGAATGCGGCTACACGCCTGGAGCTCCAAATTTATGGCTTGGCGATAAGCCACTCGGCTACACGCCTACGCCAGTGCCACGAGCGCCCAATTCTACGGCTCGGCGACACGCTACTCAGCGACACGCCTACGCCCGCGCCACGAGCGTCCAAGTTCTCAGTTCGGCTGTATGCCATCGCGCGCCACGAGCGTCTGGTACGGCTACACGTCTGGAGCTCCAAATTTATTGCCCGGCGATAAGCCACTCGGCTACACGCCTACGCCAGCGCCACGAGCGCCCAAGTCTACGGCTCAGCGACACGCTACTCAGCGACACGCCTACGTCCACGCCACGAGCGTCCAAGTTCTCAGCTCGGCTGTATGCCATCGCGCGCCACGAGCGCCTGGTACGGCTACACGTCTGGAGCTCCAAATTTATGGCTCGGCGATAAGCCACTCGGCTACACGCCTACGCCAGCGCCACGAGCACTACAACATAACTAGTCTATTCAAACACATACTTAGCATCATATATAGCTTGTGATGCAGAAAACTCAAAGTACATATCTACTCCAACACAAACTAGCATCACTTATAAGTTGTGATGCTAAGAAACAGTTCTGAATCACATAGTATGTGTTGCTGACACACATGTGTCGAATCTTTGAATTTATTCATGAAAATCTTTCTTGTTACACAACCTAGCATCACTTAATAAACATGTTGGTATGCATTAGGTATGTGTGGCGTGTTTAACATAAGAAAAACTATTATATTTGGTTAATAAAAAACATAAACTAGGCCATAATGCAATTTTTTAAAAATAACAATTATATGAGGATAATTTTTTTATATATTGGTACAAGAAAACTATGTATTTCCAGTGTTGCTCTGTGTTCACAGTGGCGGAGCGCTTTAAATGGTGAGATCACCACACATAATTAAGCTCGTGCTTGTAAATTAGTGTGTATCGGGGAGCAAACATGTGTTTCACACATTAATACTCCTTCTCCCGATAATTACAAACATGCGCTTTCTGAATGGCTAGCACATCCCACATATGCACATGCACCGATAATTACATTCAAATGCTAAATTCAATTTTTGATATTTTTTTAGCTAGTTTGATTTAGTCATCTTCATAGTTTTTGGTAAGGTAAATTTAGTCATCGACTCAGGCCAACCATGAGTCCAAGTGTCCAACCAGGACCGAAGCCAATCCAAAAATCCCTAATCCTCTCCGTCTCTTGCACATCCTCCTCCTCCAGCCAACGCCGCCTCCCCTTCCGCAGTTCCCGAAAGCTTCGCCTCCGCGCCGTCCTGCCGCCTCTCCTCATCACCCATTGCTGCCCCGCGTCGGCTCTCCAAGCCACGGTGGTGCCTCTCCGTCGACGCCGCCACCTCCCCTGCTGTCTCTTTGTCGCAGCGGCATGATGGCGCATGCGGCGGCCGACCCCGACGAGAACACCGCCACCCACACTGATGGCGGTTGCTCATAGCCTAAGGCCAACCAAGGTGCGAATTCCCCTGATTTGGCTGCAGCTTGACTTAGAATTAGGGATTTAGGGTTCGAGGAAATGGGGGAAATGGATATTGCAGGCGTCGATTTCTTTAGGGTTGGATACACAGAAATGCATTTTAGAACTGAACTGCCTTTTGCCCAGGTGAATGCCACATGCTATTTTTGATTAGTGATCATAAGGCAACGAGACATCTAAAGATTGCAGCATTTTTTCGTTCCAATAAGTTAAGCCCATGTACTTTAGTGGAAAGTTTTTCATCAAATTTCTTATAGCCTGCATTTTTTAGTTAGTAAATTTTATGATGCAGGACCAGGATTATTCATGCATGATGTAGATTTGTGCTGATTAATGTTCCTCAGTATGTGTTAAAACGCAAGCTTAGTTAGCCTACACAAAGCAAATCAACTTACAGAAGATTTTCTTTTGGATGTATCAGCTTTGGGTTAATGTGTGCTTCGGTGGAGTAAGGTTTGGTGCTTAATTTTGTGGAAGTTTATTGGTTGATCTTGTCTCGTGCTTATCCGATATTGCTTTCCTTGTCTTGTTAATTGATTGTCATTACCAAGAACATTAAATTGAATAATCTATCACACTGCGTCAATAATTAATAAGCTTGGATGTGCATAACTGTTTTGGCCCTAACGTTGCCTGTGTAATACGTTCGTGTCGGCGATGAGATGTCTATAAAATATTGACTTCCAAGCTTCTTAGGAGAAGCTACTGCATATAATGAGGATAAATATGTTTGTCTAATCTTTAGACTGCATTCATCCCGTTCATCATGGCTGGTGACCCTAATTTGGAGACAACAGTGAAAGCGTTGAAGATGCTCAATTCATACGGTTCAAATATTATTGAGCTTGGTGTGCCTTACTCGGATCCATTTGCTGATGGCCAGTTATTCAGGTAGAGGTTCAGTTTTTTTGCATTTATCAGCTGCAACATTTGTGCTCTAAACTTTTTGAGTTTTCACTTCGCATCATTCCAGGCTTGTGCAACAAGGGCACTTGAGAAGGGTATTACACTCAGATTCCGTCTTGGCGATGCTCACGGGAGTTATACATGAGCTGTCTTGCCATATGGTTCTCTTCACATACTAAAACCCAAACCCAATCCTCAAGCGTGTGGTGTGAAAACTTCATGACTACTATTAAGCAAACTGGTGTGCACGGTATTTTTCGGCACATAGTTAATAACACAAGCTTATGATGTTTACTTGAAGAGCTATTGTTTTTTTGCAGTTTTCTTTGTATCTTGAATATGATGTCATCTTACTTACGCTTCACCATCATATTGGCAATAAAAAATGAACAACTGGATAAGGAATTCAAAACAGAAACATGTGGGATAGACTAATCGGAGTGACATTTTTGAGTGGTAGAGGGCTAACTCGATGATATGATTGACCTCTGATTGTTTGTTGGTCTCAATGTGCAGTTTGCTGACAGTTTACTTCATGATGAAAGCAGTAATCTAGAGACTCATGTTTTGTTCTCAGGCCCTAAGAAGGAAGGTAAAAAATGTGGTTAGTAGCTTTTGAAGTTCTTTTGTGAGTATAATCTATGTAGCTCTACGTTGTATTATCAATTGGAGCCGGTCTTAAAATGTTCGTTTGGAATGCATAGTGTGTTTTCCTACCATGATCTCTTTTATGATTTTTTCTTGTAACATAATCTATGGTTAATCTTTCTAAGAGCATTGCTTCCTTTATCTTCTCTCTGTAAACATAACATGGTTTCTTTTTGTTTAACTGGCTGGAATCTATAGGGATTGTTGCAAAAATTTTCATAATGGACCGCGAAAAATTATGATGCAAGTAATGATTGAGTTCAACAAGTATATTTTCTATCTATCAGGCCTGGATTTAAAAGAAAAGCTATCTTACGTTGTATCATCTCACCCTTTGATCGTCTATGAAATTCTTAATGTGTAGTTGTGCTCATACTTCAAATTGATATTGGCAGGTTAGGACAACGTTTTGTACAAAATGGCTTTGAAGGACACCAGCTGAGCATTCCTTCCATGTTGAGACCGATAAAAAGATGGGTGATCTTGTAGGGTCTTCAGAAGAGGGAGAAAGAGCATATTTTGTTAAGCCAATCCATAATGAGAGATAGGACGGTCGTACAGAAGAAAATAGAAATTAAGTAGACATTTTTGTTATATTTCACATTTTTGAGATAATTATTACTTGTTACCTTCTATATGTATCGACAAGGGAGTTGTTTTTTATTTTTATGTGAAGTGATGTACATTACATTATATTTAAATGAATAAAAATTATTTATTGATTATTGCACATTAATTTTAGTAAATTGTGTGTGACAACAGTATTATCTACCCAAAAATAATATTATTTTATACACATGCATTTAATGATGTTGCAATAGATTGTTTAAGTGATGCTATCAGATACTGCCAATTTAATGCGTATATATGATGCTAAATACATGTTGCTAGCTAGCAACACATATATAAACATATTGCACCATATATAGTTTGTGATGCAGCATACAGCTAGCAACACCAGCTATAACAACACCTACGTTATGTGATGTTGTTGATGCCTGCAACACATATGCGTACATATAGCACCATATGAGTATGTTGCTATAGCCCAGTCCCCTTGTAGTGGAGCGCCCAAGTCTACGGCTCAGTGACACGCTACTCGGCTGACACGCCTCGCCCGCCCCCTGGCGTCAAGTTCTCGGCTTCGGTGTATGCCATCGCGCCCACAGCGCCCGTGCGGCTACACGCCTAGAGCTCCAAATTCTGACTCGACAATAAGCCACTCGGCTACTACGCCTACGCCCGGCGCCACGGCGCCCAAGTCTCTGACTCGGCGACCGCTACTCGGCGACACGCACGCACCAGCGCCACGGCGTCAAGTTCTCGGCTTCGGTTGTATGCCATCGCCGCGCCACAGCGCCCGATGCGGTTACTGCGCTGTAGTTTCAAATCTACGGCTCGGCGATAAGCCACTCGGCTACACGCCTTCGCCAGCGTCACGAGCGCATAAGTCTACGGCTCGGTGACACGCCTCTCGGCGACACGCCTACGCCCGCGCCACGAGCGTCCAAGTATTTAGCTCGGCTGTACGCCATCGTGCGTCATGAGCGCCCGGTACGGCTGCACGCCTACAGCTTCAAATCTACGGCTCGACGACAAGCCACTCGGCTACACGCCTATGCCAGCGCCACAAGCACGCAAGTCTACGGCTCGGCGACACGTTACTCAGCGACACGCCTACCCCAGCGCCACGAGCAGCCAAGTCTACGGCTCGGCTACACGCCTACGCCTACACCAAAGCTAAGTTCTCATTACCATAATCTTTTCATATTAATCTAAGTTGTTTCTGGACTTGCTACTTAGTCGGTCTCCAACTAAGCAGTAAGTCGGGGGCTACACCTAATAGGTGCACTTGCGTGCACTTTTTTTTTGTTGTTTTTTCTTAATGATTGCAAATGAATCCGAGTGGTTATTCCGAGTAGTGAAGCTCTGACCCACAAACGGCGAACTCTAGTCACTCGATATGCGTGCCTGGGAAAAGAGCCATGAGCCAATTCCCGACGCCCGGGGGCTAGACTAGTCGGGCAGAGTGCTTAACAAAAGGAAGATTACATGGAGGAATTTAATATCAAAAAGGAAAAGTGACAAAAGCATAAAAATTATCAAAATAAAGCAGTCGGACCTTGCATCCGAGTGATTGTTTTTGCTTTCATAATACTGCCTAAATCCTACATGTACATGCTACAAGAGATCATGGGTTTTAGCTCGTGGCGCCCGGCATAACTCTGGCGCCTCGCCCGCTCCTCGGCGTTCAAGTCTATGGCATGACTATCGCCCACACCAACCGGTGCGGCTATATGTCTACACCAACTTTGAGTGCGGCTATACGCTTACGCTTCGGCCATGAGCCATCCTGCTCCTCGGCGCTAACCACGACCTTCGGTGCAGCGTCACAACCGATGGCTACAAGCGCGGCCGGGCTAAGCAAATTCAGCCTCGGTGCACCTTTGAGGGCATATCACCGGTAGAGCTACAAAAATTACCCATCTCTTGGTATACCCCATGTTGGGTCACTAGTTGGTCATTTGCATGTCAAGATCGGATACCGATGATGTCGGGATTGAGTTTCGTTAGTACGCTCGGTTGGGACCTATCTTTGTACACGCTACCGGTATGGATACCATACGGCTAAACTCTTTACTTAAAATGCGCCTGGTGGGGTCGCTTGGTGTATTCACTTCTGATGGGATCGGTACCGCTGGTGACAACAATGGTATGCCCCATGTTGGGACACTAGGCGTGTTACCGCACTAGTCGGATCTGGTATCATTGGGCCAAACCCTATCCGGATGGTATGCTCCATGTTGGGCCAAACTTTACTCTACGAGTATAGGTACCATATGGTTAAAAACCACGGTATGCCCTCTAGGGCCACCGGTATATTCTACTCGATCGAATGCAGTACCGTTCGCTCTTGACCAAAACGTGAAATACGCCCCATGTTGGGTCGCTAGCTGTACATCGCAAGACGAGTACAAGTATCACTCGGCTCTTCAGCCAAAACCAGTGGTACGTCCCATGTTGGGTCGCCAGTTGTACATCATAAGACGAGTACAGGTATCACTCGGCTCTTCAGCCAAAATCAGTGGTACGCCCCATGTTGGGTCGCTAGCTGTACATAGCAAGACGAGTACAGGTATCACCCGGCTCTTCAGCCAAAACTAAAGGTAAGCCCCATGTTGGGTCGCCAGCTGTACATCACATGACGAGTACAGGTACCATTTCATCAATATTAAAGTGATGCGCCTTACAAAGAGCCTACCGCCAGAACTCCGGCAATCCCGGGCTAGGTATCACTAACAATTCTCTATGAGTCCTTCACAGTCTCCTCGCAGATAATAGGCAGAAGCCAGTCGGGAAGGAGCAGCAACAATCTACAAGTACTCGGCATGAAGCATGACTCATCCAAGGTACGACGAAGAGCAGCAGCAACTCGACTATGAAGCACTCGAGGGCTACTGTGGATAACATAGACCCCGGGTATCCACACGACGGGCTTAAAAGACCACCCGACAGGGGATGGACCAAGACGGTGGATGAGGACGGGTACCACTCGGACTCTAGAAGGCTTGCTCGGTAAGGAAAGACATGAAGATAGAAGCCTATCCCTAATTAATAGGGAAGATATACTTGTAATCCCGGATAACTATTAGAAGATAGAGATAGGAATCTTACCTCGTAACCGACTAGGACTCCTCCTTGTAACCCCACCCCCTCCACTATATAAAGGGGGTAGGGGGCCATAGTTAGGCAGGCCATCTAGAGAATCACACATCTACAACTTGATCATCTCCCAGGTTGATCATCATCTTGTAAACATATACCCCATATAATCCCAGAGCACAGGACGTAGGGTATTACCTCTGCCATGAGGGCCTGAACCTGTATAAATCCTTGTCTTGTGCTACCATCGAGTTTAGATCTTGCGCGCATCGCCCCATATATAATCATTGCCGACAGTACCCCCCAGTTAGCTACCAGTCGACAGGCATGTATCCAAAACAATGAAAAAAATAAAAAGATCGGGGGTCTTCTTTGCCCTCGGACGACCAAAATTGTGTGTTTGTTTGTTGTTGGGGCTGCCACTAGGTCTTGAATCTTCATGCGAGCATACTTATGGGCTGGTCGATTGCGTTATAGCGCTCTACAAAAAAAAGCAAAAAAAACTAGGTTGATTGCGTCATAGTGCCCTGGAAAATTAAGGGGCTGTTGCGAAGACCAGTGGATCTTCACGCCAGCACCCTCCAAGCCAGGTTGATTGTGTTATAACGCCCTGAAAGCTAGGTTGACTGCATCATAGAGCCCTAAAAAACTAAGGGGCTGTTCCAAAGACCAGTGGATCTTCAGGCCCAGCGCCCTTCATCCCAGGTTGATTGCGTCATAGCGTCGTGGAAATTTAAGGGGCTGTTGCGAAGACCAATGGATTTTCGTGCCGGCACCCTCCAATCCAGGTTGATTGCGTTATAGCACCATGGAGGCCAGGTTGTTTGCATCATAGCATCCTAGAAAATTTTGGGGTTGTTGAGAAAACCAGAGGATCATCACGACAGCACCCTCCAACCCAGGTTGATTTTGTTATAGCACCCTAAAAGCTAGGTTGATTGCGTCAAGCGCTCTGGAAAATTAAGGCGTTGTTGCGAAGACCAATGGATCTTCGTGCCAACTCCCTTCAGCTCAAGTTGATTGTGTTATAACGCCCTAGAAGCTAGGTTGATGGCACTATAGTGCCTGGAAAATTAAAAGGGGTGACAACCATCGGGACTAGCATGAGGCCGTTGACAATCACGCCTAGTCCCTTCGTGCTATCACGCATGATACACAGGTTGAAGCCAGATTGATTGCGTCATACGGCCTTAGAAAACAAAGGGGTTTTCGCAAAGACTAGTGGATCTTCGTGTTGGCACCCTTCGGGAAATGATGATTGCGTTATAGCGCCATGTAAAACCCCGCAGATGACCCAGGTTGATAATCTAGTACATTGGAAAAATGCCTGTAATGCCTGCAAAAAAACCAAGGGGCTACCATGAAACCAAGGGATCTTCGAGACAGCACCCTTTGAAAAAGGTGGTGCATTTAAACGCGTTGAACAAATGTCAGTACGCTTGCAAAACTAATCAAAATTTCATCCCTCGCTCGAGCAAATTATTATTATTTATCACCTTGATTGAACAGAAACCTACAACAAGCTGATAAGGGGATGCAAGGCAACAATTATGCCCTCAAAACGAAAGAACATCCAAAGAAAAATTCCATTACATCAATAGACGTTTCATTACAGCGATTGCGGATTGCCCAAAAAGCCATCAAAAGAACAAACAAGTCAATATTTACATAGGGTCCTTGGCCTTCAGATGGGGGACGTCCCTTGCCCCGGAAGAAGTCTGCACGCTGGAGTCCTTAGAACGCTTCGCTGCCGCATATCTTTGGGCGTCGGCTAGGAAGGCTTCCGTGAAGGCCAGACAATGAGGGTGCCAGAAGAGCTTCATGAAATCCCGAATGTTCTGCCTATGCTCCTTGGTTAACTCGCTGGAAGGATCCTCCTCGGGGTACCTGGATGGACCCGTAGCACCCTGCAAAGTGCCTTTCCAATGCGTACAACCCAGTGTCTCCAGCATCATCGTGTAGGCGTGTACCACCCCGGTGACACACTCCGTGCCGAAGGCCATAATGTCGCCTAGGAAAATGGACAACCTATCTTGCAACAAGGATAGCGCCTTTTCTAGGGCCTAAGGAGGTGGACCGGTCATCTCCACTGTCCCCATGCGCGAATGCCCTTGGTGGACCAGCTACGCTACGCCCAGGGTCTCCGCTTGCATTCCCTTCAGCACCCGTTGCAACTTCTCGTGGGCAACATAAAGAATACTAGCTTCGGCAAAGGCCTTCTGGAACCGCTCGCGGAGACGATCCACGTTGAATATGGAAGAAGCTAGCTTGCCCTCGAGTCCTTTGATCTGGGACTCTAACTCCATGACCTGGGCCCTCGAGGCTTCCAGATTCACCATGGCATCCCTCTTTGCCAACGCCAGTGCATGCGCCTTGGCATCATCCTCCCGAAGGGCTTCATGCTCCTGGTTGCACCGGCAAAGGTCTATCTAAGCTTCGATGCTTCTGAGGGCCATCATCTTTGACCAAACAACCCCCCGGGGAAATCCAAGAATGATAAATGGCCTATGTTACAAAAGCTTGTAGTTTGGAAAAGTAGGAGTACCTGTTGGAGGTTGTATTGGAGGCCATGGAGTAGAACCTCGAGCGACACCCCTTACAAAGGGCCCGTACATCTAGGAACATTGCCACGAGCAGCGCGGGAGTGTCCTGGGCAGTGCCGCTCGAAACCACAGGAAGGGCAGAAGGCCCTGCCATGCCCGCGGCAGGTGGGCCACCTGCCCCTATGGGAGGGACCTCTTCGGCAATCCTTGAGGCACCGCCTACCACGGATGGCATAGTAGCCGGAGGAGCTACCCTTGGGAGCGGCGCCTCTACGCCACTACCTTCAACTTCGGCTGTTGATGGGGGTGCAGAATCTAAAGAGGTTTATGAAGCAACCGAGAGAACGGAATGCGAAACCAAACGAGAGGGTATACTGTCGGCAGGTGACTAACTGGGGGTTCACCACCAGCAATGAATTTGTACGAGGGGACGCTAATCAAGAACTAAGTTAAATGGTAACACAAGACAGGGTTAGATAGGTTCAGGCCCTCAACAGAGGAGGTAACACCCTACTTCCTGTGTTCTGGGATTATATGGTGGATCAAGATGCGATATGCAAGATGATGCTATGCGCTGTAGATGATTCTACTGCCTATGCCGATGGCCTCTACCCCTCCCTTTATATAGTGTAGGGGGAGATAGAGTTACAGGATATCTCAGGATACCTAATAACTAATTCAGGTATGCAGTTACATGGAATGCATGTGTTGATCTGCTAATTACATGGAGATAGATTATATCCTCGGGAACTTCCTTGCAGCTCAAGCCACGCGTAGCACGAGTGGTCCTTATCCTTGACCGACCGACTTGGATCGCCCCCTATCTGCTCCCTTATGGGCCTTCTAGAGGATGCCCGGGGCCCATATAGTCCATAGTAGCCCCCGAGTGCTTTATGATCGAGTCAGATGTCCGACCGACTGGTTTCACCAATATCTCCTGTAATCTGAAAAGAGATTGTAAAGAACTCAAGAAATCTTAAGTTTTTGTGTTGAAGCAACGCCTGGATCGGTAATACCGAACTCTAGCTTACTTGGCCCATTGGGCACATCGCCTCAACAGATGAATTCGGCTACTTGGCACCCACTCTTGCAATGCAAAAGCAGCGATTGGCCCATCATGGGGTGTGCCTTAAGCCACGTCTCCACAACTTCTGTCTTGTAGCATGTTGTAGTTAAACGTTGCAAGGGATATCGACGCCAGGCGCCCAGCGTTAACTTGTAAGAACTAGCACTCTTCCCAGCATGGGGCGCACCTTTCAGCCGAGTGGTACCTATCCCAACCGGAAAAGGGATCAGCATAGGCCCCTTGGGGCGTACCGATTGGATGCAATTTTGCCGAGAGGTATTTGTACTCGGGTAGCGGTGTACAACTGGCGACCTTATAAAAGGCATACCTCAAGAAATTGGACCCAAATTTCACCAACACCCAACCTCGAGCATGCGAAGTTGGCTAGTGACCCAACATGGGGTATGCCGTGAAACACTTTTGATTTTAGCACTGCCGGTCATATGCCCTCCAGGGTGTACCGAGGCCGAATTAGGCTCGATTATAACACATTCCCACCATTAGCGGCGTGTTAAGAAAGCCTGTTAAGGGGGTTGCCCTTTGCAGTTTTAGCCCAAGCCCAATTAGGGGGAGGCAAAGCGTTTTCGCGCCTTTTTCTCGCACAGCCGGAGGGACACGTATTTTGGTCGGAAACCGTATTTGCATCCACTTCCGTCCCACCGCCATGATGGTTTTACTATGTTTGAAACAGATTACAAGGCGCGACCCTTGAACTTCCTCTGTGTATAAAAGAAATCCCAGGGGCGGAATACTACTTCACCACCAGCCTTCGAGTTTTTGAGTCTTCTTCTTCCTTCTTTTCCACCGATCGACGGAGGGCCAAGGGAAGATTATGGACCCATGGGAAGTCGCCGCCGCTGGGTTTCATGCCCGCGTTGTCGCGGCCAGGGCTGCTACGGCTGCCCGGTGGCAGCGATGGCGAGAAGAGTATGCGGAGGAAACCACTCAGAGAGCCGTCAGGGTTCTGGTCAGCGGCCACCCACGACTTTATGCAGTGCGCACTCCATTGAAGGACGCCCTCGTCTCCTCCATCCTCGACGTGAAGTGGCCTTCGGAGGAGTGAGCTATCTTTTCTTTCTATCCCCGTGAGCCAGCAACGAGTCTTAACTCGATGTGCTGCGCCGTAGAAAATGTAATCAGGCCTAAGAGCCCTTTAATGAAAATCTTTTTGATATCCATGAACCTTTGTCTTTGCTCCAATCTTGAATCCACAATGCCGCTTCTTCTTGGTTTGATCTCGAATCCGCAACATCGCTTCGTCCGAGTAGTTAGGCTTGTTCACTCCTAGACCCGCAGTCGGCACTTAACGCAGACCTCTCGGGGGGAACCACTCGGCTAGCCGAGTGATTATCGGGCCCCTCGCAGAAAGGCCGCATCCAGCGCTAGACTAAGGCCCGGCCCAGAATGCGAAACTTTGCCCGTTGCGATAAGTTAGGAACAGGGGAACAAAATTAGTTCACCTCGCTCACTTTTCGCGCCAGTCAGTTAGCTTCTCCCAGCAAACTTCGCCGCTAGGGTTCTTTTCCGTCGCCACCTCCGCCGCCACCCGTCACCGATCGCGATGGCTCCAGCTTCCCCCACCACTCCTAAGGCAGCTAAGAGCGGGAAGAAGTGGATGAAATCCATTACGATCGAACGGAGGCTACAGAAGCTTGTCTCCATCGGCGTGCTTCTCGCGGAAGGGTTGGTGTCTTGGCGTGCTGCCGCCGGCGAATCCTGCCCCACCGCTCGCCCGGCCGAGGTAGTGGTCTTCCAATCCTTCTTTCTCCGTGGCTTCGCCCTTCCTTGCTCTTCTTTCTTCCGGGGATTACTCCACTTCTACGGGATCGAGGTTTCGCATTTGAACCCCAATTCCATCTTTCAGATTGCGATTTTCATTTATATTTGTGAGGCCTATTTGAGGATCGCTCCTCATTTCGACTTTTTCAGATTCCTTTTCCTTCTCAAGCCTTTTCCCAACAAGGAATCTCCCAAGGCCGCTGGCGGCGCGGGATTTCAATTGCGGGAAGGGGCCCGAAAGTTTTATTTCGATCTTCCTTTGAGAACCTCTAATAAAGGTTGGCACTCCGAGTGGTTCTACTGCGCCAGCTCTCCTCCGGTCTTCCCTTCCTTCTCTGGAGAGTGCCCCACAGTCCGACCCTCCTGGGCTTGTCTCCTCGTTGATGACGAGGGAGGCCACGTAAAGTAACTTCTTATTCTTCTCCACAGAGCAAAGTCTGCTGGGTTGACCAGCATTGGGGTGGTTTGGAATTACACCCAGCGCCGTATCCAGCCCATCAAGGAGAGGGTGCATCTTGCCTTCGAGTACTCGGGGACCCAAGACGCCACTCGGGAATCCAATGAGAGCGTTTCACTGAAGGAAATTATCAGCCGAGTGGCCGAGCTCTTCGCTCCAGGCTCGGAAATAGTTCACGCAGAGTGCCCGGCTCCGTACCACTTGGGACACTTGCCACCAACGGTAATGAGATGATCTTCCTCAACTCAACCACGGTTTGTCAATGCAGAGCCGGAATTAATGTAATCTAATATGCCGCAGGGGCGTGAATCCTTCTTTTCCACCCATCCGGTTCCAGAAGCCCGCACCACAAAGAAGCACCGCGCAAGCATCCCGCTGAAGGCTCGACGAGTGCTCCTCTGGCCAAGAGAGGAAAGGCGGTTGCTCCTGAGGACTCGGAGGAGGATGATGAAGACAATGCCGCGCTTCTGCGCCTCCGCCGCCCAGCGACGAGATCGCCACCGGCCCAGGCAGCGCAGCCCCAAGGCCCTCCACCTCGCCAGTCCATTGACCCAAAGGCCGCGTCAGGGGTGGAGAAACCTCCTGGCTCGGGCCCGAGTGGTTCGGGCATCTGATTTGGATTCAATATTTTTAAGTCATCGCAAAGGTATTCTTTCAGGATTTCTTCCCTTCACGATCTGCAATGGATTGGTGTCTTGAATAATCTCCAAATATTTTCAGAAAACCTGTTGATGATGATGAGCCGCCAAGTTCGCACAACAGCGAAGCGCCGGCCTCGGCGCCTCCACGATTTGATTGCCAAGCCAGACCCCAAACGGCGAGGGGTCCGACTGGGCGTGCCCCACCTCGCCAAGACTCCAGACCGTCTGCTACCGCTCGTCGATCCTCGGTAGCAGAGGGAGAAGTTCCAGCTCCGGCTCTAGGGAGCACGTCGCCAGAAGTCCAGGAGATTCCTCGCCCTTCTGCTAAAGCTCACGCTCCACCCCTCCGACTGAAATGGAGGAAGCAAATGGAGGGCTGCGAGGTCGATGACGAGCAGGAAGTCGAAGAATGGGAAATGTTGGACAACATGGCAATGGCCCAAGCCACGATATACAAGGTAAAGCTTTTCCACGCCCTGAATCCTCACTCAACATAAGGAAATTCCGCCAATCTCCTCCCCATCTCCATGCAGCGCATGAAGGAGAGGTCAAGGCAAAAGTCCATATGTATGGAGAAAACACTGGGCGAACTGAAGACCCGTGACGAATATGACAATGTGGTGTACGCCGTCAAGCGACAGTATCGCGGCCGGGTCGAAGAACTCCAACGAGAAGTAACTGAACTCCGATTCCGCCACGTGGAAGAATCCAACACTATTCAAGGTACAAATCTCGAACAGTGCTAAACCTTTATAAGAGAATGCTCTTTGGATGATGATCTTTGTGACTTGCCTATGAATGCAGCGCTGAAAGCGAGGCAGAAGGTCCTGGAGGCAGAAAACGACACCCGACTGGAAGGTGACCCCTCCTCCGTAGGCTCTGCTTGGCCCAGCCTTAGTGGAATCCGACTGATTCGTCGATCTTGATTGGTTGCGCAGAGCACCGGTAGAGGTCTAGGGCGCAACTCCAGGTCCTCGAAGAGGAGGTGCAGGCTGCCCATGAGTTCCGTCGCCACGCCCTAGCTGGAATAGTCCCAACACTTCAATGCCTTTATCCGGAAGAAGAGCCGCAGACTGATCCCGATCTCCTTGTGGCCCGTCTTGGCGATATTCCTGAGCGGATCAAGATCTTCGCGCGAGAGGCCGCAATAACTTGCACCAGCCAAGGTCTCGCAATCGCGAAGTCTAACTTCCCCCGTCTAGATTGCGAAGCTGTGAAGGAAGGATTTGCGTGCACTGAGAAGGAGGCCAGCACTTTGTTGGAAGAAGTTTGTCCGGCCGCTACTCAGATTGTAGAAGAATTGGATTTGTAAATGTAATTTTCATCGAAACCCTTTGCACGATCCTCGATACTAGTGATCTTATTTATCCGAGTACTTAGCTTTATCCTTTTTCATGTAACACTTCTGCCGACTGATCTAGCCCCCGAGTGCTAGGAATTCGCACGTGGCTTTATCCCTAAGCAACAGCAGGGTAGCTAAACGCTATCGTTGGCGAGTGTAAGTGTCATTACTCAAGAATTTTCATAACACCCGAATTTGATCGACACATGTAAGGAGAAAACGACTTTTATTCATATGATAGGGTGCGGTTGACTCCGCATACTATTTAGTGTAGCCCCCGACTTACTGCTTGATCGTTTACGGCCAATTAGCAAGTCAAAAGAAGGGAGACTAATTACAAACTGCTTGGATGCAGAACTATTAGGAATAAAAACGACGTAGCTGCTCGATGTTCCAGGTATTGGGCACTTCAGATCCGTCTTAGCGTTGTAGCCGGTAAGCCCCCGGGCGGGTCACCTCAGCGATCACGTAGGGGCCTTCCCAGAGTGGGGAGAGTTTATGCTCGTGCTTCTGATTCCTTCGGAGGACCAGATCTCCCTTGGAGAACGCACGGCCCCGTATGTTGCGCTAATGGTAGCGATGCAGGCCCGGTTGTTACTTTGCTGACTGGATCATTGCTGCTTCCCTGGCTTCCTCGTGCCGATCGAGGTCTCTTTCCTTGCTTCATCCGACTGATTATCGTCGTAACCGGCAACCCGAGGGGACCGAAACTTCAATTCAGTCAGGAGGACCGCCTCCGAGCCATAGACTAGGAAAAAGGGTGTATGCCCCGTTGCTCGACTTGGGGTCGTTCTGAGCCCCCAGAGCACCGAAGGCAACTCCTTAACCCAGCGTGTTGCGTACGGCTTCAGGCGATCGAAGATTCGGGCTTTGAGCCCTTGTAGCACCAATCCGTTGGCGCGCTCAACCTGCCCGTTGCTCCTCGGGTGGGCCACCGAGGCGTAACAGATCTTGATACCCAGCTCCTCGCCCCAATCTTGAAATTCGCTGCTTTTGAACTGAACGCCATTGTCGGTGATGATGCGATTAGGCACGCCAAAACGTACAACGATATCCCGGAAGAACTCGCGTGCTTTGGCCACCGTGATGATAGCAACCGGTTTGGCTTTGATCCATTTGGTAAACTTGTCGATGGCGACGAAGAGATGAGTGAATCCGCCTTGCGCTCGCTTGAGGGGGCCCACCATGTCTAAATTCCAAACGGCGAAGGGTCAGGAGATTGGAATGGTCTGCAGATCTTGGGCTGGCATGTGAATTTGCCATGCAAAGAACTGACACCCGTCACATTTGCGGACTATGTCTTTCGCATCTCTGACCGCGGTTGGCCAGAAGAATCCCTGCCTATAGGCTTTTCCCACCAGGGTGCTGGCTGCTGCGTGATGCCCGCATTCCCCCGAGTGGATCTCGTTGAGTAGATCTCTGCCTTCCTGCTCGGATATGCAACGCCTTAGTACTCCGGAACTGCTCTTTCTGAAAAGCTCATCCCCGACTACCTTGTAGCTTTTGCTTCGGCGTGTGATGCACTCGGCTAGGCTTCGATCCTCATGCAGCTCATCACGAAGAAGATAATCTAAGTAAGGCTGGGTCCACCCGGGAGTAATTAATAGTACCTCTGCATCGGGTTCTGGCTGCTTCTCTTGATCTTCCCTGACGCAGATGGTAGCTTGATGGACGGTGCGCGTAGCTCCTGGACGAAAACACCACTCGGGACCTGGGCCCGAGTGGATCCCATCCGTGCTAGCTCATCTGCTGCTTCGTTGTCACGGCGGAGCACGTGAGTAAGCTCAAGTCCGTCGAACTTGTCTTCTAACTTGCGTACCTCCTGACAGTAAGCTGCCATGCTGTCGCCAATGCACGACCACTCCTTTTGGACTTGGTTGACCACGAGTTGAGAATCTCCGCGCACCATTAACCGCTTAACGCCAAGCGATATGGCGACGCGTAGCCCGTGGATGAGTGCCTCGTACTCGGCGGCGTTGTTGCTGACGGGGAACAATATCTGTAGGACGTAGCGTAGCTTCTTTCCGGTCGGCGATATGAGCAAAATCCCAGCCCCGTGCCGCTGAGCATGAGGGAACCATCAAAGTACATTGTCCAGTACTCGAGATTCTCCTTTGCCGCTGGGGTTTGGGCCTCTGTCCACTCGGCGACGAAGTCAGCCAATGCTTGAGATTTGATGGCGAGTCGAGGCTTGATCTTTATTTCAAAGGCTCCAAGCTCAACAGCCCATTTGACAATCCTCCCAATGGTTTCCCAATTATGAAGTATGTCTCTAAGCGGGAAAGAAGTGACCACCGAAATTTCATGCTCTTGAAAATAATGCTTGAGCTTCCGCGATGTGAGTAACACAGCATACAGAAGCTTTTGAACTTGTGGGTACCTTGTTTTTTATTCACCCAATACCTCGCTTACGAAGTAGACTGGACGCTGTACCTTTTGGAGGGAGCCCTCTTCATCTCGCTCCACCACCAAAGCGCTGCTGATGATGTGAGTCGTTACACCGATGTAAAGTAAGAGGGGCTCTTGGGGCATGGGAGGGACCAACACCGGTGGCGTGGTGAGGAACCTCTTTAGATCTTCAAAGGCCTGCTGTGCTTCTGCTGTCCACTGAAAATTGTCTTGTCGGCGTAAAAGCCTAAAGAAAGGCATGCCTCGCTCCCCAAGTCGGGAAACGAATCGGCTGAGTGCCACAATGCATCCAGTGAGCTTCTGCACATCCTTCTGGTTAGTCGGAGGCTTCATCTTGATAATGGCGCCGACTTTCTCTGGATTTGCTTTGATCCCTCGATTGGAGATGATGAATCCGAGTAGTTTACTAGACGAAACCCCAAAAACGCACTTCTCGGGATTTAGCTTCATCTGAAATGCCCTCAGGCTCTCGAATGTCTCGGTCAGATCTGTTATGAGATCCCCTCTGGATTTGGTTTTTATGACGACGTCGTCGACATATGCCTCCACGTTGCGTCTGAGCTGAGTGTGAAAACACCGCTGTATGGTGCGCTGATAAGTCGCGCCAGCGTTTTTCAGCCCGAATGGCATTGTGATATAGCAGAAAGCACCAAAGGGCGTAATGAACGACGTTTTGATGCAATCCTCCTCCTTCAGACTAATATGATGATAGCCTGAGTAGGCGTCCAGAAAACTCAAGAGCTCGCACCCGGCGGTGGAATCCACCACTTGGTCAATGCGGGGGAGCCCGAAAGGATCCTTGGGACACGCTTTGTTGAGGTCGGTGTAGTCGACACACATGCGCCATGTCTTGTTTTGATTCTGCCCCAGGACCGGATTGGCAAGTCACTCGGGATGATACACCTCTTTGATGAACCGAGCGGCCAACAATTTGGTGATCTTACTCCTTATGGCGTCTTTCCGATCCGGGGCAAATTTTTGTAGGCGCTGCTTGACTGGCTTCGCCTTTTCATCGACGTGGAGAGAGTGCTCAATCACCTCCCTCGGAACACCAGGCATGTCCGAAGGTTTCCAAGCGAACACATCCCGGTTGGCCCGGAGGAAAGTGACGAGCGTGTCGTCCTATTTGCTGTCGAGCCCTGTCTCAATCACAGCCGTCTTGGCCGGATCAGACAGGTCCAACAGAATCTTTTTGGTCTCTTTGGCTGCTTGGATGGATGTTTTGGCCTGTTTCTTGGCGGGGACATCCCCTTCCTCCTGAAGATTTGCGACCTCCAGTCGGATCTTTTCCATCTAAGCAGATGAGTCCAGTGCCTACGCCATCTCGCAGCCTTCGCTGTCGCAGAGCAGGGACTGTTTAACGTCGCCAGGGAGGGTGATTACACCGTTGGGACCTGGCATCTTTAAGACGAGATAAGTATAATTGGGAACAGCCATGAATTTCGCAACCCCCGGCCTTCCCAAGATGGCATGATACGCCGTCTCGAAATCAGCCACTTCGAAGCTCAGACTCTCGGCAAAGAGATCTGTCCGAGTGGTATTGCGGATGTCTCGGGGATTACCCCGTGGAAAGGAGATGATCCCTGCCGTAGCTCGGAACGAGGAATATTCATCTGGTCTAGGGTCTTGACGAAAAGGACATTAATCCAGCTCCTGCCATCGACCAGAACCCTTTTTAGTTTGCTTCCTTGCACGACCGGATCCAGCACCAGAGGATACCGCCCGGGAAAGGCGATCCGATCCGGGTGGTCCGACCGGTCGAAGGTGATGGGCACCTCGGACCAGCGCAAGTATTTAGGCTTTGCGGGCATGATGGTGTTGATCTCCCGAGTGTTAAGCTTTTGCTTCGGCTTGGACTCGTACGCATCAGAGCCCTCGAAAATGTAGTTGATCTCGCGCTCGGCGTCCTGGTAATCTCCATCTGGCTTCTTGCCTTGACCACCCTTAGCCGACTGGTTCGAGCTTTCGGCGAACTTCTGCAGAATAAGGCAGTTTTTGGCAGAGTGCTTTCCTCGAAGATGGAAGGGACATACCGAATCCATCACTTTTTTATAGTCATTATCGTTGGAGGGCCTAGGTCGGTTGCGCTCCATATTGGCGACCATCTCGTCCCCCTTCCGCTTCTTATCCTTGGGTTTGCCTTGCTCATCGTTAGGCTTCTTCTTGGGACCTCCGTCGTTACCTCCGCGATGATTCGCGATGGACTCCTCAGCTTCGACCTCTTGGTCCGCCATTGTGAACATGGCCTTGAGATTACACGGGGGGTCCCGGGTCATCTGCCTGGTTAACTCCTCGGATTTGCACCCGACGAAGAAGGCGTCGATGACTATTTGCTCCGAAAAGTCCCGAATCTCGTTCTTCTTCTTGGTGAAGTGCTTGATGAACTCACGAAGAGTTTCGTTCTTACGTCGGTGTAGCTGTCCAATCTCCCATCTCCCTGCAGGCCTTTCATTGGTCCCTTAGAAATTGACGATGAACTGCTCGTGGAGGTCGTCCCAAGACTCGATAGAGTTCTTCGGGAGTCCCGTTAGCCAGGTCTGGGCGGCTGGGGTCAAAGTGACCGGCAAGTAATTTGCCATGACGTTCTAATCACCTCCTGCCGCGCTGATTGCTACGGCGTAAACCTGCAGCCAGTTCTTTGGGTCCCTCTCGCCATCGAACTTATCGATGCCTTTGAGGTTGAAACCATCCAGCCAAATCACTCGGCGAAGATCCGGGGTGAATGCCCGAATCCCCTCCAACGGTCGTGGCCGCCTCCGCGTTGGGGATCTACTACGACGTTCCCACCGCGGGCCTTGGCGCTGCTCCTGGCGGTGGTCGCGTCGACTGGCGGTGCACTCGGCTTGGTCATCGTCGCGACGGCTACGATGGCCACGAGAGTTCCGCTCGCCGTTACTGCGCTCCCGCCGCTTGGCTTCAATGTCTTGACAAAGATCATGGGCAGGCGACTGGTGGGAGTCGCCTGCAGCTGAGGCGCGGGCCCGGTTCCGATTGCGCGTAGATCGACTGCGAGCCGATGCGGTCGGGGTGGGTATCGCCTCGTTTTGTTGTATGGCAGCCATCTCGACCATGGCCGTCGCCCGGGCAAGGGTCTGGACGAGGGGGCTGCCTTCCGGAAGTTGCGGCGCGATAGTCTCGAGAAGAGTCTTTGACGCGATGACGTTGGCCTGCGGAGTGTTGTAGACCTCATGATCCCTTAGCTTCACCGCGCGAAGCTCATTCTGGACGTCGCGGCCGCGGACGCGACGTTGTTAAACGCGATCTTGTTTCTCCGCCTAGCGAGGATCTGGGTTCGCGCCAACGTCGGTTTCTTCGTACGCGACGAGCGGAGAGGTGGAGTGGTGATCCTCCGCGCCCAGGACGAAAACTTGTCGGTAGTTTCGAATCTCAGCACTCCCGTCGGACTCGGAATCAGAAGCGGAGAGGCTGACTTGTTCGCTCTTTCCAATGGGTTGACCACCGTTGATGACACCCACGAACATAGATGGATCTGATCAGAGTGGATCCAATGCACTTGCCGACTGGTTATCTCCTATCCGAATAGCCGAGTAATCCAGTGCGAGAGTCGCGACGGAATTCTCAAGTCCGGAGGAAAATCCAGCCGAGGACGATGAGTAGTTGGGCGGATTACAATCCAAGCCCAAGCGGTTGAGCCCGCTAAGTTCTTTTTCGTCTACCTCGAGAGGAGGTGCGAAGGCGAACAGCGAGGGGGTTAATCCGTGGAAGGTGCTTGCTAAATTCTCCAAGCCAAAAGACAATGGGTCACATTGATTGCGCGCGCCTCCATGCGAAGGAATCTCTCTAGGTGGAGAGAGATGAAGATTGCCGATGCCGTCGGCGATGAAGTCCAGGCTGCCGAAGCGAAGAGACTCTCCTAGCCTCATGGCGACGTACGGCGATCTTGAAAAAACCATCTAACTTGAGAGATGATCTTGACGCTGCCCCCTACGTGGCGCGTCAACTGTCGGCAGGTGACTAACTGGGGTGTCACCACCGGCAATGAATTTGTACGAGGGGACGCTAATCAAGAACTAAGTTAAATGGTAACACAAGACAGGGTTAGACAGGTTCTGGCCCTCAACAGAGGAGGTAACACCCTACTTCCTGTGTGCTGGGATTATTTGGTGGATCAAGATGCGAGATGCAAGATGATGCTGTGCGCTGTAGATGATTCTACTGCCTATGCCGATGGCCTCTACCCCCTCCCTTTATATAGTGTAGGGGGAGATAGAGTTACAGGATATCTCGGGATACCTGATAACTAATTCTGGTATGCAGTTACATGGAATGCATGTGTTGATCTGCTAATTACATGGAGATAGATTATATCCTCGGGAACTTCCTTACAGCTCAACCCACGCATAGCCCGAGTGGTCCTTATCCTTGACCGACCGACTTGGATCGCCCCCTATCTACTCCCTTATGGGCCTTCTAGAGGATACCCGGGGCCCATATAGTCCACATATACACACACACCTTAGCACCCCATACGTCGTCCATCGCATAGGCACACCCCGTGTGGCTGCCTGCGGTGGTAGTCGCCCCCATCGAGGTGACGGTGTCTTGGGGGGAAAACGGGTTGGCTCCTCCCCCTTCGGTGTCTTCGGGGTCATTACAACCATAGTCGTCCTGGCCATCCAAAGGGACCATAGTGGTAGGGCTTGCGGCCAGGGATCTTCGTTGGCTGACAGAAGCACCCCCACCATTGGAACTCCCAGCTCCTGAGGTTTGTCGCCCTTCACCAGAGTCTTTGTACTCTTCGCTGCTAGATCCTGAGCCGAGAGGGACTGCCTGGATCGGGCTGGCAGCAATCAGAGGCGGCAGACCTTTATCGAAGCCGGCGCGTCGGCAGAGCTTGCTCCCCAATTCTTCTTCCTGGGCTTGAGACTACCCTCGGAAAAGGGGTCTTGACCCCTAAGACCCGGTTGATCTTCATGGTCACCCCTGTGCTAGCGGCTCGGGAGACCTCTTCGGCTATGGTTGGTCGCAGGATAAACTCGGCATACTCCTCGGCCTTCCCGGGGGATAAGACGGAGCGGTCTCTGAAGGAGAGCCGCTATCCTCTTCAACAGTGGGCACATCCCTAGTCTCGCTGGAGTGGACAGATCCTCGTGGTAATAAACTCCTAAGCTAGAGCCCTCATGGAGACCTTCCGGCTAATCCTTCGGATAAGAAGGAGATGTGCTTCTTCGGTGCCATTCAAAGCTATATCTAGTGTGCCGACGATAACCACCTCGCCCCGGTGGTAAGCAAGTCTCTTGTCCATCTCGTCCACCCTCTGGTCGAACCAGAACAGCTTCGAAGACAGACCCGGATATCCCTCCTTCTTCTAGACCCGGATATCCCTCCTTCTTCTTGGCCACCATGGGAGGGAAGCAATCCTCTTCACCCTTCTTGACAACGAAGTTGACGCTCCCGAACGGGATCTCGAGGCTCTTCCCCTACCAGCAGGCCTCGTGGATGTAGGCAAAGACGTGGGCCAAGGCGCATCCTCCGTGGCTCCTGATGGCCCACTCGAAGATGGCCAACAGCACACACGATTCCACCAGCTCCCACGACAGGTTGGCTTGGGTAGCAGCAGTGAGAATGTGTCTGGGTGCCATAGAAGCTCACCGGAGTGGAAGAGGGGCAAGAAAGAAATGAGCTGCAACGATGATAGAAAGAAACACACTGGCGACGAGTAACGAACACACCGACGATGGGTTCCAAGCTTGCTAGAGGCGAGGCGCGGTGAAAAGGAAAAAGGGGGCGGTGGTGCAGTGGTGGAAAGAGCAGATTGAAGTAGCCTGCGCAACATGTTTTGCCTTTGTACTTTCACACACACACACATACATATATAATAAGATTTACTACTACCATGCCGAGGAGTCTAATTTGTACTTTTATCTTTAGGATCTAGCCATTCCGAAAAGTAAAACTCGTCATTTCGGTGGATGACCTGCGTGAGGATGAACTTGGCGAGTCGTTCTGCAACACCTAAGATTTGATGGATAAGTAGTGTAGTTGTGGTTAGTAAGCGCTGCATAAGAAGAATGGCTATACTGAATCGTTGAAGACAATTCAAGATATAGAAAAAATTGTAAGGTATAAAGCAAGATACCTCGACGTCGGTGTGTACGGTTGTATCGCTGGAGGTGTAAAACCTCATAAATTGACAAACATAATATCCACAGAGATTGTTGTCGGATTCCTGTCTATGACTCTGAGGAAAGGTAAAACATTCATGCATTCCATGTTACATGCAAAATAGGAATACTATGTTTGTTGTATATATCTTAGTACTTGTATCAATGGCTAAATTCTTCTGGAAATGCTTGAATTTTTTACTCTTCTTTACGCATCTTTTTAAAGCCTTGTCCATCATTAATGATATAGTAAACGGTTATACATGTAGTCGATGACAAAGAAACAACAATAGCAACCGACCTATTTAGCAAGTCGACGATGGGCCAAAAGTCTTAAGTTTACTTTATGAGTCCAATACAATGGTCTTGCTACTCGCCGGCTAGACGACAAGCAGGATCCAGTGAAATCTACACCGACACCACCATAGCCTATTAGTACGCACGCTCCAATGCATATGTTGCTCGTATTTTTAAAAGATTAAAAGTAGCGTACATATTCAATTCCTTATTTTCTTGTTTCAGCATAACATTGATTGCATAGTCCTCAACATACTAAGCATTGTGCTCAACAAGCACTTCATCATATATGAGCCCTAGGTCAAGAAATCCTTTGGAGTAATTGAGCTCGTTCTTGCATGTAAGAGCCTCCATCCTACAAAACAAGGTAGCTAGATGTACCACCAAATGATACAAAAATGCGAACCGTAAATTATATGCAATTGTGCACTTACAGAGTCCAGCACGGTAGCATCGCATCAATTGTACGTGCCTTTGTGGTACAGTTGATACAATTCGCTAAATTCTACCTAGAAAATGCCATCACCATTATGGAAATATTCATTCTTAATGGCGATGGCAAAAGATGCGTAGCTATACTTTTATCAAGACATCCCAATGTACCATTGATGCAATTACCATTGTCATGTGGAGAGCTTAGGCATGTTGGCGCGAGCCACAAACGGTTTGCCTAGTTTGAATGGCCATCTTACGTTTTCAGCTAGCTCTAGTTGTGAGACCGTCAGTGCTGATGTTGCAAAGAACTTATCCCTAGCAAGCTTTTGCTTTCCAGGCTTATGGATGATCTATTCGTAGTCAGTATATGGTTTTGCATTAGACCTTGTTTGTTTAACCGCGACCATTTCCAAGAAGAACCATTGCCCCGGAGGAAGGTCATCAGATTTCTCACCACTCTTCGATGTTTTTTTTAATCTCTTTGACACTTCCACTGACATCCATAGCGGAAGAATGTGGCTCCACATCTTGAGACGATTCTGAACATCACTTACTAGGCGCACCTAACCCTTGAGATGTTGTTAGCGCTTGTATTTTGGGTGTCGGTGGAGTAGAGATTTTCTTTGTTGCCGGTGGAGAAGTACGGATTTTGTTTGGTGCCGGTGGAGGAGTAAAGGTTGATCTCTTTTTTGCCAGTGTTGTAGGAGGGCCTTTCTTTTGTGGCGGTGGGGAGTAGGGCATTTATTTGTTGCCAGTGGACTAGTAGACTTCTTCTAGCCAGTGGGCTCGGGCTTCTTCTAGTTGGCGGACTAGGGGTTCTTCTAACTGGCAAGCGTGGCGATCTACGTGGCGATTCGGGGGGCGGTGTCATAAACTTATTAGTCCGAGCTAAAATGAACGTATTTCATGTGCCTTGCAACAAAGCAGTGCATGTTGTTCCCTAGTTTGTTATTTCCCCCATATCCAGGCATCTCCATCTCAACCCCTCCCCCCCCCCCTCATACTGACTCGAGCAAATCCCGACTGTATGGGGCGGGTGGGCAAATGAGCTCCTTCATGGCAAATGCTTGTCCCTCAGCCACCTTGCTGCTAAAGGTCAGGGTTGGGACATATAACCTAGAAGTCGTTGGTTCTGTGATGTCATACACGAGGTAATGGTTGTTGGTTTCACCGAGAAGTCCACCCGACACTCAGCTGCTACGCCTACTGGTCTGGTTGTTCTCCATGATTGGTTGTTCCTCTTGTCGCTTGTCAAGCACATGGTGTACTCTGCTCTCCACCTCAATGCGTATGCATTCCTCCCAATCTCAATTCATTTGTTCGTGTAGTTGCGCCACTACCTTGGCTTGTTCAACCCTTTTCCTATATTGAGCCCTGACATCTGCTGCATCATTTAGAAATGCATGTAACCATGCCACCACGCCAACCTGTGCGACCACCGTGCTCCTTGTTTCCCAATGCTAGGGTTAGTTGGTCCTTTATGGTTAGCTGGTCCTTCTCCCTGTTTGGAATGAGAGACACTTGGAACCTCTGTACATGGGCTTCTAACAGCTTTTGCGTGACTTCTTCAGCTCATTCGCTTCTAAATGATAAAGATCAATTGCATAATAGAATAGCACTCTTGCCATAAAGATAGTGTTTTTCACATGGGACCCAATCTACCGTATCAGCCCTAACCCCCCTGAGCGCTAGTTCATCTTCCCGCTTTTCCTACTTGGCCAATTTCTTCATGTATCCACATGAGGTTATGTGAGTAAATATTTTTCTCTCAGTTTTGCTTTTTTTGGAGCTTAACTCAAATGCGTCTTGTGACAACCTGTACTCCACGAAATCGGGCCAGAATTCCCTTAGCTGTGGATATGTGTCAAAGTTTACCATCAACCTGTTTGGCAAAATTCTTGTTCAGATTGTTCTTCCTATTCTTTAAAATGTTGCCCATGAGGATCAGTCCCCGTTTCTTTTCGACCTCTAAAGACCCCTCCAGGAACTCAAGGTTTTTAGCCTCTTTGTCCCAACACAAGTTCTTGAGATCATTTGGAACAACATGAGGGACCTTATTGGTGTCAGTCCATCTATACGTGATAGGCACGTGGTCCCTAACAATCATCCCAAGGGCAGTATTGTATGGCCCGAATACTAACAAAGGAGCACTAGGCTCTTTGACTACTAATAGCACTGTGATGACTGATTGGCCCTTTGGCATGTTGCTTGGTCATAACCATGCCCAGATGTGTTAGTTGATGTCTAGCTTTCAGGAGCTCCATCGGCTTCGATACTCTTAGGAGCCCCATAAGCATCGAGGCTCTTAGCAGCTTGATCAATGTCCTCGATGCCCTCATGATCTCGATCTAGCTGGTCAATGTTGAGGTACGTACTAGGACTTCCTAAACCTTCCTCATCCGAGTTTGCATACATATCTTAGTTTGTGTTTGCCATTAGATCTTGGTGTACACTGCACACATACTGTTCATCAAATCATCCGACTTAAGTGATCACAATAGCATATGTCAATTTTTCCTTGTTGATGTTGTCTCCACTAGAGTACCATATCTAGACATTGTTTAACCCACGGAACAAGGAATTAAACTAGTGCAATTAAAATTTGTATGCAAATTAACTATCTACTGTAGAGTTAATTCATCTTCAGAAATAAAATTGATCATCAGTTGACTAATACTTACTTGTGTGGTTCTCACAAGGCCGCTCACAAATGTCAATAAGTCATCATCGTACTCTCTTGATCTGAAATACCAAATAAATGGGTTCATTGCAGCAATTAATAACAATAACATTGAGGTGGAGGCGTAAAATTAAGGGGCACGGTGTAGGGGGCGGCGTTCAGGGAGGGTGAACGCGGGGCAAGCATTGGGACAGCATAGAGGGAGGGTGTGCGCGGGGGTGGCGGCGGTGGCGTTGGGGGCGCTGAGGCAGCGTTGAGGGAGCAGCAATGCAGTGGCATCAATGAGTCTCAGAGAGCTGCTGGAGATTGAGGAAGTAGCAACTTCACACGTGGGACCTTTATTTTTTCTGTCACCATCGGGCCTTTTGCTCTTGTGAAGTGCCTTCAAGCTTCGTCGTACGTCATCGTTCAACCAGATTGGACCTCGAAAGTTCTAGATGACTAGGAGGCCCTTGCCCACCACTGAGTGTTGGCGATTCTTATGCCTAACAGATTTAACTAGCAAGCACATGGATATCGCAGTAGCCTTCACCCGGGAGAATTTTAAGGTACCGATTTTCACAGGGAGCGAGAAGCGCTTTAGTCTAGAATCAAGCTTTTCCATGCTGGTGGAATGAATGACGATGGTAATGACGGGAGATAGGATGAAGATATCGTGGGTCTAGAGGCTCTACTGATCTAGGCGCACACAGCTAAAGATGCAAACCCAACTCGCGATACTATAGCTTATCTATGTTGGAGCTTGGAAGATCCGTTATCACCCGCTATCAGCTAAGGAAACTGGATGATTACTGTCATCCCCGATTGGCCTCGGCAGTCTAACCCAAACATGGTGGACTTCAACCGGATAGATAGTGCTTTCACCACCTATCTAACTATCACACAACCCGCCGGGTCAGACGTTGACTGGGTACTGACAAACGCACAATACAAGTGTATCATTAGGATTCAAACTAGACATTCATTTACTAATGAAGAATGTTCACAACGCAAATTAATCTAGCAAAACAAATTACATGTACTACGGTGATGGGTTGGTGACGAAGATCACCGACCCCGAGGGTCATACCAAGTATAGTAGTCCTTCTGTGAGGACCCGAAAATGGAGTCGAGTCCCCTCTGTGCTTTACATGTTCTAGTCCCTGGATCAAGTAGCTAGAACACACATATATACAACTCTTGGATCATGACCATCCAACAAATAAACTTTATTGCATCAGAGTGCTTGCAAACATGGCAAATAATACCATAGTTTTGGCTCAACAGCCTTACAAAAGCCGAAGTCTTTAGATATGAACAAAGTACAACTGATAAATAATGAAGACCCAAATAAACTCCACAGGCAAAACTGTAGAGATGCACTCCTAGACATCTGGATAGCCTTCGTCCTGAGCTCCAAAGGTAAAATCGCTCTCTTGAAAACTCATCTGGTTAAACTCCCCTTCTTAATAAAGATTCTTCTGACTGCAACCTGCTCATTGGAATGAGCAGCCCGCATGAAAGGCGCGGTGAGTACGCGAATACTCAACAAGCTATCGTCCTTAAAATGTAATGCAGGAACAATAGGATAGGATGATTATTTTTGCCCAGCATAAATTCCTAACTTATCTGTTTTCAAAATTTAAAACAAAGCAGATTCATAAATTATCTAACCCATGAGATTCATCTAATCCAGAACGTATTTTCATGTCACGAGCTTCACCGCTGGAATACCCAGAACCACACCTAGCACCACATCGAGCTTCACCACTCAGAACACTTAGAACACATTGAGCTTCACCACTCGGAATACCCCAAAACCTCGCCGAGCTTCACCACTCAAATGTCACAAAACCACACCAGTTCTCAACAACCCGTTTTAATGAAAACAGTGAGACTACCAGTGTGAGATCCTCCTTGCCGCTCGTGACCGTGAGCACGGCTGTCATGACAGTTTAACTAAACTCTGCAGAGTGTGTACACTTTACCCCTGGAACCGTATTCCTAGTAAACTGGTGAATAGAACAAAGCCACTACCCGGATCCGCTAATTTGAGACCGCCCACTTGGAGTGACCCACCGACATCGGATTCACCACACAAAGACGTGAATCATCCCTTATGTAGGAAGACGATCCCAAACTAGTTTCTCCGAGCAGCGAACTAGGGCGTTACCATTATCCGCATCCAGGGCTGTACTGTAAGGCGAAGGCGAAATAGTCACAAAGAGTCGGTCCTTAGGGGACTCAGGGTAATCACTACACTCGCAGTGTTTCCTTCACTGTCGTCCCACACACGCATCGCCGCATAAGAGTGCTCTATCGTCCTTGGAGTCCTCACAAGTCATAGCCACCCTTATCGTCGAAGCGTATGTACACACCCAATGGCATTATGCCATACCCGCAAGTCGTCCAACAGGAGTGGTCTACCGGCCTTGGAATCCTCACAAGTCATAGCCACCCCGATTGTCGAGGCAGGTATACACCACATACACAAATACACGGTGCAAATCTTTGCACGCTTCACCACATGCCTTGTAGTAGCGGGGATCCACGACCCCACGCTACCTATCACGTCACCCTGAGTCGACACACGCCACTTAGATTTTAGTTGTTTAATTTTAAATACCAAATAAACAATCCAAGCCTTGATAGCAGTCTTGAATAGTGATGATTACTATGTCCCAATTCCCAAGCAACTGATCAACTACCCTTCTATAACCAAAGGATTGGCTTTAAGACGAGGTACGGTTTTAATATGATAATCAAGCACTATCATATAATGGGATCAATAACGTATATCTAGTTGCCTAGAACTATCCAGATATACGTAGCCCAACTATATATATAAATATACATGCAACAATAAAGTTCTAGCCAACATTTTAAATATGGGTAACGACATGTTGTGGATGTGACACCCACAGGATCTAGATAACTTGCCTCGTTGAGCACAACAGACACACATCCCCGAAACGTCGGCAGACTTCCCTCTGGCGCCCGGATCTATCGCATACGGAAAATGACATAATAAACACACTGCTGAAAATGTAGAAAATATGTGTGCACATGCATATGAAAAGATTACAGTAGGTACTAATATGTTCAAAGGTAATTATAAAATCAGTTTTGTAATTTTTGCAAACAAACATTGATTACCATAATTGCTAAAGTACTTGTTAAACAATAATTTATGGATAAAACATTCTGTACATATATAGTACCAAAATTGGCCGTAAAGGATATAATGCCATCGGTTTCTACTAAAATCAGTTTATCCTCAAGGATTTATCCTGGCACGCTAATCTCCTTTTTATTTTGGTTTTATCCGCAGCATGGTAACTTCCCGCGTCCGATTTTTGTGGATCGAAGGAACGGCTCGTAACGTGCACGCGCGGCGTGCAACGTGCGTCCGCTCCGCGTGGGGAGACTCGAGGATAAAACTCACAGAGGCGCCCGGAGACTCATAACTTGTTCTCTCGCGTTTTACTCTCTGCTGGGTTGAGTCCTCGCGATCTAGTCCTCGTCGGCCTTCCTCTCGGCGTGCACCGGGAGGAGGTGGCGGGATCTCCGTTCGATTCTTTGCCGTGAGACACGCACGGAGGGCGGCAATCGAGTTTCGGGCGGCGCATCTGCGCGACCGCTCGTCGACGAACCTCGGCGTCGACTACTTCCTCTACGGCGGACGTCTCTTCTTCGCGGACTCTTCTTCGCCGATCCGTGCGTAAGTATTCTTCTCGACTCGATGGCCGCGAAAGCGCGGCTAGGGTTTTCTTGTTACCCAGAATGGATTGCCTGTTGGTTGCCTGCTTGGTTGTGCATCTGTTTTGTCGTTTAATTACTTTCGGAATTGGTATAATGCCTGTATTTCCAACATTTTATTGCCATCAAAACAAAGTGGAGGAAAATGGGTGGTTTTTCAATGCTTTGGCAAGCACAAGGAGTTAAAGAGTTGCTGCGCGTTGGAGAAAAGAAATGGTGTGTGCAGGTGGGAGAAGGGAGAGAAAGAGGGAGATGAAGGGATGTGGCTGCTCAATTTCTCCATGTTGATCATTAAATTTAGTAGAAACCGATGGCATTATATCCTTCTTGATGGCCACTAAAGAAGATGAAACAATTGAGGATAAACTCCTCCATTTGCATGCATGCTGGAAGAGGAATAGAGGGCATGCTCAATAGAGAGGAAGAAAGAGGAGGAGAGAGAGAGTGAGAAAGAAAATGAGATGGCAAATGAATGGCAAGTGGGTCCCAAAAGAAGATGAAGAGAAATAGACGAGAAAGTAATTAAATAATAGGACCAGCATAATTATCTTCCATTCTAGTAATTATTTATCAAATAAAATATTTGAATAAACTCTAACTATTATTTTATAATTATCATTTTCGAACATATGTAACCAAGGGTTACACAATTGTAGGAAAATAATTATCAAAAAGAAATTATTTAGACATAATTTTCAAGAAGTCACCCAATATTATAAATTTTATTTTCACAATACAATAGCCTTTGCTCATAAATAAAAATCAAATTACTTTTTATTTATAGAGTAACATATTCGTTTTCTTGATTTAAAATTTATATGCACAAATTTTTAATTACGCAGATTCCATGCATGATTTCATTTTTATAAAAATGAGGACGTTACACCTTCCTAGTAGTTGCCGCACACGAGTGTCACCAGGAAAAATTGCTCAAATAATCAACAGTTAAATAGAAAATCACTAAAATAATCCACAGCAAAAAAAAATTACAAAAATTGCATCAGGTCCCGCCACCCCGGGTGGTTGCCGCCATTGGCGTGCCATGGTGATTGCCGCCACCAGTGTGGCGGCTGGCTTCATTGCCACCCAGCGTGGCATGGCAGCCGACCGCATTTTTAATCGGTATTGCATGTATATATGGATATACACGGCGGTATTGCATGTAGCTGTAATTTTTAATATATATGCATGTATAATATCGATATATTAAAATAATATATGCTTGTATTATTATATGTTAATATATATGCTTGTATAATATATATAATATGTATGATGTATATGCTATTTTCTAAAATTGATATATGTATATAACATATATACATTTTAAAGTTCAAAATTGTATCAAATTTTACAAATTGGAAATTTAAAATTTTAGCAAGTTTTAATAGTCGTTTGTAGGGCAAACTAAAGTTTGTAAAGTTAGAAGCTATGAGATAAATAAAAACATAAAATACATGTAAAGTGAAATAGAGAATGATTTGAAGCTACACTTATATAATCTATATGAACCGATGACAAACTTATCTATATAACCGTAGCACAAATACAAACTTATCTAGAAAACGTATGGAATTCATATGAACCGACGAGATGTAAAATGAATTTATAGAACCATGCCATGTCTATTTAGGAAATGAGAAGAAATCTCGATGTCGTCTTCAGAGGGTCATAGGTCATCTTCATTGTTGGGAAAGTAGGAGAGTTCAAACCATACAATACAACACAAAAATCAATACGAAAGTAGCAGAGTTTAAACCATACAATACAAGCATGAAGACCTTATAGTCGTTTCTTAGGGGAATTGAAAAGTATGTCGTAACATGTGGGTGGCAGCTAGCTAGACGCGTCGTCTCCGGCATGCAGGGCACAAGCGTTCCGTGCGGACGTGCATCTCTAGGGTACTCCTTGTCATTTCGAGACGATTTTCGAGATCTACGATCCTTGCGTGGAGAACCATCATGTATGCATCTGCTGCCATTGGAAAAGGATCATCCATCCACGATGCCATACGACAATCATTTATCTGTTTTGCACCGTATATAAAGTTAGGTTACATCGTAAAATAAATTCTATCTATATGAAGGTAAGTGAACTCACGGCGTATACAGGACATCCGTAGAATCTCCGTCCGGTCCAACCAGAGACAGGCCTATCGAAGATCTGCACCACTGCATCCATTCCACAAGCACACCTGGGCCAGTCCCGAACATAGTGAGGGCCGGGCCGCAGCATGATTGACTCCGTACGGTAGTTCTGTTTCATTTTGTTGGGCAGGTCCTCCGATGGGTAATGGGTGTGGCCTTCTGGGCCGGACGATTCCCACCAATTTGGCCTAATCCATGCGTTGGTGGACCTTTGTTCGGCCATCATGACGGCAGACAGTATCACATGGGCATATCGTGCATAGACGTGTTAACGGCAAGTGGTAAGTGCGAAGTAGTAGTAATTGCAACGTCACTAATTGTCATAATGGTAATGCAATGTCAATAATTGTATGGAGAACAATTTTATCGCCAAACCGCCAAATGCACTTAATAACATAAGTCCATGAAATTACATGTTACACTTAGCGCCGACGACCCCTTGTCGTGTATGCACTTGGGGTGTAATGGTCTGGTGGATGCGTCGTACGTTGTCCTGTAGCCTGAGAAGGTCCAAACCGAATTTGATCCTCAGTTGGTCCGTGGTTGGGATATACCCAGGCTGTGAACTTATCGCGTACACAGACCCACCATAGTGTGGAAAACCCCCTATCATGCTTTGTTCATAAGGAGTCTCTTGGCCGTGCACAACCTGTGAAGGGACCCCATGGGGGGTTTGCTCCCCGTGTTGAAAATGTGAAGGGACCCCATGGGGGGTTTGCCAGTTAGACCCCCCAGGCTGTGCCGGATCTGGTGTAGGAATGTTGCATTCACCTAAGATATCTTGAAAGCTTAGGTCGGATGCAAATGTACTATGCTGCATAGATGCGCCCATGTTTGCCCAATTTGCATCAAATTGGGTGTCTTCTGTGCTGCGATAGTCATCGTAGGTTTCTGAAGACGGCGCTAAGTTAATATCAATCCCCTCCTCGTGACCTGGCCCAGCTGGAGGTGAAGAATGGTGGGCGCTGTATTCGAAGGGTGTCGATGTAGATTGTCGGCGTGGAACAGAACCCGGTGGTGTACGCCTGTCCATGGACTGCGATCTCACAGGAGCAGCAGATACTGGAGGAGGTGGTGACTCGGATATGCGGTGCACAGATTCTTCTCGCCTCGGGCTATCCATTTCACGATTTGTGCGCGATCTATGCCCGCCAACCCCCTAATCGCTCCCGTAAGCCGAGATCCCGCCCTTCTAATGAGGGCCCTCAATGAATTTGAAGAAGATTGGCCGGTTCGCTGTGTTTGCGATACAAGCTCCGTTGCATGGCCATGCAACGAATTGGCCTCCTGTGTCTGCATCAACCATGTCATATGGTATTCAGAAGGAGCTATGAAGTATGCAATATAGATGAAACTATCGGAGAGCGCACATCATACCAGAACATGGACTCGTTGGGCATAGCCCTCTGGTTGTCGGAGCGGTGCTGCTGCTGCCTGTGGTATCGCAAGCTGACATCTGGTCCTTGGGCGGTACCATTCCATATACCCCCAAATATCAGTCTCGTGCGCGGCTCCAGCAGGATACCACACTTCGTCAGTAGCCATCTCAGTCTACCGCTCGATGTGGACACTGTGGACGTGGGCCCAATCACAGTTGCGCCCGGTTGAACTAAGCCTGAAAAAACACTTGTACGTTACATTATGAGTGGTACAAATATATTCGAAATATTTAACTTATGATGCATACCCATGGGAGTTGCCCGGATGCCGAGAAGGTGGAAGTGGAAATGTTTGCCGGTAGCCAAATTACCGTTGAACGCGTTCCGGCGAGTATCCTTCCACGGCATTCATGCAGACTAGATAACAGGTCGTCATCCAATAGTCTACACTCTCAGTACACGTGCTAACCAGAAAGCCCCCCGTGGCAATATCATAGGTTGCCAGATGGCTGAATGGTTCCCACGTAACTTGGTCATGTACCATAAGGTCTAGATCTGATACAAGCCGTGTGTAAGACGCCCTGTCTACTTCTCTCAACCATCGCAACCTCGCATGCAACCATCTATATCCCATTGTTGGTCTACATGCCGGGGGGGTCAAATCGGCATCTACATGAACAGGATAGTATCGTACTGGCATGTTTGAACGATTTAGTGGCAAATAACTCCATGACCATAATTAGATGAGAAGAGGACAACCCCCAAACACTGCATTCGGGGCTGTCCGATAGCATGCGACACATAACTCCCGGTATGTATCGGCCAACACGGCAGACCCCCAACTGTACGGCTCGTAGTCCTCATTAAATAAAGCTTCGTTGCATGGCTCTCGAGCTATGACGACTAGGTGAGGGGGTATACAGTCACCGTTGCCATTTGTGAACATGACACCAGCGAGGAGGTAGTACAGGTACACCTCGTAATGCCGCAGTACGATCGCCTCTTCAGCATTAACTGGACACGGACCAGCCTCGTCAAGGTGCTTGAGCCATGAGATTGAAACACCCTGATCGCTTTCATTGTATTCAACTTCAAACCTGCACAGATTTAGCATAATATTTCATAGGCTCAATTTATAAGTTAATTAGGAATATACAAGTGAAAAATTTGACACTCACCTCTCTTCGACATAATTTTTTCATGTTTGCCTGCTTGGTTTGTTGACAACGAAGACCCGTCCAGAGATGGGCAACCCTGTGAGCATGGCCACATCCGTCAATGTAATCGTCATCTCACCGACCGGTAGGTGGAACGTGTGCGTCTCAGGACGCCAGCGGTCGACCAGTGCGGTGATAAGGCCCGTGTCAAGTCTTGGGAGCGGTGTCAGGCGGTCATTTCCTTGTGGTACCCCATTAACAGTAAGGGCCCACGCAACAATCCGGCACGGGCGAGAAACATCCAAAACCGGGCATCCAATTGTTTGATCTGTCATGATGCCCTCAATCGTAATATTTGCATCTACAAATAACAATATCATAATGTTAGCAAACCATGTTAATATAAGATAATTTGTATGAAACATGCAAACCTGTTCAGTGCCCTGCACCCATTTATGAGACCTATGGCCGGAGTTATCCCGTGCGGAGAAGAACTGTGGAAGCTCCATTGTCTATATTGCAATAAAATATTATAGTTATTACATGCGACAAATATTAAAACATCATGTGACAGTGACAAATACAAGTTTTTTATTAAAACTTACAAGTTACGATATAACGAATAATATTGTACGACAGTCATACAAAAAGTGAGGATATAACGAATACAAGTCTTTTATTAAAACATGACAGTGATACAAGAATCGTCAGAATGATATTGTACGACTCATCCCTGATTTGGACAGCGCCTACGGTCATGTCCTAGCTGTTTACATAGACGACAGCGACGCAAACCATCTCCACCATCGCCAGCATCCATGTCACCTTCAAAACGCGTCGTACGCAGTCTACCTTGTGCAACACACTTCGTAGCGGGGAATGGATGGAAGGTTGGCCCTTCTGAGTTTTTATATCCCCCCTCGATTAATTGGCTGCATCTTGGGTGCCCATGTTTGCCTAATTGCATTCATTGAATAGTACGGAGAGACGTATTGGGTGCCATCGTTGCCAGCAAGATGTCAACATGCCGCCATGATGTGCGAGCATGGGATGTGTTCGAGGCGGGGTTTATTGCAAGTGCATACAGCCTCATACTGGCCAAGTTGGCACTTTTGTTGATTATCTCCCGCGCTAAATCCTGTCATGTACATTCTCTTGCAGTCCACATTGAATATGTTATTCATTCTATCATATATTGACGTGCGGTGGAACTGAGATTTCTGTCGACGCCTCTGTAGGATGGCTTCGACACGAGGGGAGAAAGTGCTTGTGATTTGCATGGCCGCCATTTCTCGGTCGCGGAAATAATCTCTTATCCTAAAAAAGATCATCTCAATGATACTGCATATTGGCAGGCCGCGCAAGCCTCGTAGCACATTATTATATGACTCAGCTATGTTCGTCGTCATCACCGTGTATCTGCAATACGACACTTCTTAAATTTACGTTCGAACGAAATGGAAACTAACATTGTAAATAAATCTACCAGCTTACCGGGCGCCATCAGTGTCATGGACGAGAGCCTATTTCTCCGCCGGTTTTTGCGCTATCCACTGAGCAAAAGTAATTTTACGGCGAGAGCTGACTTGCTCGCCCCCTACTATTTGAACCACTGATGTGCTTTAATCTTCGGCGACCATCTTCCTGGTACGTTCGTTAATATCATTGAATAGCGCATTGAATTTGTGTTGTTGGTTTTGCATGCACATTGACTTGAACTTCTTCACTAGGGGCTTGTTCTTGAATGCAGCGTATAGGTTCGCCCCAGGTGACGCATGCACCATCGAGAACGAACGTCTGGCCACATTGGTGCATCACCGGTGGACAATACAGCTACACCATGTAGGATCCCCGGTGGTCGTCGAAATGGACGACACTCGGGCGATCCATGACAACGTGAATCTTCAGAAGAGATAGAAACCACAACCAGCTGTCATTGTTCTCGCTCTCCACAAAAGCAAATGCGAGAGGCAATATCTGGTTGTTCCCGTCAACTCCAAGTGCTGTCAGTAGAGCACCATAGTACCTACCGGTGAGAAATGTCCCATCCACACATATGACAGGACGACAGTGCCGGAAGGCCTCTATGCATTGTCCGAAAGACCAAAAAAGGCGCATAAGGTAGAAGTGGTTCGGTGCAACACTTCCATCGGGGAGGTATACTGGCTCATGGGTAGAAACCTAGCATGTCCTAGGATTGCTCTCCTGTATCTTGCGGAGGAGATGGGAAGCCCAGTTGTATGACTCCTTATAATTCCCGAACAACATTTTGAGTGCCTTTTGCTTGGCTCGCCATGCTTGGTGATATGTAATCGACATGCCAGTGCGGTTCTGCACCTCGGCCATTATGAAGTGTGGTTTCATGGAGATATCGGATTGAATAGTAGTTAGCAACATCTGCGCTATGAACTTCGAGTCCACGTTACTGCTAATATTGCGTACCAACTCCTCCGTACAAGTGTGCGGCTCGTACCTACTGATTATGAAGTGGTGCTCATATTTTGGGCGATGCGCCTTAACATGGAATGAGCACTCTGGTTTCTTTACGCACTTCACCTCGTACACGGCCGGCCCGGACCGTGCCACAGAGTGCTCGCGCCGTGTTGGGACACCAAAGTTGCTGATGAAGTGTATTACCTCATCCTTCGTGCTAAACTCTTAACCCACTGTTATGTCATTGTGCACATACCCCCATCTGGAAATATTCGAGTGATCCCCAATCACCCAATTCGAAGCATCTAGAGCGCGATAATACGCTATGGCAGGCATCGGGTCGTCCTCTTCTTCGACATCATGCTCACCCCCTTCATCGAAATCATCCCCTATGGCATGTGCATCTATCTCTCCCTCCTCCATTGAGATATCCGGATCCGTGCCCATGCCTAATGTCTCGACATCGGTCATGATACTACCAATTGGATCCTCCGCATACCCTTTAGGCACTTCCTCATGTGCACTCTCTTCTACGGTGTTGCTAGGCCCAGCCTCCGATTGTCTTGCCTCAGGCAGCATGTACACACCTAAGTGGTACCCCTCTTCTACTGCCTTATTAACATAGTACGTTCAAGCAGATTTATTTCTCAGTGGCCACATGTTGTATACGTACATCGTACTATTTGGAACCTAACATGGCCTAACACCGTGTAGACCAAGTTTGTATTCATGACGGTTTATACGGAGATTTCGAGCTATAACCCTCGCCAGCATTGGCAGCTCTATTGGCAATGTTACTGTTGTCTGCAAATGGCTGCACGTGTGCATGCTTACAAAATTCCCTTGCATTGGCACGGGTGCATCTCCGTAAAAAATAGTCATTGGTGTCTCCATTTACGTCTGTAACATACACGTGTTCATTCATATTAATATTAAATATACGTTTGTTTATATTTAACTATTATTTCAAACATTACATAAAATGTTAGCTTACGTGTTTAATACATAATACGTGTAAATATAGCTTACGTGTTTAATACATAAATACGTACAATTATTAGCTTACGTGTTTAATACATAAATGTTAGCTTACGTGTTTAATACATAAATATTAACTAAAATGTCACTAAAATACGTACAATTATATTACTATTTTGCATGCTAAATATAGATTAATTTCCCCATTATGTTTAATTAAGCTAACAAGAAAATTACTATATGAAAAAATATAGTCACTCTTTTTAACTACGCACACTAGCGTTAATTTGTCGCTAAATATATATAATTTTGCGCGGTACGTGCAATTAAAATTTAAACATTCATATATTACATGCTATAAAAATTCACTAATTTCCATTATATTTGTAGACCATTTTCTCTCCATACATAACTAATTAATCACTAATCATAATTAAAGTTAACCTAACACAACAAGTTTATGTTAACTATAAAATGCGTACCTGACAGTTATAAGATTGATCGGTTCAAAGTTCCTGAAAAAATTAAAACAAGCGTAAATTAGACAGAATATACGAAATTAAGTGGTCATACTAAACTATCATCGTATGTGCTTCTTACCTTCGTAAATCTTGTGCATGCGCTGCTGCTCTACTGTGCTGGTGCGTGCTACGGTGCGGTGCAAATTTATTTAAGAAAAAAATAAGCAACACCTACGTGCTGGTGCTTAGTTTAATTAATTAATACGTGATGGTGATTATTTTAATTAGCATTAACAACATACTATGCCAACATCAGTATAGTCAGATAGCCCTCACATATCAACTTTATCATACTGTGTATATAATATATACATACAATATTAAGTACTAATATGGCAAGATTAGCATAGAACACTGCAAATAATATTAGCATAGAATATTATTATGCCAAAATTAACTCTTTCATATACGTACCACAATAACACTAATTACTAGCAAGTAGATCAAATTTAAATTCCAAAATATTCCCTCACGCTGAAAGCAAAAAATATCAGCGAAGTGACACTTCTGGTGAATCCTCAACTGAGGTATCAGCGAATTATATACCTGAAATGAATGAACTGAAAAGAACAGAAAGCGAGAGAGTGAGTGAGTGTGTGAAGGCTGCTCTGCGTGTGAAGCCTGCGCGTGTGTGAAATGAACTGAAAGCGAGAGTGCTGCGTGTGTGAAGGCGAACGGCAGGACGCGATATATATACACTCAATTTAGTGATCACTGTGACCTCTAATCGATATTAATTAGCGTAAATCATGTAATTACTATTTGATTAATTAAAAAGTCAGCACTATTTTGTCGGTGAGGATTATTTTATTATTTTTTTGGACACTGTTTTGTCGGCAACCATTATTTTAATATTTTTTTCTGCACTTTCTGCATGCGACGCCGGGGAATTAGGGCCCGGTCGGGGACAATGGGCCATGACCACACTGGTGGCGGCGGCTTCAGTGCTTGACCACGCCTGGTGGCGGCAGCTTCGTCATGGCAGCGCTGGTGGCGGTAGCCACCCGGGGTGGCGGGATCCGGGGATATTTTTGTAATTTTTTTTCCTGTGGATTATTTTATTAATTTTCTTTTAACTGTTGATTATTTCGGGTATTTTTCCGTGTCACCATCGCTCCCAGTTGGAGAGAACAATCTTATAGCATGTTTTCGAACCTCTTTTGGATGATGTTACGTAGGGAAAACAAATCTTCTCTGTGCATAGGGCCCATCCATTTTTCAAAAGATCAAATTAGCTTACTCCAACTTATACGGCCAATAGATGTAGAGACGTTTCATCTAGCATTTCGTGAGCACAAAATTACTTTGCACATGAAAAATAAATCACATCACAACTATGTGGTCTGGTCATACCCCAAGTTGACTCTAACCAAGCAGTGGATAATATATTTCCAACCAAACACTTCGAAGAAACCTATAGAAGGGAAAGTGAATTAGCCAAGCATCGCAAAAAAAAAAAAAAAAAAGTGGATTAGCCAAGTTCTCTTGTGTTAGGAATTACGCCGATGCAAGATCATGAACGACACCAAGAGACACGATGTTTGGTAACGCAGTTCGGCTTTCGCCTACATCTGCGGGGCTCTGATTATGGACGCTCCTCCCCAATCCATAATACCGCAGCACAACGGCTAGTCCGACTCCAACACTAACCAACCCTGCCTATTACAACATAGAATCCTTGTAACCTACTCGTACACATATTCGACACAATACCTAACATCTTGAATGGCTACTGTATATATAGGCGCTGCCCCTAACACAAAATCCGCAGGACCGGCCAGCCATAGCCGCGTTTTTTTAAGCAGAAACTAGCAAAAAAATATTTATTAAAAAGTTGTCATCCTCTCAAGAAGGGCTTTGCCAAGACCAAAAATTATAAATATTTATTTTAGAAATTTTGATAATAACCGCTTAGAACCCCACAAACTATAAAATACGCTATCGTTTGATTTGGAAAAAATGACTATAAAGTACACTCCTCTGCATAAGGTCTCTCATTCAGGATGATTGTTCCACGAGAGCACGACAGAGAGGCGACTAGTGGGAAGCGGTGTTTCTAGCCGACCCTCAATCGTCGGTGCCATCCTAGGCATTGGAGATGGCATGAGGTAGGCCCAAAACCTTTATGACTTTTCTATTCACTATGATTTACTTAATCAAAGAGTTTAGATCTCAAATTCAGGGTTGGAGTTAGCGCCGGATTTTCGATGTTGGCATGGCTGGTCTTTGATATATCGCATATGAGGACTCTTTGTGTCATAGTTGATGCGGATGAAAAAAGGGGAGAGCCTCAGCTCAGGATCATCTCTAAGAGGTGGTAACATCATGAGGTCAGGATTTCTTCGTTGGGGGCAGTCCATGTTAGTAGAGTCCACAAAAGAGGCAAGATTTAGGATGAGTTAGGGAGGTTACAAGCGGCAGTGACTTTGACGACTGTGGCGATAGTTTCTGGCAAGAGCTTCTCTCTTTCATCTTTCCCAAGTGCCGCGATGACACATATATGCACTGCTACTGCTGTTGCTAATTTTGATCTTCACCATGATGGGGATGACGGTGGCGTGGAGTTTGGCGACCTACGGCTTCGGTGGTTGCAGTGTCTTTCTTACGTGGACTCATTTGTAATTTTTTTTGGCAAGAGGCCTTTCTATAAAAAAAATTTGATATTGACAATTTTTTTATCTATTATTTAAAGAGATGATAAATTTCCATATGATTTAGTTTTTAATTTAAGCTTTGAAAAACAAAGACATGCCGGACTCCCAGTTCGACATGCCGTCTAGTTCTCCAAGCAAGTTTAACTTCTTTTAGGAGTCCAAATTATTTTACTCAGTAAAGGTATCGTAGGCTATTTCAGTTGTAATCCGATTAGGAATCCTTTTGACAAGTAAATCCAGTAGGGACAATGTTAGAATTGTTGGGCCTGGCCCATTTAATATCTAAATAATTCTTGGAAAATATCAAAGGCCCATGTATGCAAGAGGCATGTGAAATTTCTTTAGTACCATATTGCTAGTGGGAGGAGTGGAGAACATGCTTAAATAGTGGAGCTTGCTCCCTCCCACTAGAGAATATGATGGGAGAGAGAAATAGAGAATCACATACGCGCGCTCGCTCGGCTCGCCCGGGGCGGCGCGTGCGCGTGCGCACGGCACTTGCGTGAATGGTCCGCCGAAACCGGACCCTCGTGCTTGCGCAGACGCAGCCTCCTTTTGCAGTTTTATTTCTTTTGCTCATCGGATTTTGCGGGTCAGATATGAAATATGCAAATCGTGTTGGACTCGGTCGCGGCCCGTTTCGCGATCCGTTTGCCTCACGTGTTTTGCTATATAAATCTGCTGCCGCGCCGTCCAGAGGGATGAGATCAAATCGACCTAGGGTTGCCACTCCCTCTGCTGCGCCGCCGCTTCGGTTCTTCCCCATCCCGTGCGCTGGCGTGCACCAACGTTCGGGAGAGCAGGTCTCCGGAACCGATCGCCCTCGAGCTCCTGCACCAGGTAGGGCGAATCAGGTTTTTGGGAAGCGCTCGGCGCTACTGCTTGCTGCTTCCTTCTTCCGCTTCGCGAGGACTTCTTCCACTACACCGTCGCGATCTGCGTCGGAAACACCTTCTCCAAGACGGCGTCCGATTCGGAGAACCAGAACCAAACCCCGCCGCAACTCGTACCGTACGGTGACGACGACCACGTCCAGTAAGTCATCACCTTCGTGAGTACACCAGAGAGATATACGTGTAGTTTTCTGCATGTGTATCTAGGTTGTACTTCTGTGGATTCAACATGTTTTATCTATCTCTCAGACGTTGTGCATGCTATATCTCTTGATTAGAATAAACCTGAAAGTGCTAATTATTCCAACAATCCAAAAACCTGATTTTTAGGCACTTTGGTTTATCGATGGCTCGTTTTGCTGATGCTCTGAAACCGGAGAAATTCGGTTGAGTAAATTACAAGAGATGGCAAGTAAAGGTGTACCTGTGGCTGACAGCTATGAACGTGTACTGGGTAAAGGATGGCAAACCAGAGGGAACCCTAACTCCTGAAAAGGAGAAAGAGTTCCTGGAGGCCACCACACTTTTCAGGGGTGCAGTTATTAGTGTGCTTTCTGACCGTTTGTGTGATGTGTATATGACCATCACAGATGCGAAGGAGATCTGGGATGCGCTGAATAATAAATTTGGTGCATCTGACGCTGGCAGTGAACTGTATGTCATGGAGCAGTACCACAACTTCAAGATGGTTGATAACCGTTCTGTTGTTGAACATGCTCATAAGACACTGGTCATTGTGAGGGAACTCGAACTCTTTAAGTGCAAATTACCCGATAAGTTTGTGGCTGGGGGCATTATTGCCAAGTTACCTCCTTCGTGGAGAAACTTTACCACGTCTCTAAAACATAAGAGACAAGAGATCTCCGTTGAGGGGTTGATCGCGTCTCTAGATGTTGAAGAGAAAGCTCGGGCTAAAGATGCACCTGGGAAAGGAGTCGAGGGACGGTCCGCGCCAATATCGCCCAAAGAACATGGCAAGAACAAAGGAAAGAATAAAATCAAGCAAACCAACGTGCATTCAAGAAAAGAAGTTGAACAAGGATGAGATGTTTTGTGGATTTGCGGTGAGGTTGGGCTTTGGGCTAAGAAGTGTCCAAACCGCAAAGATAAAAAGGGTATTCTGAGCGGACTTCAAAGTCATCAATGTGACCATTGGCAACACCGGTGAGGGAACCGATGGGTATGTTTTACCCATCGTTCTTTCAAAGTGAATCATCCACCGATTGGTGGATTGATCTTTGGGGCTAATGTGCATGTGTGTTCGACGCTTCAATGATCACTTCTTATCGGCAGCCCACGGTTCAGCCGTTTTGATGGGGAACGGGTCCAATGCTTCTGTTCTTGGTGTTGGCACGGTAGATCTGAAGTTTACTTCGGGAAAGATCGTGCAACTAAAGAACGTGCAGCATGTCCCCTCAATCAATAAGAACCTGGTCAGCAGGTCCCTTCTCTGCAGAGATGGGTTTACAGTGGTGTTTAAGTCCAATAAGGTAGTCTTGTTGAAAGATGGTTTGTTTACTAGCAAAGACTATGAGTGCGGAGGCTTGTTCCGTTTCTCTCTTTCTGATTACTGTCATAAAGTTGTGAACCATATTTGTGATAATGCTGTTGAGAGTGAGGCTGATATTTGGCACTCACGTTTATGCCATATCAATTTTGGTTCTATGTCTCGGCTTGCGAGTATGGATTTAATTTCTAAATTTCCCACTGTCAAAGGTTCTAAGTGCCAGACTTGTGTGTAATCAAAGCAACCTCGTAAGCCTCATAAGGCCGCCGAGGAGAGAAATTTGGCACCTCTAGAGCTCATACGTTCTGACATTTGTGAGATGAATGGTGTGTTGACAAAGGGTGGAAAGAGATATTTCATAACTCTGATTGATTATGCTTCTAGATATTGCTATGTGCATTTGTTGAAAACTAAAGACGAGGCTCTAGACTTCTTTAAAATCTATAAGGCTGAGGTTGAAAACCAATTAGACAGGAAAATCAAGAGACTTAGGTCGGATCGTGGTGGAGAGTATTTCTCTAGTGAGTTCGACTTATTTTGTGCGAAAAATAGAATTATTCACGAGAGGACCTCTCCCTATTCGCCCCAATCAAACGGGGTGGCTGAAAGAAAGAACCGCACTCTAACTGATTTGGTGAACGCCATGTTAGACACTGCGGGTTTATCTAAAGCATGGTGGGGGGAGGCCGTGTTGACTGCATGTCATGTCCTAAATAAAGTCCCTGCAAAGAATAAGGAGAAAACCCCATATGAAATATGGAAGGGGAGAAAGCCATCACTTTCTTATCTGCGCAATTGGGGTTGTTTGGCAAAAGTTAATGTGCCAATCACAAAGAAGCGCAAGCTTGGGCCTAAGACAGTAGATTGTGTCCATCTGGGTTATGCTCCTCGTAGCGTTGGCAGTAGATTTTTGGTGATAAGATCAGAGGTGTCTGACATGTCTGTTGGCACGATCATGGAGTCTAATGATGCTACTTTTTTTGAGAATATCTTTCCTATGAAAATTGAGCATAGCAGTTCTGGTAAAACTAGGGAGATAATTCCTGAACCTACTACTCAAATTGAATATCCTGAACCAACACCAGAGAAAAATCCTGAGGAGGATGACGGTGAGGCTCCGAGGAGGAGCAAGAGGATTGCAAAATCCTTTGGTGATGATTTCACTATGTACCTCGTGGATGATACTCCCACGTCGATTTCAGAAGCGTTTGCATCCCCTGATACAGACTTCTGAAAAGAGGCGGTTCGTAGTGAGACGGATTCCATTCTTACGAATCAGACTTGGAAACTCACAGAACTACCTTATGGTTGCAAACCTGTAGGGTGTAAATGGATATTTAAGAAGAATCTTAGGCCTGATGGTACTATTGAAAAGTATAAGGCTCGGCTTGTGGCCAAGGGTTATACCCAAAAAGAAGACGAAGATTTCTTTGATACATATTCACCTGTGGCTAGATTGACTACAATTCGTGTACTACTTTCCTTGGCTACAGCTCACATGGTCTTATTGTTCATCAAATGGACGTTAAGACAGTTTTCCTAAATGGAGAGTTGGACGAGGAGATTTATATGGATCAGCCTGATGGGTTTGTAGTAGAAGGTCAAGAAGGCAAGGTCTGTAGGTTATTGAAATCTCTGTATGGCCTGAAACAAGCTCCTAAGCAATGGCATGAAAAGTTTGACAGAACTTTAACTTCTGGGGGCTTTGTTGTGAATGAGGCCGATAAATGTGTATATAATCGGTATGATGGGGGCCAGGGCGTTATTTTGTGTCTCTATGTGGATGACATATTAATTTTTGGGACAAGTCTTGATGTGGTTCACGAGGTCAAGTCTTTCTTGTCTCAAAATTTTGATATGAAAGATTTAGGAGAGGCTGATGTAATCTTGAACATCAAGCTACTGAAGGGTGAGGATGGGATCACTTTGTCACAGTCCCATTATGTGGAAAAGGTTTTGAATCGCTTTGGCTTTGCTGATTGCAAAACTTCTCCAACTCCCTATGATCCTAGCATTGTGTTTCGAAAGAACAAGAGAAGTGCTAGAGATCAGTTGACTTACTCTCAAATCATCGGGTCACTCATGTACCTAGCTAGCGCTACAAGGCTAGACATCTCGTTTACTGTTAGCAAGTTGAGCCTGTTTACTTCTAATCCGGGAGATGATCATTGGCGAGCACTCGAAAGGGTAATGCGCTACTTGAGAGATACTACAAACTTTGGCTTGCACTATATGGGTTACCCAACAGCGCTGGAAGGGTATAGTGATTCCAATTGGATATCTGACGTTGATGAGATAAAGGCCACAAGTGGATATGTGTTCACTCATGGTGGCGGAGCAGTTTCGTGGGGGTCTTGCAAACAGACTATCTTGATACGCTCAACAATGGAAGCGAAAATTGATTTGGATACGCCCTTGTTGAAGCGAGTGGTTGCGTGAACTCTTGATGGATCTTCCGGTGGTTGAAAAGCCGATTCCGGCTATCCTTATGAACTGTGATAATCAAATAGTGATTGTCAAGGTGAACAGTTCTAAGGACAACATGAAGTCCGCAAGACATGTGAAAAGACGACTGTAGTCTGTCAGGAAATTGAGAAACTCCGGAGTGATAGCGTTGAATTATATCCAAACGGCTAAAAACCTGGCAGATCCTTTTACAAAGGGTTTATCACGGTGTGTGATAGACAATGCATCGAGGGAACTGGGTATGAGACCCACGTGAGTTACACCATAGAGGTAACCCAGCCTATGTGATCGGAGATCCCGTGAATTAGGTCTTGGGGAAAACAAGCTATTAGTTAGCTGGGTGAGAGTATACCCTAACCCATTCCATGTGAGATGCAATACTCTCGAAATCTGTATGGCGGGTTGGCATTTGCCTTAATGTTGTTATGTTGGCTTTAATTAGCGAAGATATCATCCTACAGAGCATCTTGAAAGAACACACCTATATGAGCCCGACTGTTGGAAGTCGCAGTCTATGAGACTTGGGTAATCTCTAGTAAACTCATGAAGAGACCATGGAGTACGACTTATATGCTCCACCCGCGGGGTAGCCTATTGGCAGCCAAGTATCAGTTGGCTTTGAGTGAAATTTGTTCACACAAAACTTGCAATTCAAGGCGTAGTCCATTGTCCAAGTTGTGAAGGAGTGTAGCTTAAATGTCTAGGTGCAATTCAAGACATAGTCCATTGTCACCGAAACACTGGTATATAAACAGTTTCGGGAACAGGCAAACTTGATGGGACTTTAAGATCTGGTGGGGGATTGTTAGAATTGTTGGGCCTGGCCCATTTAATATCTAAATAATTCTTGAAAAATCTCAAAGGCCCATGTATGCAAGAGGGGTGTGAAATTTTTTTAGTACCATATTGCTAGTGGGAGGAGTGGAGAACTTGCTTAAATAGTGGAGCTTCCTCCCTCCCAGTAGAGAATGTGATGGGAGAGAGAAATAGAGAATCACACGCGCGCGCTCGCTCGCCTCGCCTCGCCTGGCCAAGCTCGGGCGAGGGCCTGGGCGGGGTGGCGCGTGCGCACGACACCTGCGTGAATGGTCCGCTGAAACCGGACCCTCGTGCTTGCGCAGACGCAGCCTCCTTTTTCAGTTTTATTTCTTTTGCTCTCCGGATTTTACGGGTCAGATATGAAATATGCAAATCGTGTTGGTCTCGGTCGCGGCCCGTTTCGCGATCCGTTTGCCTCACGTGTTTTGCTATATAAATCTGCCGTAGCGCCGTCCAGAGGGATGAGATCAGATCGACCTAGGGTTGCCACCTCCCTCTGCTGCGCCACCGCTTCGGTTCTTCCCCATCCCATGCGCCGGCGTGCACCGACGTTCGGGAGAGCAGGTCTCCGGAACCGATCGCCCTCGAGCTCCTGCACCGGGTAGGGCGAATCAGGTTTTTGGGAAGCGCTCGGCGCGACTGCTCATTGCTTCCTTCTTCCGCTTCGCGAGGACTTCTTCCACTACACCATCGCGATCTGCATCGGAAACACCTTCTCTAAGACGGCGTCCGATTCGGAGAACCAGAACCAAACCCCACCACAACTCGTACCGTACGGTGACGACGACCACGTACCCCAAATAATCAACAGTTAATAGAAAATTAATAAAATAATCCACAGGGAAAAAAATTACAAAAGTAGCACTAGGTCCCGCCACCCCGGTGGTCGCCGCCATCGGCGCTGGCAGCAATGAAGCCGCCGCCACCGGGGCAGCAGAGCTGCCGCCGCCCGTGTGGCCGGCGCCACCGCCGCCACCCAGCGTGGTCATGCCCCGCCGACCCGACCGCCCCTAATTCCCAGCGTCCGTTATCGCATGCGGCAAAAAAATTATTAAAAAACTTCGTGCCGACAAAATAGTGCGGGAAAAAACAATAAAATAATATCCACCGACAAAACAGTGTAAAAAAAAAAAAAATAATCTCCACCGACAAAATAGTGCTGACTTTTTAATTAAGCAAACAGTAATTGCATGATTTACGCTAATTACTACCGATTAGAGGTCACAGTGATCAAAAAATTTAGTGTATATATATCGCGTTCGCGTTCGTTCGCCTTCACACACGCAAAGCACTCTCGCTTTCAGTTCATTTCACACACGCGAGCTTCACACGCAGAGCGACCTTCACACACTCACTCTCGCTTTCGGTTCTTTTCGCCTTCGTTCGGTTTAGGTATATTATTCGCTGATACCTCAGTTGGGGATTCACGAGGAGTGTCAGTTCGCTGATATTTTTCGCTTTCAGCGTGAGGGAATTGTCGACGGTTGAGATAACGATCTCAAGTCGCTAAGGTTCTTTAGAAGTGAGATGGGAGACACGCCGAACAACCACGAACAACAACGAACAGGAGACAAGGGTTTTTATCCTGGTTCAGGCCTCTCGGGAGAGATAATAGCCCTACGTTCAGCCTTTCTTATATATCAAAGATGATTACAAGAGGTGGCTCGGCGAGACGAACAAGTCTTGGCGAGATTACGCTGCACGAAAAGTGCTAAAGCTCTAAGCCGATGCTAAGACGTGAATTGATTCAGATGCCCCTAAACGCCGTAGGGCATGGTTTAAATAGTACAGGGTAAACCGACCTACCGAGGGAATATCGGGCCGGGCTAACTACGAGATCGTAACGAACTCAGTACATGCCAAATATATCCCGTGGTAGATAAGGCATACTCCTAGTCTTGTGAATCACGACTCCTATTCCAATCCGGGAAACCACGTCCGGGTCTTCACGAAGCCGTGCAGAACTCTGTTCGAGTCGGACTCAAACAGGAATTCTAAGCCGTTACGCACCATGCCGACCAAGAAGCTGTTCGGCAGGATGCATATGGGCCTGATAGAACCTTCCAGAGAGCTGGGCCTTGGTAGGCTGTTCGATTGGACCGTCAGGGAGTGGGCCATGGCAATAGGCCGTAATTTTATCCCCGACAGGAATTTTTTGGAATTTATGTTTGATCTACTTGCTAATAAATAGTGTTATTGCGGTACGTATATGCAAGAGTTAATTTTGACATAATAATATTCTATGCTAATCTTGTATATATATATATATTTGTACTTAATATTGTATGTATATATTAGTACTTAATATTGTATGTATATATTGTATGTATATATTATATACACAGTATGATAATCTTGATATGTGAGGGCTATTTGACTATACTGATGTTGGCATAGTATGTTGTTAATACTAATTAAACTAATCACCATCACGTAATTAATTAATTAAACTAAGCTCCAGCAGCTAGGTCTTGCTTCTATTTTGTTATGAATTGTGCACCGCACCGTAGCACGCACCAAAGATCAGTATAGCAAAGACGCATGCACCGATTTCGAAGGTCGAAAGACATACGGTGATAGTTTAATATGACCACTAGTTTCGGTATATTATGTCTAATTTATGCTTGTTTTAATTTTTTCAGAACTTTGAACCGATCGATCTTATAACCGTCAGGTACGCATTTTATAGTTAACATAAACTTGTTGTGTTAGGTTAACTTAAATTATGATTAGTGATTAATTAGTTATGTAAGAGAGAAAATGGTCTACAAATATAATGGAAATTAGTCAATTTTATAGCATGTAATATATGAATGTTTAAATTTTAATTGCACGCGTGCAAGCAAAATTATATATAATTAGCGACAAATTAACGCTAGTGTGCGTAGTTAAAAAGAGTGACTATATTCTTTCATATAGTAATTTTCTTGTTAGCTTAATTAAACATAATAGAGAAATTAATGTATATTTAGCATGCAAAATAGTAATATAATTGTACGTATTTTAGTGACATTTTAGTTAATATTTATGTATTAAACACGATGCTAACATTTATGTATTAAACACGTAAGCTAACATTTTATGTATTAAACACGTAAGCTAACATTTTATGTATTAAACACGTAAGCTAATAATTGTACGTATTTATGTATTAAACACGTACGCTATATTTACACGTATTATGTATTAAACACGTAAACTAACATTTTATGTAATGTATGAAATAATAGTTAAATATAAACAAACGTAAATTTAATATTAATATGAATGAGCACATGTATGTTACAGACGTAAATGGAGACACCAATGACTATTTTTTATGGAGATGCACCCACGCCAATGCAAGGGAATTTTGTAAGCATGCACACATGCAGCCATTTGCAGACTACAGTCACATTGCCAATAGAGCTGCCAATGCTGGCGAGGGTTATAGCTCGAAATCTCCATATAAACCGTCATGAATACAAACTTGTTCTACACGGTGTTAGGCCATGTTAGGTTCTAAATAGTACGATGTACGTATACAATCTGTGGGCACTGAGAAATAAATCTGTTTGGACGTACTATGTTAATAAGGCAGTAGAAGAGGGGTACCACTTAGGTGTGCACATGCTGCCTGAGGCAAGACAATCGGAGGCGGGGCCTAGCAACACCGTAGAAGAGAGTGTACATAAGGAAGTGCCAGAAGGGTATGGGGAGGATGCAATTGGTAGTATCATGATCGGTGTCGAGGCATTAGGCATGGGCACGGATCCGGATATCTCAATGGAGGAGGGAGAGATAGATGCACATGCCTGTTGACACGAAAACGTGAACACACGTGCAGAAGCGTCGATTCAGTGATCGCGTCGCAACTCAAACCAAGCGTGCCAATTGATTTGACCTGTAAATCAATAGGGAGAAAATTGTCGATAATATAGGCCTAATCGACTTCCGATTAGCGGATCGAGTTATTTGTAATCGGTTCCAAATAATCCGATTAGAAGATATATCGGCTAATAAACCGATAGAGCGAATAGATTCGAATAAGCATTTAAATATAAATCCTGTTTCTTTTGGTATTTTTACTAATATCAGTGTTAAGCCTTTAAATCGAAATACTAGATCAAACCAGAGAAATAGATCGTATAGATTGGTCAGGCCAAGACAGTATTCAAATCCAAGACCAGATATGAACTAGCAAATCGGTTTATCAATTTAAGACTGATTGGTAGCACAATACTAATCGGCAAACATCCGGACATACCGGACCACGAACAAGAGATACGCAAGATCGATTTAACGAGACGATCAGATACATCGATTCAAAGAAAACACGCAAGACATTTGATAATTGGCATTGCAAGGTAAACACATATTACAGATCGATTAAACCGAGACGAAGGTAATATGCGAGAACATGTTAAAGATCGGTAACTCCCGAGGCAGTCTAACATGGTTTGTATACATGAGATCAAATTGATACAGCCATGCACACGGGTTACAAGGAGAGAATCGATTATCCCATCGAGATAGCTCTACCTGCATTTGAAGCCTCTCGACGAAGTCGATCGGGTTCGGAAAAGGGTTTTGTGTTTGTTGTAGATTTCCTTTTTTCTATGAAGCCCTAAAACCCTATTTATAGTGTTTACAAAGCCGATACCGATACGACCTTGATCCGATCGTATTCCTTCCAAAGTCTTCATCGTTTTCTGAATATGTATTCTTTCTTCTTCGATAAAGCCCAATTCCGATTTGGCCCAATAATTCCAACATATTCGGCCTTCTCTGAATATCCGATTTTCTGCCAAATTTGGGTGTCAACAATGCCACAGGGGATGATTTCGATGAAGGGGGTGAGCATGATGTCGAAGAAGAGGACGACCCGATGCCTGCCATAGCGTATTATCGCGCTCTGGATGCTTCGAGTTGGGTGATCGCGGATCACTCGAATATTTCCAGATGGGGGTATATGCACAATGACATAACAGTGGGTCAAGAGTTTAGCACGAAGGATGAGGTAATACACTTCATCAGCAATTTTGGTGTCACAACACGGCGCGAGCACTCTGTGGCACAGTCCGGGTCGGCCGTGTACGAGGTGAAGTGCGTAAAGAAACTGGAGTGCACATTCCATGTTAGGACGCATTGCCCAAAACATGAGCACCACTTCATAATCAGTAGGTACGAGCCGCACACTTGTACGGAGGAGTTGGTACGCAATATTAGCAGTAACGTGGACTCGAAGTTCATAGCGCAGAGGTTACTAACTGCTATTCAAGCCGATATCTCCATGAAACCACACTCCATAATGGCTAAGGTGCAGAACCACACTGGCATGTCGATTACATATCACCAAGCATGGCGAGTCAAACAAAAGGCACTCAAAATATTGTTTGGGTATTATAAGGAGTCATACAACTGGGCTCCCCGTCTCCTCCGCAAGATACAAGAGAGCAATCCCGGGACATGCTTTGTTTCTGCCCATGAGCCAGTATACCTCCCCGATGGAAGTGTCGCACCAAACCACTTCTATCTTCTGCGCCTGTTTTGGTCTTTTGGACAGTGTATAGAGGCCTTCCGGCACTGTCGTCCTGTCATATGTGTGGATGGGACATTCCTCACCGGTAGGTACTATGGTGCTCTACTGACGTCACTTGGAGTTGACGGGAACAACCAGATATTGCCTCTTGCATTTGCTTTTGTGGATAGCGAGAACAATGACAACTGGTTGTGGTTTCTATCTCTTCTGAAGAATCACGTTGTCATGGATCGCCCTGGAGTGTGCGTCATTTCTGACTGCCACCAGGGGATCCTACATGGTGTAGCTACATTGTCCACCGGTGATGCACCAATGTGGCCAGACGTTCGTTCTCGATGGTGCATGCGTCACCTGGGGGCGAACCTATACACTGCATTCAAGAACAAGCCCCTAGTGAACAAGTTCAAGTCTATGTGTATGCAAAACCAACAGCGCAAATTCAATGCGCTATTCAATGATATTAACGAGGCTGGTCAGTGTCCAGCCGATGCTAATGACGCGACCGTACTGCGGCACTACGAGGTGTACCTGTACTACCTCCTCGCCGGTGTCATGTTCACAAATGGCAACGGTGACTATATACCCTCTCACCTAGTCTTCGTAGCTCGAGAGCTATGCAATTAAGCTTTATTTAATGAGGACTACGAGCCGTACAGTTGGGGGTCTGCCGTATTGGCCGATACATACCAGGAGTTATGTGTCGCATGCCATCGGACAGCCCCCAATGCGGTATTTGGGGGTTGTCCTCTCCTCATCCAATTATGGTCGTGGAGTTATTTGCCACTAAATCGTCCAAGCACGTCAGTACGATACTATCCTATTCATGTAGACGCCAATTTGACCCCCCCGGCATGTAGACCAACAATGGGATATAGATGGTTGCATGCAAAATTGCGATGGTTGAGAGAAGTAGACAGGGCGTCTTACACGCGGCTTGTGTCAGAATTAGACCTTCTGGTACATGACCAAGTTACGTGGGAACCATTCTACCATCTGACAACCTATGATATTGCCACGGGGGGATTGCTGGCTAGCACGTGTACTGAGAGTGTAGACTATTGGATGACGACCTGTTATCTAGTCTGCATGAATGCCGTGGAAGGATACTCGCCGGAACGCGTTCAACGGCAATTTGGCTACCGGCAAACATTTCCACTTCCACCTTCTCGGCATCCGGGCAACTCCCATGGGTATGCATCATAAGTTAAATATTTCGAATATATTTCTACCACTCATAATGTAACGTACAAGTGTCTTTTCAGGCTTAGTTCAACCGGGCGCAACCGTGATCGGGCCCACGTCCACAGCGCCCACATCGAGCGGTGGACTGAGTTGGCTACTGATGAAGTGTGGTATCCTGCTGGAGCCGCGCACGAGACTGATATTTGGGGGTACATGGAACGGTACCGCCCAAGGACCAGAAGTCAGCTTGCGATACCACAGGCAGCAGCAGCACCGCTTCGACAACCAGAGGGCTATGCCCAACGAGTCCATGTTCTGGTATGACGTGCCCTCTCCGATAGTTTCATCTATATTGCATACTTCATAGCTCCTTCTGAATACCATATGACATGGTTGATGTAGACACAGGAGGCCGATGCGTTGCATGGCCATGCAACGGAGCTTCTATCGCAAACACAGCGGACCGGCTAATCTTCTTCAAATTCATTGAGGGCCCTCATTAGAAGGGCGGGATCTCGGCTTACGGGAGCGAATAGGGGGGTCGGCGGGCATAGATCGCGCACACATCGCGAAAGGGATAGCCCGATCCGAGAAGAATCTGTGCACTGCATAACCGAGTCACCACCTCCTCCAGTATTTGCTGCTCCTGCGAGATCACAGTCCATGGACAGGCGTACACCACCGGGTTCAGTTCCCCGCCGACAATCTCAACCTCCCCGAGCCTCCACATCGACACCCTTCCAATACAGCGCCCACCATTCTTCAACTCCAGCTGGACTAGGTCACGAGGAGGGGATTGATATTAATGTAGCGCCATCTTCAGAAATCTACGATGACTATCGCAGCACACAAGATACCTAATTTGATGCAAATTGGGCAAACATGGGAGCATCTATGTTGGATAGTACATTTGCATCCAACCTTAGCTTCCAAGATATCTTGGGCGGATACAACATTCCTATACCAGATCCAACACAGCCTGGGGGGTCTAACTGGCGAACTCCCCATGGGGTCCCTTCAAATTTGCAACACGGGGAGCAAACCCCCTATGCGGGCCCTTCACAGGTTGTGCACGGCCATGCGACCTCTTATGAACAAAGCATGATGGGGGGTTTTCCACACTTTGGTGGGTCTGCGTACGCCATAAGTTTACAGCCTGGGTATATCCCAACCGCGGACCAAACTGAGGATCAAATTCGGTTTGGACCTTCTTAGGCTGCAGGACAGCGTACGACGCATCCACCTGATCATTACACCCCAAGTGCATACACGACAAGGGGTCGTTGGCGCTAAGTGTAATAATGTAATTTATGGACTTATGTTATTATGTGCATTCGGCGGTTTGGCCAGAAAATTGTTCTGCATACAATTATTGACATTGCATTTACCATTATGGCGATTAGTGACGTTGCATTTACTGCTACTTCGCAATTACCACTTGCCGTTAACACGTCTATGCACGACATGTGATACTGTCTGCCGTCATCATAGTAGGATGGCTGAACAAAGGTCCACCAACGCATGGATTAGGCCAAGCTGGTGGGAATCGTCTGGCCTAGAAGGCCACATCCATTACCCATCGGAGGACCTGCCCAACGAAATGAAACAGAACTACCTCACGGAGTCAATCATGCTGCGGCCCGGCCCTCACTATCTTCGGATCGCCGGTGTGCTTGTGGAATGGATGCGATGGTGCGGACTCACGATAGGCTCGTGGTCTGGTTGGACCGGACGGAGATTCTACCGATGTCCTGTATACGCCTTGAGTTTACTTACCTTCATATAGATCAAATTTATTTTACGATGTAACCTAACTACATATCCTGTGCAAAACAGATAAATGATTGTCGTATGGCATCGTGGATGGATGATCCTTTTCCAATGGCAGCAGATGCATACATGATGGTTCTCCACGCAAGGATCGCAGATCTGGAAAATCGTCTCGAAATGACACGGGGTACCCTAGAGATGCACGTCCGCACGGAACGCTTATGCCCTGCATGCCGGAGGCGACGCGTGTAGCTAGCTGCAACCCAAATGTTATGTCGTACTTTTCAATTCCCTAAGAAACGACTATAAGGTCTTCATGCTTATATTGTATGGTTTGAACTCTGCTACTTTCGTATTGATGTTTGTGTTGTATTGTATGGTTTGAACTCTGCTACATTCTCTAATTCACTTTACATGCCAAGATTCACTTTACGTGTATTTAATGTTTTTATTTATCTCATAGTTTCTAACTTTACAAATTTTAGTTTGCCGTACAAACGACTATTAACACTTCCTACAATTTTAAATTTGCAATTTTGTAAAATTAGATACAATTTTCAGTTTTAAAATGTATATTCACATGCTTATACACGTATCAAATTTTAAATGTATTTTTAATTTATGATATATCTATATTATACATATATTATAATGTATATATGCCATATGCAATACCGGCCACATGTGTATATATACGGCACGTACATGCAACGTGGCTTGAGAGAAGCTCCAGGTCGCTGTGGTCTTGATCTCGGACAGTCAATGGGAGCAAATTGAGCGGAAGGTGCAGCGAGAAGCGTGTGCGTGTGTGATCATGGTTCATGTGATTGTGATCTGACGAGCTCACTGCACTGGGGAAATTGCGGGTGGCTTTTTTCGAACGAAACCTACGTGCCAACGTAAATTATTTTAGACATGCCATTTTACTAATCAATTATCAATAAAATTAGATGCCACCTACTATATATTTTTGGACAAACTACAAATAATTTAGTATATATTTGTCATATATTTATATTAAAATATAATATTAGTAAAATGGCGTCCCATGCAGTATACATATTACACATATATACACATTTATCTACATATACTTATAACATATACATACATATATATACGCACATGCACATGCAATACTGGCGGAACGCATGCCACGTGGGTGGCGGCAATGAGCGCCAACCACGGGTGGCGGCAGACCACCCGGTAAGCGTGACTCGGGGATATTTTTGTAATTTTCTTTTTCAGTGGATTATTTTATTAATTTTCTATTTAGCTATTGATTATTTGGGGTATTTCCCCGACAGTAAGTCATCACCTTCGCGAGTACTCCAGAGAGATATACGTGTAGTTTTCTGCATGTGTATCTAGGTTGTACTTCTGTGGATTCAACCTATTTTATCTATCTCTCAGACGTTGTGCATGTTATATCTCTTGATTAAAATAAACTTGAAAGTGCTAATTATTCCAACAAACAAGATTTAGAGGTTCCTGCCTCTAGAGAACGTCCAGGTTCTCGATGAAATAAAACAAGAAGGTTTCTAATTAATTGGCTAATTCTCTTACGCGCGTTATTCTCTCTTCCAGTCTCAGCTAGCGCGCAATCCAAGCTCTCTAAGGTCATGACTTGGCAAATAAGATCGGTCAAAAAGTGATAATATCAAGATGAGAATTAGTGTGTGCAGTAGTGGAAATCTCTTTCGATGATCAGCATTTCTATTGTCCCCTATGACCAATTTGTCCGTCTCAACAGTAGATTATTGCGGAAGTCAACTAGAGTTCCATTTGTCAAGATGCATAAGTTGTCTCCCAAAGCTACATAAGTTGTTTGATAGGAAACATGAATCATTTACATCTCATAACTATGAAAAGCATTAATTTTAACTGGTAAAAAATGCAAAGCACGATTTATGTTGCGGTCATGCTATAAAAAGTATTTCGATTTGCTCTGATGGCAAAAACTTAGTTTGAGACAACCAAAGAAATCATATTTGAATGACACGTTATAGTAATTACAGAGACATCCACCAAAGATCTTTTGGGGACAACTTATGTTGGGGATTTGGCAAAACCTATAGACTAGGTTTACCTCTGGCAGTTTTTGAATTATACTGTGTTTCCTAGGATGCTGTGCCTTGGGCTTTTAAATTCTCATAAATAGAGAGATTGCATGTCAATTTAAGAGATCCCCATGTAGATCTATTCTGTCATCGCCCGTATGTTGACGCCAAGATTTGATAATGCTCCGAGGTTATGAAGTTTCTCGAAAATCAAGATGATTTGGGCCTCTATGGGCTGGGATCAGATAGATTTAGGAAAGATTAAAGTGGTGAAGCTGGGCCTAATGTATGAATACTTGCTTCCGTGTATAAGGAGGAGAAGAGTTCACGTCGAAATTTAATGGATAAGACAGGAATAGATTGTAAATGTGGCATTTGTCTCCATGTATAAATATTTGGCCATACGATCATGTAAAGATATTTTCACAATCAAATGCAAATATATTTTTTGCTCTTTACTTTTTGTCTACTTTCATCGCATAAGGCCTAGTCTATCGACGTATGCTTGTTCTCGATCAACTTGTTGTGCATCTCCTTTCTACCTGTTCCAAGGACACCCTGGGTAAGAGTTGTGTCAATTAAGTTTGATCCTCTTTCTTTATTTTAATTTGGATTGCCTAGTCGCGTTAGCACTATCCATTCGATCTTTTATCTTTTATCTACTTATTTGTTGATATTATAAGCCAATTTGTAGTATGTTTATGCTCTTTATGTTATTATATTGTATGAGTTAGGCAGTATATTGTTGGCGATTCTTAAGCCTATTAGAATTAATCCACGAACGCATGGATATCGCATTAGCTTTCACCCCGATGTATTCCAAAGGTATCAATTTTCCACGAAGAACGAGAAGAGTCTAGTTTCTACTCTTAACTTGGCCGGATGGATATGGTGGAACGACGAAAGTGGGTAAGATATTTTGGGTTGAGAGATTCTACTAAAGGTTTACACTAGTCAAGGGTACAAGATTAATTCACAAACAATTTCTACTCTGTATCGAAGCTCGGCCGATTTACTACTATCCGCTGTCAGTTAACAACACCGAATAGTTATGATCACCCCCGATTGGGCTCGACTGGGCTGAGACTAACTACCGCTCAGCGGTTGAATCAGGTATCTACCGTGTACTAACTAGTTTAGACACCACGTCTATTCCTAGCAGTACTACGTGTCAAGGATGTCACTCGATACACACTCTCACTAAACCTCACACTAATATCTATTGTGACACCGAAGCACAGAGATTTAGCACTCAAGATCTAGCACGAGCCTAATACCAACAGAGAGACAATGTATACGAGATACTTACTTTATAAATAAAGAATGCGACTAAGTGTTACCGATAGAAGACGAAGCAGAACTCACACCTGAGTTCAGCTCCAGAGCTCTAGTGGAGGGATGCTGACACGCCTGTTTCTCCTCAACACTAACTCTCCTCTCTCACCTACTCTACTTTATATTTTGGTAGCGTAACGCTGCTTTCTGTTATTCCTGCACTTCTCCGTGCTTCGCAAGTGAGGAGAGGGGCTCCTTTTATAGTGCAACACAGGAAGTGAGGATGTACCACGTGTTGTCGGCCCACTGGGCTTCGGTCGATCCCAGCCCTCAGTTTCCTATGGGATCCCTCTTTGATGGTGTAGATTATCCCGTTGATGCAGTTTTGGCAATTGAGGCCGGTAAAACTGATTTCCTTGTGAGCCAAGTGATCCTCTCCAATGCAATGTCATCCCTAAGATCAAATCGACTTGATGTGTACGGTTGGGATGGACGCTTTTTGTGCTTCTAGAATTCCTGGAGAAAGAGCAACCCCGGCTTGGACCAGGTGCCGGTCGGTCGGCCCTAGCTCTATTGGCCGGCCGGGGTTTTCCGTTGGTTTGGGTCCAATTTTGCTCAGTAGGTCCCTGCAGACGCAAATTTACCAAAACTTGTGTAACTTTGCTAATTTGCATTAATCCATGTTCCTTCCTTTGAGAGCTATGTTGACGGTCGGAAGTGTATGAAAAGTTATAGAAATTGATCGTCAACACACCCCACGCTTAGGTCTTTGCTCGTCCTCGAGTAAAGGTTAGTTTTAAGACTAATAACTCTGCAGGAATTAAATGACAAGCATAAAGGATATTCTAAGGTTTCACTCAAATTGCAGGGATTGAAAGTGCCTACTAACCTTATCTTATAAATGTTGGCAAATAGAACAGTAAGGAATGATGACAATGCTATCATAAGATCAGTGCAACCCCAGAGTCTCACCAAGGCCGGTGTAGCCTTAATCCTACCATGTACAGTTTATGTGGAGCTCAGGGCAGGATAGAGGAGTAGTTAGAGCATCCCAAATAGCCCCCTATCCCACTCCTAGAACACTATTCATGTGTGTATGAATAGTGTTCTAGGGGGTGGGATAGAGGGGCTATTGGGGATGCTGTTATGATACACACTTTTGTGAAGTTAAAACTAGATCCTAATGAAGATCATGTTAATTTAATTTCCAATCATAAGAGAATTAATGTCAAGGGGTGAGGGAGAGAATGAACTCACGCCAAAAGAATACGAAAAAGGTCATGTTTCATACTACCAAGGCAAGATAGTTGCATCTTGCTCTCTAGTTTGCAACTCACCCGTTTACTGTTTTTATCTATTTTTTTCTCATACATGAAATGATGGGAAAGGGTAGAAACCTAATATATTCACACCGAGTCATCTGCCCTATGAATTTAGACTATTTATTGCTGCCTTAGTTATTTTCTTAGCCTATCCTTGTGCATAGTTGCTAGTGCTCGTGGGTTGGTAGTTGATTAGGTTTATCATTTAATTTCTCTTCTGACTTGGTATGATTAGAGGTGCTGAGTTACTTCAATAGCCTAATCAACTAAAACCTACGTGGCGTGTGTTGACTAAATGTGGCAAGTCGGGTGGTTTTGTGGATTGAGGTGTGGTGGAGGTAGTCAACTTGGTCTAAGGACTCTTGACTTGTGCTTATCCGGCCAAACCATACAAGCGCAACCATAAGTGCTAGCGTTGATGTGACCATGTACATCATAGTTATGGACAATACAACATCGATATGGATTCCATCGGCTACTCCCTCGTCTAGGTCACTGTCAAGATTTCCTTCAGCATGGACGTCGACGAGCTTTCGATCGTCTACTTCATATGCGACCTCTTCATCTATTACAAGTTGGCGACACATTACAACATCCTCTACTACATCTGCATTGCCTACGATGACTACGTCTGCATGTCTTCGTCGACCGCCTCCTTCGCCAGGTCGTGTAGGCGGCCAGCAAGCTTGTTGTCTTACATCGTCGCCACCAGCAGGTCGACCTCCACCATGGCCACCTCCCCAAGCTCAAAACGCAATCAATAAAGGATCATCTCCACTTCTTCGGCACCTTCTTCTTGCAAGGCTAGCTCAAGAAAGAGCCCAAGTTGTCCACGAGTCCGGTTCGCCTATTTCCGTGCACTCAACTTAAAACGGATGCTCCGGCCTCATACGAACTCCGTTTTGGACGTTCTTGGTATGCACGGATAAGCCCTCGATGATATATTTCCAACGGATCCAGTCACATGTCCAAATTCCTTAAGGATCAGCGGGAATTGTCAAAACAATATTACGACCAGAATCTGCCGGGATCTGTCGGGCGTTGCGCCGCTCCACTTTGGGCCCATGGCCCCATGTACCCTAGGGGCTGCGTCCCAAACCCTAGACTTCACTATAAATTCAGTAGTCGTCTCTAGTTTAGACTTGGGTTTTGCTTAGATTATTCTGCAGTCGCAGTTTCGCCGTGTATCGGTTTGCTGAACCCCAACTTTACGTGCTTATTCGGTAATCAGTAATTTCAGATTGCATATGCCGTGTTCTTGCTCGTGTTCCCGATTCGCTTGTAGGAATTAACCTTCTTGGTGAGGTCAACCATGTCTTGGCGTGGTTGATAACGAACGGAGGCAGTGGTGTAGCGATTGTAAGCTTAGATCTGTTCTGATTGGAAGCCGGATCGTCAACGTCGAGTTCTCCACCAATCGTGTTTATCCATATCTGTCGGAAGATCGGGACCCTGTCCCCATTAAGTGGTATTAGAGCCTAGGTGGCCTGTCCGGTTCCAGACATTCTCGGCCCAATGTGTGAGGGGGAGATTGTTGGAATAGTCCCACATTAGAAGTGGGGAAGGTCTCAGCATGGTTTATAAGGGTGATGGTGCACCCCCTCATCGAGCTAGCTTTTTGGGGGGAGATGTGGCCCAAGAGACCTAAAGCTCATTCTTTGTCGTTGGGCTGCAGATATGCGGCAGTCAACGATCGGGTGCTTTCGGCGGTAGCGCCATGTGGATGGCCCGGCCAACAAGTGGTATCGGAGCACCGGTTTCCCGTCAGGTATCTTTGTATCCCATCTCATTTGTTATTCATCCATTACCTAGAGTTCAAAAATTTGCCACACAAAAAGATTTGAGTTCGTCATTCAGTGCATCGTCCAAGCCCCTTTGTGCCCATCGCAATTTCGTTTTCAGTTTCGCGTTGTTGAATTTGTATCCATCGTCATCGTCTTGTTGCTGGTTTAGAGTAAGTTCTTGGTCTAGTTTGAGTCTTGCATCTTGACGTCGAGTCTAACGCCATCACGTCGTCGTCGCCGCCGCGTCCAAATCGGGTGTCAAGCTGTTCAGTTCGGTATTTTTCCGGTATGTCCTTCGTGTGAACTCTAAATTGGACAAATTCAGGGTCTAAATTATAGCTCAGAAAACGTTCTACAACTTTGTCCATTGCACCAAGTTCCAGAAATGCCATCTTCAGGTCCAAATTCACGTTGAAAGTGCTTCTGTATGTGTGACGGATTTTGCTGAGCAGTCTGTATTGCGGGGCCCATATCTCCTAGATCCATTATCCAAAATTGGTTTTCCATATATGTAAATTGATCAGAACGAAAAGATCTACATCTTTGCTGTTATACGTTTTAGCGTTTGAGGCCTCCAAAAATCCAAACACAGCATAGGAAGTTTCCGCATAGTAGATCTGCTTTTCCAGCAAGAGAAAATTGAGTGTTTGTGTATATATCCTGTAGTCTCTCATATGCGGCACTATTGATATTTTTAAAAAAAAGATGAAAAAGGCAAGTGCATAAAAAGAAGCCGCACAAAGAGAAAAAAGCAAAAGGAGAAAAAAAAAGTAAGGAAAAGAAAGAAAGAAAGAAGTCAGAAGTGCTTGCATTCTTTTGTATCCAAAGTGCTGTGTTATTTGTTTTGCTTGCTTGAGTTAGGTCTAAGGATGGGTTTAGGCCTGCAACTTTGACAAGTACTTTGGATATATAGTCAGCTTTGCTAATCTGATTTCGATAATTGCATATTCCTTGCTACTATATATTGCCTATCCAAACTCCACATACTTCTTATCAGTTTTGATTCGAACTTGCAATCGCTTCGCTCACACCAGTCTTAGTATCATGAACCAGCCACCGGTTTTACCTGCTTCAGTGATGGTAAGAACACTTGTAAGAGCATGGCAAGACGCTTGAGAGGATGTGACTCCACTATTCAAAACCTCAGTTGACAGGGATAATACTTTTGTGTTATCTTGTGTTTTCTACTAATAATGGCAGGAGCATACAATGGAATGAGGAGATTACAACCATCAGCCACCAGTTGGAATGCAAGCATCATTGGAGAGGAGGCAAGAGGAAATTTTAATCGGTTCCATCATAAGGAGAAATGGAAGAAAAGTTACACATCAGATACTACCAACAAATATGGTAATACCATTGAAAACCTTTCTTTATGTGATATAAAATTTGGACCTGATACATTTATTGATTGGAAAATAGCAGTAGATAAAATTTTTGCTCAACATAGAATTTCTGATAAACAAAAGGTTATGACAGCTGCTAGTGCTTTAACTAATAATGCATCAGTTAAACGGAAGGCGTGTTGTTTTCTTATTGGGGTACCTTCGACTTGGAGAGACATAAAACAACTTTTAAGGAATAAGTTTCTTCCTGCCTATTATCTTGAAAATTTATTAAACAAACTATAATGTTTACAACAAGATGATAAACCCGTTGTAGTTTATTATGAAGAATTGCAAAATTTGTTGTTACGTTGTGGTTTGGAGGAAACAGATCAAGAAAAGTAGGATAGATTCTTATGTGGACTTAATGAGAAAATTTACAATACTGTTGTTGATAAAGAATATATATATATATATCTGTTGCAAACCTTTGCTTTTACTTGTGAAGCTGAAAATAAAATAAAACATAAGAAAGTTGTACGAAAAATCAACACATCTGTTTGCAAAAATAGTGTGTATCCTTGCACGACTAACGTTTTGCAGGCAAGTACAAATGGTCAAATTGAAAGTGTGAATAATCAAGAGAAAGAGAAGCATAATTTAATTGAGATTGAGAAAGAGAAGAGTGAGGAGATGCTTGTTGCTGCATCCCTGCTTCTAACGCCTACAACTAGAGATGTACCTACATAAGCTGACGAGAAAAATAAAGGTAATGAAAAAGGTACAACACTCACTCAAAAGAAAAACGATGTTGACGTACTGAAACTTTTCACAAATCATGATATGTTAGAGCAACAAATTGTGGAACCCATTGATGATTTACCTTTGTCACAAGATAATTTGCTCGATGTTTCTTGTGATAAAGAAGAGTTGTGTGATAAATCTTCACTTATATCTGTGCCACGACTAGTAAATGAACATGTTACTTTTACTTCAGAATCAAACACTTGTGCTCACAATAAACATGTTGTTCATATTATTAACGAAAATGATGAGCTGAATTTGTTGTCTTCTTTAAATGTTCTAGGTTATATTGAATTTGATGTTCTATGCGATCTAGACAATTTAGAGGAGAGATTTGTTGATCAATATAATTTGCCTTGTTTATCCAGAAATACTTTTCATGTTGTGGGTAAATATAATGATAAAGAAAAATACATAGTTAATCGAGTGTACATTTGTACAAATATGAATTTTACTTATAATGTACAACCATGTAATCGATTAGACAGCTACACTATCAATAAACATGTCATGTCGAGTAACACTTGTTCAATTTTTAAGCGACATGAAATTTTCAAGAAAGGGAGGATTAATCCTGATAAATTTGGTTCTAACAATTTAATTACAAACAAGATGCTTGTTGCTTTGTCTTCCTTTGGATCTAACCTTTTGCAGATGAACGAGCATGAGTCGAGGATGACTCACAATCAAAAAAGGGAGGATGATGTGACCATGCACATCATAGGTATGGACAATACAACATCGATATGGATTCCATCAGCTACTCCCTCGTCTAGGTCGCCGTCAAGATTTCCTTCAGCATGGACGTCGACGAGCTTTCGATCGTCTATTTCATATGCGACCTCTTCATCTACTACAAGTTGGCGACATATTACGACATCCTCTACTATATCTGCACCGTCTACGATGACTACGTCCGCATGTCTTCGTCGACCGCCTCCTTAGCCATGTCTTGTAGGCGGCCAGCAAGATTGTTGTCTTACATCGTCGCCACCAGCAGGTCGACCTCCACTATGGCCGCCTCCCCAAACTCAAAACGTATTCAATAAAGGCTCATCTCCACTTCTTCGGCACCCTCTGGTCCCACAAGTCACGTCCTTGCAAGCCTGGCTCAGGAAAGTGCCCAAGTTGCCCACGAGTCCGGTTCGCCCATTTCCGTGCACTGAACTTAAAACGGATGCCCCGGCCTCATGCGGACATCGTTTTGGACGTTCTTAGTATACACAAATAAGCCCTCGATGAGATCTTTCCAACGGATCTAGTCCCACATCCAAATTATTTAAGAATCGTCGAAACAATATTACGACCAGAATCTACCGGGATCTGTCGAGCGCTGCACCGCTCCACTTTGGGCCCATGGCCCATGTACCCTAGGGGCTGCGCCGCAAACCGTAGCCATCACTATAAATTCAGTAGTCGTCTCTAGTTTAGATTTAGGTTTTGCTTAGATTATTTTGCCGTCGCAGTTTCGTCGTGTATCGGTTTGCTAAACCCTAACTTTACGTGCTTATTCGGTAATCAGTAATTTCATATTGCATCTACCGTGTTCTTGATCGTGTTCTCGATTTCCTTGTAGGAATTAACCTTCGTGGTGAGGTCAACCACATCTTGGCATGGTTGGTAACGAACGAAGATAGTGGTGTAGCGATTGCAGGCTTAGATCTGTTCTGATTGGAAGCCGGATCGTGAACGTCGAGTTCTCCACCAATCGTGTCTATCCATACCAGTCGAAAGATCGGAACCCCGTCCCCATCAAGCGTCAGCATGTTGCGTAGCATGTGCTAGTCCTGACTGAATAGTTAGGGAAAACTGTTAACACACTTTACTTTGAAAAGATCGGGTTGCGGTCCGTTGGCTCAAGAGGGGGACCCGAGATGTCGAAACCTTACAGTGGGTATCGGTGTTAACAGAAGGAACTATTGAATTGCCTTGTATCGTTACTTGGTCTGGACTCTAAAGGAAGAGCTAAGGCATAAAAGTACCACTAGACTTATGGGTAAAGTACGCTACACTCTACAGAGGTTAAAATTATCATGATAGCCGTTCCCATGGTCATGAAAAGGGAGGAAGGTTGTACATGGTAGTCTCACATGTTAACAATTAATCTGATGGGTTGGTGTAATTTGAGTTGTTCGAGGCAAGCTTTGTTCTACAAAGGGGCTTTAATAGCCGAGCTCTGTGTTTTGTTGGGAATCTCTATCAATATTAATTGTTCTATAATTTTTTTTTACAACACTTTAAATAACTTGACTAGTGTAGGTGTTTATGCAAAATAGCCACTCAGTCGTTGTTATTATCCTTGCATCATTATAAGGATTCTTACTATGTAGCCGTGTACTCATTATACAAACCACGGATAAATTTGTATTCAGGAGAGGACATAGGTCTGGTCTATTTTCAGAATAAGGAGGATCTTGTCCTGGACTTCGATGAGGATTAGCTGGCGCTCAAGGGTCAGATTGGAGTATCATCATACTTATTCCGCTGCATATTTGAATTTCCGCACTCTGATATGTTATGGACAATATTATATTATCTGTAATAAGTAGCTGTGTAACAATTACTTTTTTATAATATGCAATTTCTCTTAGTTATTTATGATTGTGTGATGATGTTCAACAAACTGTCGCTCACAGGTTGCTAGCATTGATCTCTGGGACTAGCAATTGATTGTGAGTGGATCCTGGTGAAGCCGGGGTTGCGACATAATAGAAACCCATCAGGACGTAGTGGATCCAAATCCGCATCAAACCCATTAATGGATCCTATCCATCATAAATGTTCCAACCCGCTAAGTTTGTGACCCATTAGGCTCATATAAAAGTCGGCCATAGTCCCGGCTAACTCTTTCCCCAGACCACAAGTCAATAGTGGTACCTAGGAGCACATATTGATCCCTGAATGTACACAATGATCGAACCAGCTGAACCTTGATACACTCATATAGAATCCTTTTGCCACACGATATTAGTCAAGATCAAGGTGAGATACGTGCCACCCTTATGATAGCTCGACCCATTCACTCATCAATGTAATGGATACAATCGTGATTAAATTTTTAATCACTCTGGCATGGTCGTACACTTTTCCCTATCTATCCACACCGAGGGGCCCAGAGATATCTCTCCTGTTATCAAGGAGAAAATTCCATCTTGATCTCTCACACCTGATGTAATGTTTCATGGCATACACGTAAGTTAACTTTATATCTTCACTGTTTCGGCAAAGCGTTTGATAGCCCCAAAGTATACGACTATGCATGCTGAGAATCAAAGGACCGTATAGGTACACCACTCGAGACTACACTCCGATGCCACCTTTAAGATAACTATCTCAGTGGTCTCAGAGCGGGTCTATCCAACCCCATGTTTTCTAACATGTGCCCACATTATTGATTTGATATCTCGATATATATGGTATGTGAAACATTATCATCAATCAATACATGTGCTGGTCAAATCACTATTGTTCCATATAATAACATGTTATCAGGGATCATTTAGAATAATATCATATTGACAATGTGTTTCACAATTAAGTCATACTCAATGAACAAAGCAGTGACATTTATTCAATGAACTCATAAGTACATGAACATAAACGTATGATTCAATCATCTCACATGATCGTCTTTATGGCATATCACCAACAATCTCTCATTTGCACTAGAGTGCATCGTGCAAGTATCTAATACCCATGTCTCTTGTGTGCGCCTCATGCTTCGGCTGTGGAAGAGGTTTTGTTAGTGGATCGGCGATATTCAGATCAGTGTGCATTTTGCAAATCTTCACATCTCCTCTATTGATGATCTCTTAGATGAGGTGATAACGCCTGAGTACGTGCTTGGATTTTTTGTTAAACCTAGGCTTCTTTGCTTGTGCGATGGCACTACTATTGTCGCAATAGATGTCCACTAGACAGGATGCACTAGCGACAACTCACAACTCAAAAACAAATTTTATGATCGAAACAGCATCATTTGCTGCTTGAGAAGCTGCAATATATTCGGCCTCCATTGTGAATCAGCTATTGTCTCTTACTTGAAACTTTTCCAGCTCACTGCCCCACCATTGAGACAGAATGAAAAATCGAATTGCAATCGTGAATCATCTATGTTGGTTTGGAAGCTAGCATTAGCATAACCCTTTATGACGACCTCTTCTTCACCTACAAAGATCAAGAACATCTCACTAGTCCATCGTAAGTACTTCAGAATGGTCTTTACAGCCATCCAATGACTCTCACCTGGATTCGATTGGTATCTGCTCGTAACACATAGGGCATAAGAAACATCTAGGCGTGTACATAACATGGTGTACATGATAGATCCAATAGCGGAGGCATATGGAACCCAACTCATTTTCTTCAGCTCATCAGGTGTGGAGGCACACTAAGTCTTACCAAGATTAATACCATGTGACATTTGCAGGAAACCTTTCTTGAAATTATGCATATCGAACTGTTTCAATACCTTGTCAATGTACGTACTTTGCCTTAACCCAATCAGCCTCCTCAATCTATCTGTATAAATATTTATACCCAAGATGTAAGCTGCATCTCCCAAGTCTTTCATCGAGAAACATTTTCTCAAATATGATCGTACGGCTTCTAACAGTGAAATATCATTCCCAATCGATAGAATGTCATCCACATATAAGAACAGAAATACAATTGCGCTCCCACTTGCCTTCTTATAAATACAAGGCTCCTCTTCATTCTTGATGAAGTCAAACTTTTTGACCACTTCATCAAAACGAAGGTTTCAACTCCGAGATACTTGCTTCAGTCCATAAATGAACTTCTGAAGCTTGCATCCCTTGCCAACATTTTTAGGATCGTCAAAACCTTCGGGCTATGCCATGTACACATACTCACTTAGGTTTCCATTCAGCAAAGCCGTTTTAACATCCCTCTGACATATCTCATAGTAATGAAATGCAGTAATCTCTAGTATGATCCGGATAGTTTTCGGCATGGCTACAGGCGAATATGTGAACATTTCCATCGGCATCTATCTTTTTATTAAAGACCCATTTGCACTCAATAGTTTTTACACCATCAGATAGATCAACCAAGTCCCATACTTGATTATGATACGTAGACTTTATCTCGGATCTCATGGCCTCTAGCCTTTTCTCAGAGTCCGGTCCTACCATTTTCAGATGTTTCCCGAATTTCTTCGAGTTGCACCTTACTCCCGCTGGCTCTTTTGAAAAATTCCTTTTCCAAAAAGACACCATTCCGGGCGACAAAACACTTTGCCCTCCTCCCAGTTATAAAAGCAATACCCTACATATTTTGGGTACCCTCACAAAGAACCACTTGTCCGACTTGGTATGATTGGAGGTGCTGAGTTACTTTAATAACCTAATCAACTAAAACCTACGTGGCGTGTGTTGACTAAAGGTGGCATAGTCGGGTGGTTTTGTGGAATGTGGATTGTTGGAGGTAGTCACCTTGGTCTAAGGACTTTGGGCGTGTGCTTATCCGGCCAAACCATACAAGCGCAACCATAAGTGCTAGCATTAGCATGTCGGCCAACATATGCTAGTCCTGGCTTAGTAGTTAGGGAAGACTGTTAACACACTTTACTTTGAAAAGATCAGGCTGCGGTCCGTTGGCTCAAGAGGGGGGCCCGAGTGCCTAAACCTTAGAGGGGTATCGGTGTTAAGAGAGGAACTAATGAATCGCCTTGTATTGTTACTTGTGCAGGCTCCTAAGGAAGAGCTAAGATGCAAAAGTACCACTCGGCTTATGGGTAAAGTGTGCTACACTCTGCAGAGTTAAAACTATCATGATAGCCGTTCCCACGGTTATGGGAGGGGAGGAAGGTCGTACATGGTAGTCTCATGTGTTAATAATTTAATCTGATGGGTTGGTGTAGTTTGAGTTGTTCAAGGCAAGCTTTGTTCTACAGAGGGGTTTTCGAAGCCGAGCTCTGCGTGTTATCTTTGGGAATCTATATCAATATTAATTGTTCTACAAATTGTTTTACAACACTTTAATTAATGTTGACTAGTGTAGGTGTTTATGCAAAATAGCTACCGTATTCTTGTTTATATCCTTGCATCATTTATAAGGACTCTTGCTGGGTAGCCGTGTACTCATTATACAAAACCACGGATAAATTTGTATTCAGGAGAAGTATCAGGTCCGGTCTATCTTCAGGATCAGGAGGATCTTGTCCCGGACTTTGATGAGGATTAGCTGGCGCTCAAGGGTCGGATTGGAGCATCATCATACCTTTTCCGCTGCATATTCGAATTTCCGCACTCTGATATAGTATGGACAATATTATGTCATCTTTAATTAAAATATTGTAATAAGTAGTTGTGTAACAATTACTTTTGCATAATATATAATTTCTCCTAGTTATTGTGATTGTGTGATGATGTTCAACAAACTGTCGCTCACAAGTTGCTAGCATTGATCTCTGGGACTAGCAATTGATTGTGAGTGGATCCCGGTGAAGCTGGGGTTGCGACAAAGTTCGATTCCTCCGTTCAGACACGCCGTTCAAGTGAGGCGTCCCTGGCAGAGTCAATTGTGGAACAATTCCACAACTCTTAAGATGATCATTAAACTCATGGCTCAAATATTCACCTTCACGATCAGATCATAGAAATTTAATTGTCCTACCCAAATGATTTTGTGCTTCATTCTGAAACTCCTAAAACTTTTCAAAAGATTCAGACTTATGCTTCATTAAATAGACATAGCCATATCTGCTTAAGTCATCAGTAAAAATGATGAAGTACTGGAGTCCAGCTCTAGCCACAACACTCATTGGTTCACATAGATCAGTATGTACTAGGCCCAACAATTCACTAGACCAAGTGAATGGCGTCTTAGTCATCTTGCCAAGTAAACAAGATTCGCATGTATCAAATGATTCAAAGTCAAATGAATCAAGAAGACAATTTTTATGGAACTTTTGCACGCGTTTCTCATTTATATTGCCTAAGTAACAATGCCACAGATATGTGCAATTCAAATAATTTGTTTTGAGCCTTTTGCATTAACATTATAGACAATCCTACCCTCAAGATCTAGCACATATAATCCATTCAATAATGAACAATGACCATAGAGCATGTTGAAAGAAATTGAACAACGCTTGTTCTTTATTACAGACTCAAAACCATCTTCCTCCAAACATGAAGAAGAGATAATGTTTATGTTCAAACATGGAATGTAATAAAAATTATTTAATTCCAAAACTAATCCTAAAGGTAACGATAAGGGATAAACGCCAACGGCCACTGCAGCAACCTTTGTGCCATTGCCGACGCGAACTTCCACCTCACCACTTAAACATCTTCTAGTCCTTTTTTAGCCCCTGCAACGACTTGCAAGTGTGAATCATCGATCCAGTATCAAATACCCATGAATCATTAGACAAGTAGCAAGATTAATTTCTATAACATTAATACCTGAAGTGGAACCAATGGTTCCATTCTTTTTATCATTTAGATATTTTTTATAGTTCCTACGCAATGACCAGGCTTATGGCAATAGTGACATTCATCAGAAGTAGTGGGACCACCCTTGGTCTTACCATCAAGCTTAGGTTTCGGGTTCGAGATCATATCCTTACCCTTGCCTTTTGCCCCACGTTTCCTTTTATTACCACCATCCTTTTGGATTATCATCACAAGATTAATGCTTTTCTTGATGCTTTCTTATGTTGTCTTAAGCATCCCATGCGGTTCAGTCATGTTTTTCTCCATGCCATTCATATGAATGTTCATAATGAAAGGCTCAAAGTTTGTAGGAAGTGACTGAAGAAACACATCAGTGGCCAACTCTTGGCTTAAGGGAGATTGAACTTTCTCTAGGTTCTCAATGTAACCAATCATCTTGATTACATGAGAACTCACCGGACTCCCCTTAGCTAGCCTACACGCAAACAGAGCCTTTGAGATCGAGTATCTTCTAGCCCTAGCTTGGTTCTCAAACATGCTACAAAGGCCGGTGATCATATCATAGGCATTTGTGTTCTCATATTGCTTCTAGAGATCAGAGTTCATGGTAGCAATCTTGAGACAGCCAACGCCAACCTCATCATTGACATGCTTTTCTCATAAGCACGCTTGAGCAACAGTAGCATCCTCAGCTTGTTCCTTAGGATATGGCATCTCAATGACATATTCCTTTTTGTTTTGCTTGAGAGCAATTCCAAATTTCCAGAGAGCTTTTCTCTCTCTCCATAATCAACCACAAGTTAAAACTAGAATTATTGGCAGCGCTAGGTGGCATCTACAACAGTAATGTAAGCAAAGTCATAGCACAATGTTCAAGTTAACCTTCCATTAAACAATTTTAATAAAAGATGCTCCCACTAAAATCACTTTTCTTTTTGTACATTTTAGTAGGACAAGATCCATAGTCATTCAAAAGACTAGTGCGTGGAGGCGACTCCTACAACTAAGTGACATAGGTAGGTAACCCCTTGCCAATCATATCGTACGTGACTCTTGTTTGTTGGGTGGCATCCAATGCCCTGGCTCCCAACACCGACGCCCTGAGGTCAAAATCCATTTTGATAGCCTCGATAAGTAAACCAACACTATGCGTGTGAAGTCCGGCTTCACCCCATTGGTCAAGGAAGTTAATGACACCCTGCTGTAAGCTACAATTGCAAATTAACGTACAAGACCTTTATGGATGGAACCATTGGAAGGGCATCATACTTTTAATTTTTCGAGGAAAACTATTCTATCATATAAAAATCACATCCACCAACAATGAAGTATGAAGGAATAACATGAAAGGTATTATCACAATCATATTGACTTGTGAAATAGTATGGCCCATGGCGTCTCGATCTCCATCGTCACGCTTCCTATCCACCTAGTGACAAAATTACATGCGTGTATCCAACTTTACAAATCAGCAGCCCAAACTGCAATAAACCATAGCATGCAGGATATGAAAATTACTTCAATGAATGACACACACAAGGGAGCCATACCATTCACATCATTCCCTGTAAAAACAAGTTAGGCGCAGAATCATATTCTACCCTACGATCTAATTAAGTTTTCTTTAATGGCCGCTTGATCAAACCAATTGATCAAACCAAGCCGATCCCGAGCAATCAGAATGCCTCAATTTTGCATGAGATCCTTGAGAAGGCGGCAACCACGCCGATCTCGATATATTGGCACGATCTGTTCAGCATGGGCTACTACCCTGATGGTGGTACCAACCGGTAGGGGTAATGCACGACACGAGACAGAACAAGCACGAACTAATCTTTTTGATCGTGCAGATCCATTAGCTCATATCTCAAATGTGCGACGTCCCCTCAAGCAGGTTGCGCGCACGCGGTCTCGATCTATTGGCTAATATCATTGACGGCACGTAACAAAAGTCCAGATAGTGATTCCAGCCGGTATGGGCCAGTCACGGCATGATATAGATAAAGCACGAACTAATCTTTTTAGACTTGTGGCGTTACCAACTCGTACCTCAAGAACCGTATACCGTTTGATCATATCAACCCGTGACGAATTCAACAGCATATCAACATATGCGCATCGACCAGATCCAAGACTATGCAAGAAAGGCTCTGATACCACTAAAGGAGTACGTGGTGCTACACTAGCCAAAATCAAAATTTTTCTATGGCGATCACCCTGGAACCAAGCGAGTCAGGAATCACGGATATTTACCCTTGGAGCACGTTAGCAGCGGAAGTAGAGTGGGTGAAGCCTCCCCGCGTGCTCCAAAGCACAGTAAGTAGTCATGTGCGACAAGATACAACTCCTCCTTGTGGAAGTAGCCGATGCTCTCGATCAGCGCCGTCGCAGGAGGGATGACACCTCTACGGTATCCACACGTCAAGGGGTGGAACCCCACACGCTGGTGTGCTAGCACCCTGTTGGCGATTCTTACACTATTAGAAATAATGCGCAAGTAGACAGATTTTGCTTGTAGTTTTCATCCGAGAGTATTCAGAGTATTCAATGCACAGGTAACGAGGGAAAAGTATTATTCTAATATCTATATTATTTAAGATACCAACCAGGTAGTTAACGGAGTAAGGATAATATGATAATATAATAAGATAATAAGACTGGTGACACACACATACAGGAGTATAAAAAGATAAGTTAGACAGATAGTTGGGAGGACAACGAGAAGAGTATAAAGTTCCTTAACAGTACTATCACCACCTACCGCAGTGGATTACGCGCGGATGGATAGGGTTGTCACCACCTACCACCTACCACAATGTACGTTGGAATGGGTGTAAACCAAGACAAAGATAATCACACACACCACGTCTCTTATTAAATCCGATCACTCCTCGAATCCTAGGAAGGCGGCCCAAGTTCAATACTTAGGCTATTATAAGAACAAAAGAATGAACCTAGGCTCGGAACCAGATGAATTTAATCAACCACTCTAATAATTCACACTTCCCACTTAGTGTAAATATGCTCAGCTCAGATAATGAAAGTCACTTGTATTATAAAAGCAAGGTCTTACAGAAGGGAAATGATACAAGAGCTATTACCCGAATTCCCGAAGACAATTCTGAAACTTCCGAGCTTCAGCTTGACTGAACTCTAACTCCAAACTAACTACTCTAAGAAGTGAAGAGTGACTCCAAATGAGAGGAATGTGGTGTGGTATGGTGTGTGTCATCAAGTGTGGTGAGGGGGTCCTTTTATAGCCATCCGCAGCCAATGGGGCGCTTCCACATCATGGGACAAGTGTCACCTCCACACCAGCCGAAGGAGAATCCAACCTTCGGTTGATCCTAGCCCTCGTTTTCGCCTGGGATGCTTCTTTGACGGTGTAGATTAATCCCCCACATCGGTTATAGTAGTTAGAGCCGGTAGAATTTGCTTCCTTAAGTGCCAAGTCACCCAAGTGTGAAGCAACTGTAGCCATTTGATCAAAACGACACATACTGACGCTTACGATTACTCCTTGATGCATTTCTTGGCAACTAGGAGAAGTTGGGGCCGGTTCGGTGCAGAGGGCACGTCGACCGACCTAGGGTGGGTCGACCGACCGGCTCCTGTGTCCGGTTCAGCTTCGGTTTCTCTCCACTTTATTCCTGAGGACAAAATCTCACCAAAACTTGTGGAAATTTATTAGTTTAAATAATATGCATAGCTAAATCCTGATTTTTCCCCAAATTACCGGAATGTGGCGTATGTTGGCATATGAAATTGGACTTTAACGACTGCCAAGACATCCCCCAATTTGAACTTTTGCTCGTCCTCCAGGAAAGAGCTCGGAATTGAACCCGGTGGATTAGGATTGCCTCAATATCATTATTCAATAAGCACTAAGTGCACAAGATAATACTTTCATTATTTGTTAACATAAACTTGTAAAAGTGTATCCCAACCTTGTACTTACACCTGTAGGGCTTTCAAAATGTCAAATCGTCTTAAGCAGTTGGAAAACAGAACAACCAAGAAAAAGCATTGTTAGCTTGCCCTCGTTCGGAATAGGTCTCGGAAGTTTTAAAATTTTAGTTCCTCTATTGGTACTCTCGGATCGCTCAAGTGGTATTTTACTCATCTTCACCAAGGCCTAAGGCCAATTCTAATCCCTATATTCTAAAGGTTTATGTGGAGCTAAAGGTTGGGCTAGAATGACCTACTTAGGCTGCATAATGTTGTTAAGTCAAAAATTGAACCTAATCAAGATCATGCCGCTTCGCATTCCGGTCATTAGAGAAATATTATGCAAGGGTGAGGGAGAGAATGGACTCACGCCAAAGAAATGAAGGAACACAAGTGCAAGGATGTGAGGTACTAATGAGTCCATCACATCGGATCTTGTGTTGAAGGACATAGTCTACATGACTTCTTTATTTCGAGCAAATCCCTCTTTAAGAAATATTTTTGGAGAGGCAGAATTTCTCATAGTTTAACATCAACTCTCTTTTTTTCAGGGAGATCATTTTTCTCCCAAATTTTCTCTCTTTTTTGTAGCCTCTCAATTTTCAAAGAGATTGAGGGATGTCTTCTGATAAATATGAAGTGTTTTAATAAACTGCATAGGTATGTATAAAGTGGAGAAAGCGAAGATTTTGGGTTATTTTGGTAAGTGGAGGAATACCTGATGGAATGGATACTTTATTCCAAGATGGAATTTAGCACTGCTAGATATGAATAAGGGTAGCTATCAAAGGGATACGCGAAAGGAAATGACCAGTTTTGAAGAGTCACTACTCCTTAAGGTCGCAAGTTTTGACAAAACTCAACCCAGCCATAAGTGACTCAATTATAAGCTTTAATCTTTTTGAGTGCTTTTAGCTTTGGTAGGAAGAAAATCCCAATGAGAAAAATTTCTCAAAGTATTTTTTTATATTTTCAAAATAAGGTATGAGCAAGTAAGCTCTAGTCTTAGTTGAATCATATCTCACAACAACTTAGACTTGGATAACAATATCAGCACCTACTAGATAAAGTCTAGGCAGAATTACAACTTATGCCAATAAATGTTAAACTAAAGAAGAGTACTAAATTGTGAACCCAGTATTTAGATAATAAGATAGAGAAATTTTTCATCATCTCCTTGGGCAAAGATCAACATTTCTACTTTTATTTGAAGGGAAATGTTTTTGGTCTTTTTAGTTTTTGCAAATTTTTTTATAGAAATTTTTTAAAATCATGCATATGACAAGTGCACTAAGCAAACTCAATTTTTTTTAAGGCAGGACAACACTGCAAGACAGGGCAAGGCAGGTAAGGCAAGGCAACGCAGGGAAACTTGGCAAGGCTTCAGGCAGCACAGCAACAACAGTAGTGGTAACAACGAAGCAAGTGGGAGAGTAGATGGGGCGTACATTATTGAGCTGGTGGGTCAAAACCCATGTGCGGGAACCAAGCTATCAAAGCGTTGGCACCAGTTATCACCACATTAGTGTTGGCTCGAAGGTTTTCGTTCATCTCCTCTTGGTACCTAGTGTGTCGGGCAAGTGTTTGACGAAAGTTTCCCATGTCATCTACCAACATGTCCACTCTCTCTCCTACTGTGCGGAGATCTCGTGCAAAGGGCTCAAAATAGGAAGGGTATTGGGCCGATGACGGCCCTTGCCGTCCTACAGAGGGACCTAGATCATTCTGGTAGTGTAACCATCCAGCTTTGTGTTGCCACGAGCTCCCAGCTTCGTGATATTGGGTGCCCCATCCCTTGAATCTTTGAGGTGCGTACCCATGGGCAGGTGGGTTCCATTGATCCCACCCGGCACTAGGTAAAGCTCAGGCTGTTCAAACTCAAGCTGGCGGTGTACGGGACTATGAGTTGCTAGTCCAGAAATGCTGTGACGCGGGGGTTCTAAGGCACTAAAGTTGAGGGTCAAATTCCGGACAGTGTAGAGGCCGAGCCATAGATTAGGCAAACGGACCTAAACCATGGTCCCCGGGAATCTCATGTAGTAAGCTTCCGACTCGTCTACCCACAGAATGTGCCCTTGGGTGAAGTGGTCCTTCCCTACTAATGGGAATGGCTCTTCTAAGAAGGCCACCTCGACATTTTCTAAAATCCCCAAACTTTCCACAATGCGAGTGACAAGAGAACTGCAATCTATGTCACTTCTCAAGTTTCTCATTTCTAGCTAGTGTAATACCATATTTGCTGTTGGATTTATAGATTTCTTATTAACCATAGCAAATAGGTATTGCAATTCATCCAAGCACATTAGTACACATATCATGTCTAGAATTAATAACCATAACCAGCCACCGATGCATGAATCTAAGAGTAGCATTTTATCCTATCAGGAGTGACTGTACATCTCATGGAGAAAAGTAGATATCTAGTTAGGTCTTGCAATGAGCACTCAATAGTTTCATTGAAAAATCTAAATGAGTATCTAGTTCCATTATCAAGAATGCGAAGAGTACTAAGAAACTCAAGGGTCAGAAGGAGCGAACCTTTTTCTGTGATGGGAACAAAATTGTTCCAGCCGACTTCTTGAAAGGTGTCAGAAAAGTCGTCCAGAAGGCCGATCTTAATTAGCAACATCGGGTCATAAGACGGTGTATGCTGAAAAGTCTGGCTCTTGAGCGCCTCGAATATATGTTTCTCATGGTCGCTTTGGAGGATGATCTGCTCTTTCGACGTTAACACTCTGATTTTTAGGCTTTGCTCAGCCCCAGATGGTTCGGCTGAGTCAGGTTGCCAGCCGTGATGCACAGTGAAATGGGAGTCCTTTGACATGTTTTCCCTTGAGCTTCTATCTAGGATCTTGGTCGAAGTGTAAGTTCGTTCCGAGCTGGAAGAGCTTAATCTTTTGTGAACGCCCTTGGCACCCTTGGACTGGGTTTTGCCAATCTTACGATTCCACGACATTTTTGCAGAAGGGGCTAGACCACAAATACCCAAAGGAAATAAAGAGTGAGAATTAAAGGTTAGTGGTCCAACAGTCAGTAGTCCAAAGATTAGTAGTCCTTGCGGAGCTTACTTAATTGCCTCCACAAAAATATTATTTTGTTTGTGACAATGTTATAAGCATGGATGCAATGATTAGTGAGCTAATGCAAAGAGAGAATAGAGCAGACGTGAGATCATGCAATCACTGCCTGAGTGTGCATTGATCTCAGCTACTGCCTCCTCAATATATAGGCGATGAATGCATGCAAGATGCAGGAAAAACCCAGCTATCTACAGTACCTTGAGTGGCTAGATACCTAGCTAAGCATGTAAAGTAGTTGGTGTGAGGTGGAGGTGCAAAGGGGCGATCGGCTGGCCTGAGTGAGTCACCCGACCAGGGTGGGGTCGGCCGGCCCCTCAATTTTTGATTTTTTTACTATTATTTTATGAATGGTAAATGCACGGATAAAAGTCAAATATGCAGTGGAAAACGAAGGAAAATAAATATGAATGCAAAGATAAGTTCCGGCTTACCTCCCTGTGTGGACTCGAAATTTTACGTGGTCCTCGAGTCAGACCATCTCCATACCTCATTTTTCGTGAAAAATTTTCGCAACTAGAGTTGTTTGTTGCGGCTGGTTGTATTTCTTTCCTACGCCACACTTGTGTTGTTCAAGATTTCGAATGGCTTCAACCTTCGCTTGCGGCTCCGAATTTTCGACCGCAAGTTGCTTCCATTCCTTTGTTTGAGACTTTTTCATTCCTTTGTTGCTGCTCTCCTTCCAATATGGATGTCGTAAAGGCTCATCCAATATTTGTATAGTTCTCCTCATGGTTGCAATGAGACTATCCACATGAGGTTTTGGTATTGCCTCCGCTTTCCTCTGCACAGTTTTGCGATTTTTACCATAAAAAGTGCAAACCTGTGAGCAATGCTCAACTCTTGCCTTGAAGTTGAAAATTTTGTCTCCGCCGTTTATGTTGAGTTGAATTTCTCCTGCACCAACATGTATGGTCGTATTTGCGGTGCTCAAGAAAGGTCTCCCAAGAATGAGAGGCATCTTGGTGTCCACCACCATGTCAAGTACCACAAAGTCCACGGGCACCAGGAAATTCCGGATATTTACTTTTTGTCCTTGTTGGGTTGACTGACAATTTAGTCGAATACAAATTACCAAATCACATGGACATTATATTAAGTACAGTCATGTACTTCTTTCCAGGCTCCTTTATTTGTATTCCTGTAGTCTAAATGTTTAGTTCTGTTTTGCTGGAGCAGACATGCTTGCCTATTTATCTTACTTTTTTGTAACATGGGAAAACCCCATTTTCATTGCTTTCACTATCTATTATAATGAAGCACGGTCCCTTTCCAGGGATCCGGTGCTTCCACATCATCAGAAAACGTGGCATCCGTTGGATTGATTTTTGACAGTCTAGATGAATCCAAAGCTCTCCACCTTGCCTCCCCTTCTCCACCGTGGCTTCCCCTTCCACACTGCGGCTTCCGCCCCACCGCCATCCCCTTCCCCACCGCGACGTCGCCGACAGATTCTCCCCCGCCTCATCGCCGACAGGTCCTCCCCATCCACCACCGTCGCCGGCAGGTCCTCTACCTCCCTTCAGCAGCAGGTCCTCCCACCCCCGTTGCCGGCAGGTCCTCCCCAGCCCCGTCCCCGGCAACTCCTCCCCATCCGCCACCGTTGCCGGCAGGTCCTCCCCCGCCCAGTCACCGGCAGGTCCTCCCCGTCCGCCACCATCGCCGGCAGGTCCTCCCGCCCCCGTTGCCGGCAGTCCTCCCCCGCCTTGTCACCGGCAGCTCCTCCCCGCCCCCGTTGACGGTAGATGGTCCTCTGCCCCGCCTCTCCCATCGCTGGTAGCTCCTCCCTGCCCTCGTCGCCGGTAAGTGGTCCTCCGCCCCATTGGATCGGCGAGAACCAAGCGGCGGCGGCGCGTCGCTGCCCCTCAAAGTGCCGCCGTGGCTGACTCGGCCTCGCACTGCCGCCCTCATGGCTCCTGCACCGTCATTTGGCTTGGCTCTCGGCCGATCGCGCCGCCACGGCTGAGACGCCGTCGGTGAGCTCCATGCCCGGCCAGCCCTCATCCTTCTTCTTTCCTCTCTCTCACTCTCCCTCGCCCTCTCATCTCTCTGCAAGACACAAGGGACACAAGGGACGCAGTGGAGAAGATGAGAATGGTGGGGAATTTAGGGGGATTTGGCTATTTTTTCAATGGAATCCCTGTACTATGTGCAGCCCCACTCATTGTGTAGCATGACGGGTCTCTCATCGCTTGCTCTAGGAAGAACCTCCTTACATTTAAACGAAATGGGTCTATCTCATGGATTGTTCCCCTCGGATACAGAAAGAGAGAAGGAAATTGTATTGTGTGAAATTCTTCATGATTTGGCAAAAATACAAATGAAATACATTCCAATTATTTATGATTTCAAGCGTCCAAGTTAAACCATGATTCTTAGGTTTGTTATGTCTTTTGCTTAAAAAATGGTTTTATTCTGTCAAGCCTTTGTTTGGTTGTCAATTTTATTTATGTTACATTATGCCTTATCGGAGAATGAACTGTATTATTATGCAGATATATTTGGTGGCAGATGATAAGGTCGTAATGATAACTCCACAAAAAATACACACTATTGATCTAGCATCAAAAGTATTTTTCTGTTATGATAACTACACAAAAAATACACACTACTGACACATGTATTTGCAGCAATATGCAATGCTACACATAAGCAAAAGGTATTCATGCGTCATTGCATATTGCCTATGCATCCGAAGGAAAATATAATCGCAAGCCAAGAATTACACGGCTCCTCCTTCTTTGTATTTTTTTTATTAAGCCCCTAATTATCAAGATGTAGTTGTGTTCTAAAATTTTTTACTACATTAAAGATTAGTTACATATATGTATTTTCCTTTTGATTGATTTATATGTATGTAATTTTCCTCCAGTTAATTCAAAGCACATACTCCCTCCGTTCCAAAATATAAGGCACATTTTGATCGGAGAAAAGTCAAACTTAGTAAATTTTGACCGTAAATAATTCAAATAATATGCATTGTTAGTATATCAAAGTTGTATCAAATTGTTCATATTTCAAAGTGCTTTTTTATATAATATTATATTGTAACAATTCATAATATATAATAGATGAATCTAACAGTCAAACTCTACCTTTAAAGACTTTGTGGAGTCAAAATACGCCTTATATTATGGAACGGAGGGAGTATGTTTTATTACATTCAGTGTTATTAAACCTTACATCAACTAATAATTTGTATATCAAACTTGCACATATGCATCTATATTACTTGATACCCTGTTATAGTTTTATTATTGTATCGATAATTCAAAGATTTAGTCATTTAGTCAAATTGAAAAATGAATTTAACAGTGGAACAACTTACATATTTCACGAGTAATTAGAGCGCAGCAACGCGCGTATATTTTTCTAGTGGTAGTTCTAGATTGTTACATTCTTTGCATTTTATATTGTTTTTTTAAAAAAAATTTGATCCCATAGTTCAGCTGATGCTCATACAGGGTTGCGCAAGGTAGGCTAAATGTTCATGGAAGAGGAGGGCACATGAGCAAGAAGAGGAAGTTCCCTTATATGACTACGCCACTTTTTTTATCCCCACTGAGCAGAATGTTGTTGTCACTAAGGATTTCTCTACCCGGAGCACAGTTGGGGTCCCCTTTAGTGAGACATAGGACATCGCAAAGGATTTCTCTGCGTGGTATCGATTTGAATGTGGAACCAAAAGAAGATTGAGGTGAATGTGTCAACGCTTCGAGACCTTCCTCTTATCAAGTTGTACAACGATAGAGAACATGGCTAAACACTTCGGAGTCAGTAAAAGCAAGGTGCACAAAATGAAACAAGAAGGTGTCATAAAGCGTGTCTCAAACACAATAAAGCCCTACTTGACCAAGAAGAACAAGAAGGAGCGGCTAAAGTGGTGTCTGTCAATGCTTGACCCTAGGAGTGTATCCCCCATGATCCCATATTCGTTGTTTGATTATGTCTTCATTGATGAGAAATAATTCTACATCACTAGAAAGACAGAGCGATACAATACAGTTTGTGGTGAACAAGAACCCATACGGACATGTAAGAACAAGAACTACATTCCAAAGATCTAGATTTTGACAGCTCTTGCTCGGCCGAGATTTGACTTTGATGGTGGTCGCACCTTTAATGGGAAAATTGGATGCTTTTCCTTTGTGACATACCAACCTGCAAAGAGATCGAGTGTGAACCGACCTGCAGGCAAAATAGAGATGAAATCGATCGAGTCAATGAGGAAGGATGTTTTGCGAGCTGTCATGATTGATAAGGTTTTGCGATCATGAAGACGCAGGCAAGCCCATATACATACAATAAGACAATGCTAAGCCCCATGTTGCCCCTAATGATAGACTGTTTTGTGAGGCTGCTAAGCAAGATGGGTTTGACATGAGACTCGTGTGTCAGTCAGCAAATTCACCACATTTCAACATCTTAGATCTTGGCTTCTTTAATTCTATTCCGTCAATCCAGTACAAAGAAACAGCCAAAACAATTGAAGAACTTGTAGCCGCCGGCGATTTGGTAATGTTCGACTCCTTTATTATGAACGAATTTCTTTCCTGTACTTTATGTTTTATCATGAAATGACTTCTCAATTATGATTTGATGTCTCTCCTGTATTATGGAGCAGGCTTTTGATGGTTACTCGGTGTGCCCATTAAATAGAATTTCTTCCGTTGCAACTGAAATGCGATGCGTCACTGGTGCATGATTCTCTGGCACAGACGAATGAAGTTGATGTCTTGCTACCACTGCTTCCACATGTTTGCTTTTTAATACTCAGAAATGTGAAAATAAGTTATTCTTTCCGGTGGTGGCTTATTTGGTTAGTGGCGTAATGCAGTGACTGCACTACACAATGGTGGGAATGGCTCCAACATGATGATTGTGATGACAACTTGAAGAAGAGTAGTGTAGCAGTAACTAGTGGAGGTATGAGAAGTTTGTTCCTTTCTGAAATTTCATGTTGTATGAACATTTTTATAAAACTGTTCATGCGATTTTGACTTACTGTTGCTTACTAGGATTAGTTAGGTTGATGGCATTCCATACATACATGTATTTTTCGTTTACATATTTCTTGATTCAAAGTCAAGGGTATGTTGCCTTCTAAGGTTCTAATTCATGCTGAGAATAAAAGTATATATACATTCTGTAATTATTATGGAGTCAAGTCAAAATAGTCTTTTGTTAGCTCCCAATTTATTTTTCTGTGAATGGTCAGAACGAATTTGACATTTTTCTTTGTGAGAAGTGTCAAATTATTTGACAAACTCCCATCAGATCACATGACAATTTTTTGAATGATGATACTTTCACTCTTTCCAACTGTTCTCTGTCAAATAATTTCATCTTTTTGTGTGTGTGTCTTAGGAAGCAATCAGTGTGCTCCTACCACAGCAACCAGCTTGTTTCCAATGACACTCTTCCATGTTGGTCGACCATGGCTACCCTGATGCTTGTGCTGCTTTCCACTTTCCTGGCATTCCAATTTTCAGTCTTTATAAAGCGACAACATGAGTGATTTTTCTTTACAATATTTTATATCAAACAAAAGACAGATACATATTACATGATACTATGGTAGAAACTAATGAATAAAGATTGTGTTAGAAATAGATTGTAATTTACTTTTTTTTAGCAGCAATAGCACTTTGTACTTTTTAGCAGCGATATCAATCCTCTGTGGTTGCCTTAATTGCATCAGGGGAGTATTTTGCCATGTGAGTTGTAAATTGTCAAATGGCATGTTGTAATTTCAGAAAACATTTGATTCAGAAATGGTTTATACTCCATGTTTCTTTAGTCTCTCTGTACTTCTATATTTCAATATGTATGTGTCGTTGAAGTGTCTCATACAAAGTGTAGCGTCTACCCAATTGGGAGAGAATGCTGAAAAGCTTTTTTAGGGTTTTGGAACCGGAGACGAAATGGTGGAGTACGAAAAGACCATTTATTCATAGGGGGAGTAGGGTTTACATTTGGAAAACAAAAAGACCCTTTAACCCCTGATTTTGGACCGTTGATAAGAAATCGACGGTTCTTTACGGTACAATGTCACTTACAAGTATTTGAAAGGCCTGATTTACCCTTGCAACCCTAGGTGCTAACAAGCTACCTTGGGCCTTCTGGGATTACTTGGCCCAGCGGCTAGCCCATTGGGAGATGGCCTCAGCGCACTATGCAGCAAGGAACGACCATTATCGTTTGCTGATGTGGACTCCACGAAAATCTAAGCAGCAGCAGGGAGCTCCTCTATTTCATCAATGTTGCAATCTGCCACATTTTAGTGCACAACTCGCACACACATGATCCCTGATTTTGAAGGATCCTCATTGTTTCCAGGGGTACACCTCGCCTCACCTGATTCCTGATTTTGAAGGATTCTCATTGTTTCAAGGGGTACTGCTCGCCAGCTTCACTCCATGTTGAGTTGCCAAACGGGCACTCTTCCTCACACTACCTGAAAGAGCACATTCAGATTACAAACCCCAGCCACACAATGGCACACACAGAACACAAACCCAAGCTACATAATGGAGCGCCAACCTTTGCAATCAGCTGCTCTCTTCTTCCCTGACCTCCGCTGCAACTTAGCACGGGACTGGCTAATGTTGGCAGTTTTCTCACCTTCATTAGAATCCTGCTCACTCAACCTCTATAGCAGTAGAGGGAGCATCATCATAAGCAACAATCAATTTCTTTTGAACGTACAAAGTAGACCATATGAAAAAATGAAGTACTTTTTTTGTTTAAAACCCACATGTTCATTTCTGTCCTAGTTGTTTCCAGCCTTTGATTTCAATGCTTTGGCACCTATCTTCATTTGACCATTGTGTTCCTTTGCCTTTCCTTCAGGATTGCCTACACAGATGTACATTCCAGATGTATTACATAGGAGGTACATGGGAGGTGCGAACAGATACACAAGACTATAAAGTGCAACAAGGAGGGATTTGAACACCAGAATGTTCCGTTCCCCCTTTTCACCTGAAATTGTGAACATCAGTATGGCAATGTTGCTTCATTTGAGGACTACAATTGCTCTCTTGATTTCATCGGGTTATTTTGTGACCAAAAAAAGGTGTTGTACACACAAAGCTGAGAATGGGTGAGGTAGATGGAGCATCCCGTTATTTTGTGACCAACAAAAGGTGTTGTACACACAAAGCTGAGAATGGGTGAGGTAGATGGAGCATCCCCAGCAAAAAAAAAAAAACAGGTAACATAGACCTCTCCAACACAGGCCACATGTGGACTCACTTAAAAGACATCAAAAGTGCTATCATGGCAGTCAACTTCATTTCACTTTCTAGGATTATTCCATTTTTTGCTGGTTTGTATTTCATTATCTGTCCAATGGACATGTTTTGACAATAATGCTGTGATTGCTGTCCACTCATGTTTTTTCCTGTGCAAATTAATCAGCTCTGTGATTTTAAACCTAATCCTAGAAGCACCCCACACGGCCACATGCTATTTTATGTCATAAATGTTTTTGAAAGATAAAACCAGGGAGGAAGAGGGGAGCAGAAAGAGATGTGGATGCAGTGAATAGTCTTTAGAGGATGTGGATTATAGATGGTAAAAAATACCATGAGTGTAGAGGATGTGGATGCAGTGAAAGCCCCAAAACTGCTTTGTGTAGAAAATCTGGTTGTGGAGTTCAAGATAACCTATACCTTTTAAGGGTAATGTATACCTTATTCCATGCTAACAAGTAATAACACAACTATAATGTAATCCTACATGCTTATTACTGAGTTCAGCGCTTAACCTATGTGCAGATAGCATGCACATAACGATCTTCTCAAATAAGCCAACTCTACCATGGCACATATATAGTTAAGCCATAAAGAAAACAAGTACCTGTTTTTTGCCTAGGTGGCGTTGCAATCTTTGCTTTCTTATCACAAGCAGGTGTCTTAAAGGCATTTTGAGCAACTCTGTTGCTAGTCTTAGGCTACAATGAACAAACAAGCAAACAACAAACGAGTCACATGTGAAGCTGTATATTAGCAATAGCCTCAACTATGGGACATATTATCTTTTCTTAAAGGGTACACCACAAGCATGTAGGAAACTCTTAACAAAACAAACACAGGTGTCACATGAGGCTAGGGTACACAAGCTGCTCATGAAACAGCTGATGTTGAAGATGCATACAAAGAAAAGTACAACTACCAAGCACAATTTTTAGGAGTTTCCTCTTCATCTATTTCATCAACAGAATCATCTTCACAACTGAACTCATCCTCACTCATGTCCTCATAAAAGTTAAGGGTTTTAAAAGGTCCATACATCAAATATGGCACATCATCAAACTTTAGTCCATATACCTTACCTAAGATGAATTATGACAAGGACGAGAGCATATTAATAAATGGTTTAATCACCAATAAACTTACGGGGATGTCATCATATGAGTCGCCATCATTCCCACTTACAGGGATGTCATCATATGAGTCGCCATCATTCCCTATGTTAGATATTTTTACTTATTAGCTAAGTTGATGTAGGAGTATCTATAAAGTCCTCTATAACCAGCACTAAGGGAGTATCTAGAACCTAGAACCTGTTGTAACCATGCATGCATACATATGTGTGTGTGTGTGTATGTATGCATGTGTATATATATATGTATGTATTTGTATATATATATGCTCCTTTAAAAGCATGAGTTATACCATTGCCTGGTCGACACACTTGATCTTCACCGTCCATTCCTTTGATCCGATGGCTGAATTTCGCACTTGGATCTTTCACAGTTGCACGTGGAACCCGTCCTTGCAGGCATGATGTGCAACCCCAACCGGCCAACCGCGCCCCCCCCCTCCCCCCACTCGGCAACTCATCCTCCTTCCCTCGACTCCCACTCCCACGATGTTGTATCGCCCGCCTACAAAGCCGACGCCGCCGCACCCTAGCCGCCTTTGCCGCCACCTCAAGCACCCCACATCTCCTTTGTCGCGCCCTTGTCGTCTCTACCGCCACCTCAAGCGCCGCCCTCGTTGCCGCCACCTCAGGCGCCCCTACGGCATCTCCTTTGTCGCTGGATCCCTGGTTAGCGCCGCCTCCTTTCCCCGGCTCCAACTCCCAGCACCCGCCCGCCGCCTTGCCTCGCCACCAACTCCCAGTGCCTCCTTCGTGCAGACTCAATCCGGCGACGCCTCTCCCCCTCCCTCGGTTTCTCCTCGCCGGCCACCTCTCCAACCTCACTATAAATGCCGCCTCTCCAACGGCCACCTCCTCTTCTATCCCCACCCAATTCCGGCCTCGCCATCAACGTGAGCCGGTGATCATGACCGCGGCGCGAAGGTTCTAGAAGCTTCTCCAGCATGGCCCGCGCCGGGAAGAGAAGCACAAGGAATCAAATCGTGCCTTCTTGGTGAGCCCTAGCTCTCCCCCTCCCCCTCTCCCTCTCTACATTTGGATTCAATTCGATTCAGCGTCGTCCCCCAATTCCTTTCACGCTGCTTGCGAGTTTTGTTGGGGAAAGTTTCGCAGAGTTTTCCTATAGGAGGATATTTTGGTACTGGAATGTTCATGCAGTTTTTAGTCAGGTTTGGTATTTCTTACTCAAACCAAGCAAACTATAGAAATTTTGATTTTCTTCATGGTATGTCTAAGTAGAATTTTTCTGCCCTTGAGTATAAAATTTATTTCTCATGGTTTTTACAATTGAACATCTTTAATATTTTGAGAGCCGGGCTACAACCTATCACTTGTTTTTATTCCCTTTCATCATGTGCAAGCCATTTGCCCTTTTTTGGAGTTTAATATGGTGGTTGATAAAGAAACCATTTTCCTTTTATATGCCCTAGAAAATTGTTTCCTTTGATGGACCACAATTGTCATGTTTTGTTTAATCTAGAGAATAAGTGCCCTCTCTTATTGCTCTAGAATTGAACACATTGTAACAACACCCGGAGGTTATTGGATCTTCCCTCCGAATCTTCCTACTGGACATAAGCCAATTGGACTCAAGTGGGTGTACAAGCTGAAAAAAGGGCACATGTAGAAGTTCTCAAACATAAGGCAAGATTGGTGCCAATAGGGTATGTGGAGAGAACTGAATTTGCTCCTGTAGCTCATCTTGATTCTATCAGATTGCTTCAAGAGGGTTGGATGGTACATCACATGGATGTCAAGTCAGCCTTCCTAAATGGTGAGTTGGCAGAAGATGTATAGGTGTATATGTTCTTCAGCAACCAGGTTTTGTCATAGCTAAGAACACAAGGTATACAAGCTGGACAAAGCCTTGTATGGCCTGAGACAAGCCCCAAGTTGGATGATACACTCAGGAGTCTTGGGTTTGAGCAATATCCTCTGGAGCATGCTCTATATGCTAGAGAAAAGGCTGAATCAAAGTTACTGGATGGAGTGTATGTGGATGATCTTGTCATAGTAGGAGACAGCAGTGTGATTAACAGATTCAAAGCACATATGAGGCAAGAATTCAAGATGAGTGACTTGGGTCCTTTAAGTTTCTATCTTAGAATTCGGGTGCATGGAGTGATCACACTTAGTCAAGCAGCATATGCCAAGAGCATAGTGCAAAAGGCAGGATTGAAAGAATGTAATCCTAGTGCCACACCCATGGAACCCGTGATCAAGCTCGGGAAAGTACAATGACTCAAGTGGATGTCACTGCATGTGAAGTTTGGTGGGCACCTTAGATACTTGGTGAACACAAGACCTAACATAGCTTTTTCAGATGGATATGTCAAGAAGGTTCATGGAGGACCCAAGAGAGGATCACTTGGCTTGTCGTTAAGCGCATCATATGTTTCGCACCCGAGAGTTTGGTCTTTGTTACACTAAAGGAGGGTGTCCACAAGGTTTCCGTGATGTTGATCTAGCCGAGCAGAGTATATAATCGCAACCACAAAGCACTTGCCGGGTGTGTGGTTGGCTAGGCTCCTAGGAGAACTGAAGAATGAAGGAGCTCAAGAAATTGAACTCAAGGTAGATAACAAGTCGGCTTTGGCTCTTATGAAAAACCCTGTTTTCCATAACAGAGTTGAGCTCAAGGTAGAAAACCCTATTTTCCATGACAGAAGCAAGCATGTAGAGTTGAAGTACCATTACATTAGAGAATATGTAGAGAAAGAACTCAAGCCTGAGTTCATTGCTACAGATGGGCAACTTGCACCAAGGCATTGCCAAGAGTGAGATTTCAGGATCTACGAGGTCAGATTGGCATGGCTTCACTGGATTGAGGCATAAGATTCGGGGGGAGAATTGTTAACAGTTGAGTCTTGCGCCTATTTGCATTCAATAGTTAGTTAGATTTTCTGTTTAGTTAGTTTTAGTTTTGTTGCATGCACTTGTCATGTTTTGAGTGACACACGAGCTCATGGCTTGTATGATGCTGTGTGTGATGTTAGTGGCGAGATTAGCTCGCAGTAGTGGTGTGAGTGTATCTTGTGCTGAGAGGACTCACGTTGTGGTCATGGGGATGGACATGGCAACGTGCACAGCTAAGAAGCGCTCCTGCGCATATGTAATTCCTTTGCAAGCAAAGCATTAATAGAGGAGAAGAAAACCCAGAAAAGCTCAGCAAAAATCCAAGTGTTCGTGTGTTCTTGTGTTCAGTAGCTGGTGAGATCTGAGAGCAAACCTTACAATTGGTATCAGAGCCCGGTATTCGTACTCACTCGTGATGCACTCGTGGTGTCTTCATGTCCCAAGAGAGCACCAAGGCAGCGGTCGACATCGCCAATAACTCGTCTTCCTAGTGGAGATCCCGGCACCATGCCTCTAGCGAGGGCGAAGCGACCATGGGTCGGTCATACACCACGTGGTCAAGGAGATGGGCGGCTCGGCGAACTACCCCTACTCACAAAGACCACTGGCGATGAAGATCAAGCTGCAGTCTGTTGTCTCGTGGAACGCCATCGATCCTGGTGTTGTTGAACTCCGAGAGGATGAGGATCGCATGGCATTGGATGCCATCGGCAGCGCCGTGCCGCCAGGGATGATCTCCACACTGGCGACCAAGGCGACGGCTCAAAAGCGTGGAGCTGCATCAAGATGGCGGAGGTGATCGCATCCATAAGGCGAGTGTGCAGCTGGCCACATTTGGTGATCCCCAGCCTGAGCATAAGGTCGTCGAGAAGTGTATCTCCGTGCCGCCCACCCCAAGTTCTGCCAATCTTGACGGTGGAGGATATCAGCGGGAGGTTCAAAGCCGTGGAGGATAGCGATGATTCGTTGTCCTCTGTGGGCGGTGATGGGAAACTCTACCTCACGGAGGAGTGGATGGAGAGGAGCAAGGTGTCATTTAATAATTATTATGTTACCAATTCATAGCCATTCACATAGCACATCCGTTAAACCTAAATTGCATTTACATGAAACAAAGCATTTCTTTCAGTTGAGCAAGTGGAAGCTACTGCTCATTTTCCAAAAGATGACATGTGGATATAGTCCTTCACAATCTCTTTGAAAGATTAATATAGAAATTAGGTTTTTACAACATATGTTATGCAACATGCCGATTTATGTATGTGTATATGTATATATATAGCACTAAAATACTCTTAGGAGTATTTTAATTAAGATACTCCTATGGTTAGATGATGACAAGTGTCCATCCCTATCATCCATACAACTAAGTTTAATAGCCTTATTTACTTCCGTTTTTCTGCCATAAATTATTTCAAATAGTAAAAACTTTGTTTTACTATAAATCCAATAGGACTTTACTATTTCTTGTGAAACACTTTACTATAACACCCCGACCCTATCTTGATTAAAACCAAAACCCTAACGTGTTGTATAAACAAAACAGTAATGTGTTGCATAAAAAACAGTACTGTACATGCAAAACATATACACAGAGAATAAGTAGCGCACACGAGAAACACTTGTGAGGAAGTTTGTGCGCATGGGAAAGGTGGAGTAGGGGGCGGAGGACACGTGGTGGATTATAAACGTGGGGGCATTTTAGTACTGTACACGCAAAACATATACACAGAGAATAAGTAGTGCACACGAGAAACACTTGTGAGGAAGTTTGTGCGCGTGGGAAAGGTGGAGTAGGGGGCGGCATACAAATAATTTAGTCACCAATGAACTTACATGGTTGTCATCACATGAGTCATCCTCATTACCAACCTCCACTTCACCAGCCTCAATAGTAGCTTTTAGTTTGTTTTTCCCTTGAAAAGGAAAACATGTGAGGGCAAGTAGCACACAAATGGGAGGCATGTACAATAGGCACAATTACCACAGTTCTTTGGGGCACTCGAGCATGGGGCAATCTCTTGCAATTTATGCTTGAATGGGCAATCCTCCACCACGTGCAAAGCCAGTGTGGAGAATGGAAGGTACTTTTTGCACGTCACGCATTTCATTGTCATACCTTGGACCAGGTACTCGAGCTGAATACAGTGACGGTAGGTGGCGAAATTACCATCGTAGCAGTCGCTACAAACGAGAAGATCACGAGAGCAATGCTGCGGCAACAAGGGTAGGCTAGCATGAAGTCAACAACAGAGAATCAAATGAAACTGCATCAGAACTGAGCTCACCCAGAAAAGGGGAGGTCGGAGAGGAGCCTTGCAGTGTGCACAGAGAAGGAAGCTCTCCTCAAGTATGCACTTCCTCATGGGAGGAGGAGCGGATGATTTGGCAGACGACTCGCGCTGGTGTTTCAGAAACCACGGGCACTCGTGCTGGTGGTCCAGAAACGTGCAGTAGGGAATGTATTGGCCGCAGTCGCATTTGACCTTGATGTGACTGACGGTGTCCAAGAGCAGCTTGCAGTAGGTGTTACCACCACGACATGCCTCTCCATGGACGAGGGTACATCGATTTCGTCCACAGTACATGTGACCGGCGAAGCACTGCGAGCAAGCAAGACAAAGGGGGGGATAAGAGAAGATGCTGAGGTAGGGAAGGGAAAAAAAAACAAAGGGAACTTTGCATCTCACCCACCGTGAACGCTCCTTCGCCTGCGACCCCGCGAGGCCGGAGGGGAAGGTGGCAATATGAGCAGTCGAGTAGCCCCTGGTTCATCTTGAGTTCTAGCATAGCATTCATCTCCTGCGATTGAATCAAATTAAGTGACGTGGAGAAGAAGAAGAAGAAGAAGAAGAAGCATCTGTGGGAGAGCACGGATCCGGCAGCACCGAAGCTCCTCCATGCCGGATCTGCGCTGACGGTGAAGACAACAGGACCCAAGCTCCTCTGAGGGATCCGAGGAAGGCAACGGCGATGCCATTGACGCCTTCGCGGCGAGGCGACCGGCCGCGGGGACTGGGACGGGGACGGAGGAAGGTGGTGGGCCGGAGTTGGCCGGGGATCGGGGGTGAAGGACGAGGAGGGAGGGCGGGGCGGCGGCGCACTCACCGGAGATGAAGACCACGCCGCGCGGCGCCGGCGCCGAGGAGGTGCCTCAGGAGCAGCGCCGCCGTAGTGGAGGTGGAGGAGGCAGCACAGGGATGGGCCGGATGACGGAAGAAGAGAAACGGCAGGGGGAGGACGGCGCGATGGAGTCAAGGCGTGAGGCCGTGACGGGGAGGGCGAGGGTTTAGCCGCTTCCGTGGCCGGGGGGGTTGGTCGGTGCGCCCAACATCCAGCGCAGTAACTGCTGTGCAGTAACCGGTGGCCGGAAGCCTAGAATCGATCCGGCCCAGCATTGTCAATCAACTCACCGCCATTGACCAGGGGAGGGGACCAATCTGATGAGCGAGATCATAACATGTGAACAACAAATCATACCGATAGGTTGAGAATTTTTTGTTGGTACAGCGTGTGGTCACATGAACAATCGGCGGTCGTAGCATGAACTCAAGAGTACGTACCTTTATTTTACACGGATAAAACACACAAAATACAGATGAAAACACAGAAAACACAGAAAATACATGTAAAATAACAAAAACACGATGAAAAAAGATCTAATTGCCGAGAAAGCACCAGCCATGGCTAGCCTCCTCTCTCCCGCGTCTGAAGCAAGAGAGAGAGAGAGAGAGTTAGATAGAGAGAGCACAAAACACAAATAAAAATCACAAAACAAAGACAACAAATAAATACACAAGCACAAAAATGCAAAAACACACACGAAACATACACAGAAACCCGAAACACAAGCAAAAACACACAAAATACAGATAAAACACACAAAACAAGGATGAAAACATAGAAAACAAAAACACAGATGGAAAAAAGATCTAATCGCCGAGAAAGCACCAGCCATGGCCAGCCTCCTCTCTCTCGCGTCTGAAGAAAAAGAGAGAGAGAACCGAGATAGAGAGAGTTAGAGAGAGAGCACAAAACTCATGTACCATAAAGAATATTTGGATTTTGTGCTATGCGGGCTCTACCATAAAAAATGAGGGTGGTACCATAAAAAATGAGGGTGGTATACATGTTAAAACATCCCTCTAAATTAAATTAGTTAGGGATTGTTTGACATTTGGATCTCCCTCCCTTAAAGAGGGGACCACAATAAATAAATCGATCTCCCTTAATGAGGGGGCCACTAAAAAATAAAAATAAATGCATTATCTCCCTTTACAAGGGAACTACAATAAAACATACTTAGATGTATAAAGCATAGTTAGATGTTCTTTTTTCAGGGTTAGTTACCATTGGGTATTAGTGTAACAAATTTTATTATTTTTATTTAGTTCATATACCATTGGGTATCAGTGTAACAAATTTTATTATTTTTATTTAGTTCATATGTTCAAATTTTGTTATTTTTATTTAGTTCACATGTGCAAATTTTATTATTTTTATTTAGTATATATGTTATAATAATTTGTAATGACTTGCAAAGATCCTAAACTATTCTTGATGGAATACATTGATCTCCCTTAATAAGAGACCACAAAAAGAAAAGAAATGGATATCCCTTAAAGAGGGACCACATGAAAACACATAGTATCTCCCCTAATTAAATCGATCTCTCCCCTAATTGAAATTGATCTCCCTTAAAAGAGGGGACCACAATAAAAAAAATAGAGCATGTATCTCTTAAAAAGGGGACCACGATCTCCCATAATCACATGACCACACCAAAAAAATAAAAAAAAATACATTATCTCCCTTAACAAGGGGACCACAATAAAAACAAGAATAATATGATATGATAAAGATGAACCATGTTTAATTTTAAGTAATTCATAGGTAATGCAAGTTTGAATTTATATGGAAGTTTACCATTTTGAGTAATTGTAACTCACATTTCATCAAAGTTAAATTGATACATGGCCAATTATTAGAATAAAGAATATTAGGATTTTGTGCTATGCGGGCTCTACCATAAAAAATGAGGGTGGTACCATAAAAAATAATGAGGGTGGTATACATGTTAAAACATCCGTCTAAATTAGATTAGTTAGAGATTGTTTGACATTTGGATGAAAGAATAATAATAGGAAAAGCATATTAACATATTTAGTCATAGATGATTTTGCCATTAGTAAGAGTGGAAAGTCACGGCTCTTTGCAAGGGTGAGTTACAAACTTCACCATTTGTATTATTTGTACGCAATGTATTGCAGATGAGTTAGCTAATGAGTTAGGTGGTTCTAAAATATGAACAGTTATAGCAGACCAAGTGGTATAAAATAAAAAATAAAGAAATCAAAACAAAAGCTTGATTTATGTATATCATTATGCCTAACATGATTCCATAATAATCCACCCATTCACATACCACTAATGCAATATTTCTATTTATAGACAAACACATTTATTTTTGATACTGCCACTAAATGAAAAGAATGGAAAACAAAGGCAGATTGCATACCTAGGCTCTCCAAACTTGGTCAACTTCAACTCCAACTGGGAACACAGGGAAAAAATAAACATAAGCATAATTATACACGGCAATATTTTAGATATGTTCTTATGATGGCTCACGTACTCCAAATATTTGTTATTGTAAAAAGTCGACTAGTAGAAAATCACGAAAACTTTTTTGGACTCTTTTTTACAATAGAATTTATTAAATCTAAATTGTGAAAAAAGGAATAAGCGGGTCCATAGAAGAATTGCTAATATAGTTAAATCTATTATTTCATTATCCATTACTCCATTATTATTATCAAAATGGATTCTGTTATGACTGGCTATGATAGGGTCTTTGTAAGACGCCGTGGGCCCTCTGCTATGAAGGGAAACCAATTGGCGTGGTCAAGATGATTTGTGCACTGACCTTAGATGGCAATGGTCATTAGTTAGGAAGGAGAGCAGAAAATAGGATCGATAGGTTGGAGTGCGCATCTTGATGTCGATGTCAGACGGGAAGAAGAGGAAAAGAAGGGAAGCGGGGGAGGCATTCTTTTGCCAAACCTTAACACAGAAATAGGCGGTGGCTCCGATCAACAGCCGTACCCAGGCATACGCTGCTCTGGCGAGTTCTTCGTTGAGTGGCTTGCGACCTGGTCTTCGACCGGGAACCCAAGCTTACAAGCGGGCGTATCCACGAGCGCCGGCTTGTAACAATTGGTATCACATTCAGGTCGTTCCGAGAGGGAGGAAAACGTCACACTAGATGGAGAGAAGGGTGGCCGGACTGGAAGAAGAGATGAAGGGAGTGAAGGCAGAGATCGGGGAGTTGAAAGAGATGATCGGGGGAGATGGTGAGAATGTGGAAGGGGAAGAATTTAGCGGAGGAAGGGTAGGAGGCTGCTGATCCCAAGGCGGCTTACCAAAAGGAGTGAAAGGATCTCTGGCCAAGAGGGGGGGTGAATCGGCTTCTTTTTAAATTTTACGTCATTTGATTTTACTTGGAGCCTTAGCAAGTTTGGAAACCAACTATAGTCTGGACTTAACAATACCAATAATAGGAAGCGACGATAGACAATTATCAAACAAGTCTTAAGCGGAAGCAACTACTCTTGGCACGAAGGCTCAAGTCCACGCAATCGAGTTCAAGGTGCACAATGTAAAGGGATGGCAGGAAGGGTGCAAACCAAGTTTTTACGTGGTTCGGAGCGAGCTCCTACTCCACGGTGAGGAGCTTCCAAATGAAAGCCAGGACCCTCTCGTCCTGTGCCCTCAATCCACTCGTGGGCTCTTCAACAACGAATGTTGGGTGAGCACCGAACCCGTACAGAGTGGCAAGAACTTTCACAAGCGAAAGCTCTCACACCCCCACCGGCACCCGCACAAGGTCGCCGACCGCTCCCGCAAGAACGGATTTCTCCCCGGCGTCGACGAAGGACCACCAACCGCCACGCAAGACGGATTTCACCACGGCACCGACGAAGGGTCACCGACCTCCCCGCAAGGAGGATTTCTCCACGGCACCGACACACGGTCACCAGCCTCCCTGCAAGAAGGACTTTGCACGCACCCTCACCCCACGGGAGGATGACCGCCCACCGGGACGGGTTTCGTCGACGTAGAGAACGTAGTCGAAGTAGTGGTACGCTCGGTGAAGTTTGGGGGGGGGGGCCTCCGGTGCAAGAAATCCCAAGAGCACAAGACCGGAGGACACCAACTTCACCACCTCACTTCCACCATGGGGGCTAGATGGAAATGAGGAGGAGAGACTTGGAGATGACCGGAGGAGGCAAGGTAGGCTTCTTCTTCTTCCTCTCTCCCTCTCCCTCTCAATACCTCTCTCAATCCCTCTCAAATGGCATGGAAACCCTAGATGAGGAGGTGACCATGGGAGGAGCTCTCAATGGCATGGGGTGGCTACAAGAATGGGCTCTCTCAAGTTTTTCCTGTGCTGGTGGCTCCTATTTATAGGCACAAGGCGAAACCCTAAAGTTGGACGGCTCAGATCTGATTTCTCGCTCAGATCTGATTTCACGAGATTCAGATCAATCCGTCGGACCCAGTCCGAAGACCGTCGGACTCGGTCCGACAGAACGGTTGCATTCGGGACTTAGTCGCTGGGAAAATTTGGCCTGGTCGGACCCGGTCCGACGGTGGTCGGACCCGGTCCGACGGTGGAGTTGCATTTTGGGACTTATCCAAATCCTCACTTTCGTCCATCCGTCGGGCCCGGTCCGACGGTGGTCGGACTCGGTCCGACCAGCTCCAGTAGTCACACCAAAAAATTCATATCTTTTGCTCCCGAACTCCGTTTTAGGTGATCTTGGGCATTCCGGAAAGCTAAGAGAAAGGGCTATCCAACTAACTAAGTTTCACCACCTATTTCTAAATGGATAGACCCTAAATTCTATAGAAACCACTCTCCGACACCCTCGGACACCTCTCTTTGACTTGCATGGACTCTACTGGAGCTTAGGATGGCTTAGGCGGAACCCGGGTGACTTATGCGCTAAGAAACCCTTGGACATTGGAAAGTGGCTTCGGAGACTTCGACACTTTCAAGACTTAGGCGCTAAGAAAACCCAACCTTGGACAGCTATCCCACTCAGAACTCTCTCAAACCACGACACTGCATCTCTAGAACCCGCTCAAACTCACTCAGATGAACTGGAACTTGTGCTCAGTGGGACCCTGCAACCAGAGAGATGAGTCTTGCCAGTAGCTGGGCTGGGCTAAAAACGCACACAAGAAAATCAAAGAAACTATGAAACAAAAGAGTCCTTATCCTTGGCGTTCCAGACGGCCCAGTTGCCATCAATTACCAAAATCAATTAAGCCCTGGGAGCTGAGCTTTCAAGGAGGTAACTGGCTATGGAGAAGATCGGGTACGCCGGCAAACCGGTGACGGCGGGGGCCATGCAGGAGGTGGCAGGAACCGTGGGGGACGCCCTCCGGTTCGGCACGGCGGCCATGGCCGTGATGATTGTTGACGTCACATAAACACCAATTTTATACGTCAACATATTTCGGAATTCCAGCATTTCGGAGGGAAAATCAAGGTTTATACTAACATTTTATTTATTCTAATAAAGTTCCATAACTTTTGGTGAGTTGTAGGTCTATAGGTACAAAATGGGAAAAACCAGAGCCAGGCCGGCCAACCCACCTAGGCCAGCCGACCGAGTCACGTCACCAATCCGGCTCTGTTTTCTCCCCAGTGGCATAAAAGCACAAAATGAGGACAACTAGACCATCCACTGCCGTCATGGACACGGTTGCTTCACAAATGAGCATAGGATTCCCTTGGATTCCTTTCTTGCGCAAGTCCAATTGATCCACCGGCTTAAGGGGTTAATCTAAGGGAGCATCCTAGAAGAAATCCACGGCCGAGAGGTGAAGGAGGTGGGTTGGCCGACCCACCCTAGGCCGGCCGACCCACTCTTGAGCCCCCTCGGATTCCCCTTCGGAGTACTTGACATGTGTCCCTACACGTGGAGCACCCGGTTGGCTGTGGAACACTATAAAAGGACCCCTACACCTCACTTGTAACACAACACACAACACTTTTCCACACTTTCATTCCACTTATTAGAGTAGCTCTTAGTTAGTAGTGGTTGGGAGTTAGAGTCAAGTCAGGCTGAAGCTCGGAGTTCCGGAAGTGTCTTCGGAAATTCGGGTAATAGCTCTTGCACCCTTTCCTAGTTGTTTCAATTAGCGAGATCACTTCATTCATTGCTTATGTGTTGAACTTTATTTGAGCTGAGTATATCTACATAAATGAGTTATGTAGATTTGCCTTACTGGTAGCTTGTATTCGTCTGGAATCCGTTTAGGTTCTCACTCATATGGTGTTAGAGCCACGAATTGGCCTAGATCAACTTCTTTTTGGTACTGAGAAAGATTGATTAGAAATAGTAGCAGACGTGGTGTCTGAGACTAGGACTAACTCGGTTTACACCCGGGCCCACGTATATGTGGTAGGTGGTAGGTGGTGATAGTCCTATCCATCCGTAGATACTAAATATCTCGTGCGTAACCCACAGCGTCCGACTTTGGACCAGTAGAGCCAAATCGGAATGATCATAACCATTCAGGATTCCAATTCACGATAGCGGGTGGTAGTGAATGTCCGAGCTCCGACGACGAATATCAAGTGAACCATTGTTAGAATACCCCAAGCTCGCTCAGTAAATTGAATCACACGATTTTGTGAACTTATTAAACTTGTCTCGTTGTCCTCCCAACTGTTTATCTAGCTAGAGTAGCTTTCTCTTTATTTGTGTGATTATTTATCGTGTGTGTGTCCCGGTCTTTTCATTTATCCTAACCCCCGTTACCTAGACTGGCTGGTATTTTAAATAATTAAGATAAAGAGGTTTATCTCTTTAAACCCTCGTTCCCTGTGGATTCGATAACTCTAGAAATACTTCTGGTGAAAACTACAAGTGATATCCGTCCGCTTGCGGATTAATTTCTTTGAGCGTAAGAATCGCCAACAAGTTTTCTGGTGCTGTTGGCGGGGGACGCAGCGGTTTCTCAAAAAGAGATAAAAAAATATTTTTCAAAACCTACATCTAAATTATTTAATTTACCAACCTAGTTTTGATGGCGTGCTCTCCGCTCAACCACTGCGGATCACACCCCTATCAGATTTCTATCCTGCTAGCCGATCCGGTCGAGCTCAGTTCGATTTGAGCGTGGGACGCAACAAGGAGCAACACACGGGGTTTACCCAGGTTCGGACCCCCTCGCGGGTAATAGTCCTACTCCTGCCGAGCCTTAGCTCTTTTCCGTGTTGCGGTTGTGTGAGATGTGGTTACAAAATGTTTCGAACCCCCCTCCTCCTTCTCTCTCCTCCCTTCTTGTACAAGCCTTGAACGGGCAGGAAGAGCCGAGGGGTAGGCAAGACAAGATTTCAAGATAATCGATAAGACGCGAGGGACAAGACAGGAGAGACGAAAGCGTCTTGCCATCAGGCCGCCGCACGGCGCCTTGCTTGCCGCCCGCAGTGGCTTCGCCGCAAGAACACACCGGTGAGATCGGGTGGGGCCCGATCGCTTCTTCTCGACGCGGCACCAATTTTGAAGATCGCAAACTCTCTCTCGCGGTTAATTCCTCGCGCCCAAAGGATGCTTGATCAAAGCCGCAGAGGTCACCGTGGCGGTAATCATCTCTTCTTCGTCTATCCGCGTAGTGTCGCATTGAATGCGCCGCCCTTCGCAGCAGGGAAGCTTCGCCTGTAAGACTCTTCCGGACGCTCTACGCCACGTGGGCCCCGCAGCGATGAGGGGCCTCGAGGGGCTCGCCACACGCTGGGCTCGTGGCCCGCGACGTGGGGGCCTCGTCCGGCGCCCCGAGGGGCTCGCCCACGCTACTGGGTCTGGTCGCCACCGACGCGTGGGGCCCACCTGCTTTCCTAGCCTTCCTTAGGACTGTTCATACCCCAGTATTTATTACACCGACAAGTTTAACGGGTATTACCCTGCTCCGTCTTTGTTCTGTGGAACTAGCAGAGCGGTGGATGACCGGTTTTGATCTCCCGAAAAAGTTTCGACAAAATCCAAAGTCACTAGTGCGAAGGACAAGACCTCGAGTCCTACCTCCTCAAATCCGTGTCTCTGAGTTATCAAACTTCACTAGTAACCCTTTCCTCATTACCGAGACACCTTCATCATTGATGGCTGCCGAGAAGACCATTCTTGAATTCTCAGCCCCGTCAAGCACCAATGTCCCCACTGGACCTGCCATCAATGTGGGTGACGGTGGTTTCGAGCTGAAACCAGCTCTCATCAACATGGTTCAGGCGAGCCCCTTTTGTGGCAAGCAAACGGAGAATGCCAATGCACATCTGCAGCAATTCCTTGAGATCTACAGTACCTTCACCATCAAGGGTGCAACGCCTGACGCTGTTCGGCTACGCTTATTTCCGTTCTCATTGATCGGGAAGGCAAAACAATGGTTTTATGCCAACAAAGATGCAGTCTCAACTTGGGAGAAGTGCTGCAATGTCTTCCTCACCAAGTATTTTCCGCTGGGCAAAACCAATGCCATGCGGGACAAGATTTTCGCTTTCCAGCTACACATGGATGAGTCCATTTCGGATGCCTGGGAGCGACTACAAGAATATATACTGGCTTGCCCCCACCACGGGATGTGAGACTGGTTTATCATTCAGAGCTTCTATCATGGATCGAACTGCATCACGGAGAGCACCTCGATGTCGCTTCAGAAGAGCTTTTCACTCAAGCAGTGAGAGCCGCCCGACTTTCATTGAGAAGATGGTCTCAAGCCAGGGCTAGAATGATGAACTTTCGCAGCCGCGCACTCTAGGAATCCACCACATCGACGATATGGATATGCTCACAGCTAAGATGGACTTATTAATGAAGAAGTTGGAAGCGCCGAATCAAACCGTCCAGACACTCGAATAACGCATGACTTGTGAGGTTTGCGGGAGCCTTGGACACTCTGGAGACAACAGCACTGAGACCCGACCGGAGGACGCAAACTTCATCAACAATGGGTTCCGACCTCAATCCAACTACACTCTGGGTTGGAATTCGAGGCCGAACTTCTCCACCGACAACCATCTTCAAGGAGGTAACAATGGCAATTTCAATCGCAATAAATCTCCTCTAGATGATGCAATTGCTCAACAAAAAGTGAATGATAGCATTAGTAGGAAATTTCTTGCTAATGATAAAATTCTGGAGAGCATCAATGCACAACTAGAATGATTTGCAACTGCCATGAAAAGTCAAATGAGCTTCAATAAAATGTTAGAACCTCAAACTGCTCAGCTGGCTGCTTCAATCCCTACATTTGCTTCGGGAATGCTCCCGGGACAGCCGGAGGCTCCCCAAAAGAAAATGTTGATGCGGTCGCAACCCGATCGGGTAAGACCACCCGAGGCCCGCCGTAAACCAACACTGTAGGGGATGAGGATGTTATCTCCAACGAAGAAGAGGAGGAAGGTGAGAACGATGAAGAGCCAAGAGAGGAGCTGCCGATGACGACGAGAAGTGGAACGCAGACCAAGCCAAGTCCCGCTGAATTCACCGAAACGCAACTGCTACCCTTCCCACGTTGCCAGCGCAAGTCAACTGCGGACACGCAGTTTGGCAAGTTCGTTGAGGTAATCAAGCAATTATATGTCAACATACCATTGCTAGATGCGATGCAGGTACCGACATATGACAAGTACCTGAAGGACATCCTCAACAACAAACATCCGTTGCCGACGTCTGAAGTTATTAAATTGACTGAGTGTAGTGCGGCGATTTCGAACACTCTCCCTGAGAAGAAGAAGGATCCTGGCTACCCGACCATCTCATGCTCCATTGGTGCACAACACTTGCGTGCTCTGTGCGACCTCGGAGCTAGCGTCAGCATCATGCCCAAGATAATTTATGAAAGATTGAATCATTCTACGTTGTCGCCTGCTGGCATGACCCTGCAGTTGGCGGATCAATCGATTCGTCACCCAATTGGAGTCACGAAAGACATACCGGTGAAAATTTGAAATTTCCTGGTACCCGTGGATTTCGTGGTGCTGGACATGGAAGTAGACACCAAGACGCCCCTCATTCTTGGGAGGCCATTCTTGAGCACGGCAAATGCGACGATCGATGTTGGTGCAGGAGAAATTCAGCTCAACATTAACGGCCGAGATGAAGCATTCAACTTCAGGTCAAGAGCTGAACAATGCTCACAGGTACGCATATTTTATGGTAAAAATCCTAAATCTGTGCGGGAGGAAACAAGGGCTATACCAAAACCTTAGGTGGATAGCCTTATTGCTACGATGAGGAGAACTCTCCAATTATTGGACGAGCCATTGCGTCGTCCATATTGGAAGGAGAACAAGGGGAAATCCAAGCCCCGTCGGAAGAAACATGCGGTCGAGAAATCAGAGCCGCAAGGGAAGATCAACGCCACCCAAATACCTCAGATCAAACAAGTGTGGCGTAAGAAAGAAATTCAACCGGCCGCAGCAACTTCGACTGCGGAACGAATTCAAGACAACTGAAGGTTGGATGCGGTCCGACTCGTCGACCGTGGAAACAAAAATTCGAGCCCTCACCGGGAGATAAGCCGGAAGTTTATCTTGCATGCATATTTATTTTTCATACATTTTCCACTGCATATTTAATTTTCACCATGCATTTATCTTGCCTAAAAAATACAAAAATATGAAAAAAAATAATTTGGTGCAAAAGTGAGGCCGGCCAACCCCACCTAGGCCGGCCGACCCACTTCTTTCAGCCAACCACCCCCAAGTGGGTGGGTCTTTTCACCACTCTCCACCATTCATTTTCCACTACACCCACCACTCTATCCATGTAGACACTAGGTAGCATAATTTGTCTTCCTTAATCATGCATTTAATCCCATGTTTATCATGCATTAAGAAAATCTATAAATACGGGAGTGACTTGCAGGTTGAGACCACACCCTTGCGGTGATTGCATGATCTCACCTGCAGCTCTCCTCTGCACCGCATATTTGCTTTCAACTGCACGTGTACGGTCAATTAAAAATTGAGCAAAAATAATTTTTGTGGAGGCAAAGAACTGCTAATTGTGATGACTAATTTTGAACGACTAACCCGTAAATACTTTCGTATATCCTTCGGGTATTTGTTCGTCCTAACCTTTGCAGGAAAAATGTCGTCATGGTATGGTAAGTTTGGTCGCACCATCGCTAAGGGAGCAAAGTGCGTCCACAAACGATTCAGCTCGTCCAGCCCGAACCAGACTCATACTCCGACTGAGGTTGTGGAGAGCCAGTCTGGGATACAATGCCCGTGGATTCCCTATTTTTGGGGGTACCACGACGTATATTCAGAAGCCCCAACAACCTCCAGGGCTGGCCCAGCCATGGGGATGAGGATTTTGATGTCGGAAGAGCAAATTGTGCTCTATACCGACCGAGAGCGGCAAGTTCGGTTACCGAGGCGCCAGATTTTTTCAAAGACACACGGACTTACGACCTGATGTTGCTAATCAAGACCGGCCTTCTGGACGAATCCAACGAAGCCATCCGAACCGTCGGATGGGAAAATTTCGCGCCCATCGTCGAAAAAGGTTCACGCCTTCTAACCCTTGAATTTCTTAGTTCTTTATGCATTTTTGATGGTGGGAATAGATACTGTTTTAGGCTCTTTAATGAAGAATTTGAATGCTCTTTAAATAACCTGACTAGATATCCAGGCTTTTCCATCTTGTGTAGAGTTAGTCCTGATAGGTTAGCTGGCTTTGATCGCGATAAATTCTGGGAGTCTATTTTTGGCAAAGAGTATAACAACACTAGCAAACCTCGTATGAACGATATTCACAACCCCACACTTAGGTTCATGCATAGGTGGCTAGCAATGGTAGTTAACTCTAGGCTAGACATGCGCACTGTGCGCCTTGATGAGCTGCAGTACCTATTTGCAATGGTCAATAAAAAGCCAGTCAATCCGACCGCAAATATGGTAGCTCACTGGTTAGAGATGATTAAGCAAAAGGGGATATTGACTGCACGTCCCTAATCACCCACAATGCGGAGAGTATGGGACTGTTAGATCATTGTGAATTGGCCTTTCTAGACACAATTTTAAACAATAGGAAAGGACCATTTCATCCAAGGCCACATCCTTCGGGTTGATGAGTCGGACGCTCATTTCATGAGATTTCCAGGCACCGCCACTGAGATCCGTTTGCCTAATCCAAGGCTCGGAATCTACAGAGCCCGGACGCTGACCATTGATTTTAGAGCCCTGGAGCCCCATAGGCATAGTGTCTCTGGCCCTGTGACACGCAGCCGCGTGCGCCAGCAGCCAGAGCAGCCTGATCCCAGTGAACCCCGCCACGATCAGTGGACGGGTGCAGCGGCGACCCCTCAGCACTCCGATCATAGTGCGGGTTGGGAACAATGGAACCCGTCCGCCTTTGCTGCGCATGAGTACGGAGGTTGGGCACGCACAACTATGAGGCCGGTAGCTCACGACAGTATGATGCCGGATGGACCCACTCACCTCGTGAGCAAGGACCCGACATAGGACGGGGAGGACCGTCGTCGGCCCGCTACCTTTCCTACTTCGAGCCCTTCGCACAGGACGACCATGCCTTAGGACAAAGAATGGATACCTTAGTTGACGACATGGGCCACGTGCACCAAACGTTGGCCCATCACACTAGGTACCACGAGGACATCACCCGTGACCTTAGAGCCAACACCACCGCAACACAAGCCACGAACGATGCCCTTGCGGCATGGTTTCAGCACATTGGTTTTGACCCTCCGGCTCAATAGGTGTGTCCTGCTCTCCGTCGCTGCCTGCTGTGGCCACCCTGCTTACTGTCTTGACGTACCTTCCTAGTACCCTACCAGATTAATTCCCAGTAGTTCTATCCTGGTCTGCATTGCCAAAAATCTCAAATTACCTTGCCCCATTTGTGAATAATTTTAGCTCTGTGCTTAGTTAATAGTATGCCCTTAAAAAAATATTCAAAACTATAAAAATTTGCAAAATCTAAAAATACCAAAAATATTTCCCTTTGAATAAAATGTATAAATGTTGATTTTACTTAGGAAGGATATGATGAACATTGCTCTATTATTTTGATATAAATGCTGGGTATACAATTTAGTACTCTCATTCTAAGTTTGACAATTATTGGTATGAGTAGTCATCCTGCTTAATCTCGCTCATCGGGTGTTGACATTATTGGACCAATTCTAAGTTGTTGAGGGATATGATATAACAGAGATAAGGACCTAGTTATTTATGCCCCTACTAAGGCATAGTCTCGGAATTTATTTTGAAAAGAGAAAATTATCTTGAGTTCCTCATTAGACTTTTTCATCCTGCCAGAGCCAAAAATGCTAAATAAATTCAAAACCTCATTCAGCCACATTGGTTGTGTTGAGTTTTGTCAAAAGTAAGTCCTTAGGAATTAGTGCTCTTCAAAGCTAGTCATTTCCTTTCGCGTACCCTTTGATTGCTAGCCTCTCGTATCTGGTAATGCTGAATTCCACATTTGGAATACGAGCATACATCTCACCAGATATTCCTCCCTACAAAAATAAGCCAAGTTCTTTTTCGTGAGTCCACCATATATCTACCTATTTGGTCTCCTAAAAAAGACTTCCAAAATAATAAAGGATTTATTCCTCAAAATTATAGAAAAATTGAGGCAAACAAACAAATGAAAAGAAAAGATGAAGAGAGAACCATCATCTCGTTCTATCTTTATTTGAAAAAAAAATGCCTCTCAAAATTCTAGATTGAGGAATGATCTCAAATCAAATAAAGAAGTCAAATAGACCTTTCCATAAACACAAGATCAGATGGGGCGGACTCATTAGTACCCCTCATCACTTGCACTTGTGTTTTTTCATTCCTTTGGCATGAGTTCATTCTCTCCCTCATTCCCTGGACGTATTTATTCTAATGACCAGATTGTGAAGTAGTACAAAATTCCCTAGGATCTATTTTTGACTTTACAAAATTATACAACCTAAGTAGGCCTCATTTCCATACCTATGAGCTCCACATAAACCTTAGAATAGGAGGGGAGAAGACCATTAACAAAAAGGCCTGGGTGAGGATCAAATACCACCGAGAGATCTGAGAGTAATAATGAGGAACAAACATTTTGAAAAGAAAAACCCCGAGACATAGCTTGAAAGTGGCTGAGTTGACAAAGTTCTATCAAAGTTATTCCATCTTTCAACCGCTAAAAGAAAAGGGGAGATTTTGAAAACCTTGTGAGTTTGATGAAAGTTGGGGTACACTTGTACGAGTTTTTGTCAACATATAATGTGGTACAATTTTGTATGCTTAATATTTATTGAATAATGATATTGATGCAATTCTGATCCACCGGGTTCTCATTTGAGCTCTAGTTCAAGTTGGGGGTGTGTTGACGTCAAATAAACACCAATTTTATACGTCAACATATTCCGGAATTCCGGCATTTCAGAGAAAAAAATTAAGGTTTATACTAACATTTTATTTATTCTAATAAAGTTCCACAAGTTTTGGTAAGTTGTGGGTCTACAGGTACAAAATGGGAAAAACCAGAGTCAGACAGGGCAAAATGCCATGCCGGCCGACCTGGCCACGTCACCAATACGGCTCTGTTTTCTCCCCAGTGGCATAAAAGCACAAAATGAGGACATCTAGACCATCCACTGCCGTCGGTTTGATCGAATGGACACGGTTGCTTCACAAATGAGCATAGGGTTCCCTTGGATTCCTTTCTTGCGCAAGTCCAATTGATCCACCGACTTCAGGGGATAATCTACACCATCAAGGGAGCATCCTAAAAGAAATTCACGACCGAGACGTGAAGGAGGTGGGTCGGCCGACCCACCCTAGGCCGGCCGATCCACTCTTGAGCCCCCTCGGATTTCCCTTTGGAGGAGGGTTGCTTGACATGTGTCCCTACACGGGAGCCCCTGGTCTGGAACACTGTGAAAGGACCCCTCACACCTCACTTGTAACACTGACACACAACACTTTTTTCCACTCAATTTCCAGACTGAGTCAAGTGATCAAATGTGACTCAAAGATTGACCTCAGATCACAGCACGGTGCTCAAACTAGACTAACTCTGCTACATGCCCGCCAGATATGTGTAGGTGGTAGGTGACAAATTTCTATCCATCCGTAGATACTAAGTATCTCGCAAGGCCACCACCTATTATCTATGGATGGATAGGGTCACACCACCTACCACATATACGGGCCCGTGTAAACCGAAAGTTAGTCCTTGTCTCAACACCACGCCTGCTACTATTTCTAATCAATCTTCCTCAAGAATAAAAAGAAGTTGATCTAGGTTAAATTCTCGCTCTAATAAAGATATGAGTGAGAACCTAAACCGATTCCGCATTTAATACAAACTACTAGAAGGCAAATCTACACAACTCATTTATGTAGATATACTCAGCTCAAATAAAGTTCAACACATAAGCAATGAATGAAGTGATCTCACTAATTGAAACAACTAGGAAAGGGTACAAGAGCTATTACCCGAATTCCCGAAGACACTTCCGGAACTCCGAGCTTCAGCTCGACTTGACTCTAACTCCCAACTACTACTAACTAAGAGCTACTCTAATTAGTGGAATGAAGAGTTTTGAATGTGTTGTGTTCTCCTTGAAAGTGAGGTGTAGGGGTCCTTTTATAGTGTTCCGGATCCAATGAGAGGGTGCCACGCCATGGGACACTTGTCATCTTGCCACCTTCCAAAGGAGAATCTGAGGAGCATCAAGAGAGGGTTGGTCGGCCTAGGTGGGTCAGCCGACCCACCTTCGTCACCTCCCGGCCGTGGATTTCTTCTAGGATGCTTCATTGATGGTGGAGATTAACCCCTTAAGCCGGTGGATCAAGTTGACATGCGCAAGAAAGGAATCCAAGGGAATCCTATGCTCATTTGTGAAGCAACCGTGTCCATTTGATCAAACCGACTGCAATGGGTGGTGTAGATGTCTTCAATTTGTGCTTTTATGCCACTTGAGAGAAGCTGGAGCCGGATTGGTGACGTGGCCAGGTCGGCCGGCCTAGGGTGGGTCGACCGGCCTAGCATTTTGCCCGATTCGGCTCTGATTCTTCCTATTTTGTACCTGTAGACCTAAAAACTCACCAAAACTTATGGAACTTTATTAGAATAAATAAAATATTAATATAAACCTTGATTTTTCCTTCGAAATGCCAGAATTCCGGGATATGTTGACGTATAGAATTTGTGTTTATTTGACGTCAACACTTGCTTGTTGCCTTCCTAGTAGTGTATGCAAGCTTGGTCTCGTGCGGATATGATAGGTAATATTCAATTTTACATTTTGTACATGCTCGTTCTATTTCACTAACTGCAAGCTTTTGGCAAATGTTTGTAGGTGATACTATTAATTTTTCTATAGCTCAAAATATTTTGGATGAACAAGAAGAAGAAGAAATGGTTCGAGAGGAATCGGATGTCACCATTGGTTAAGCTGCTTGTTTATGTAATAAGGCGTGGATGTGCATTTTATTGATTAGTGATCACTGAACTGGTTAATCTATCATGCATTCATGCTTGTGGGGGTGTATTATTGATTAGTGGTTAGTGATGTATTCTGGACTTGGACAATGTACTAAAATACTGATGCTTTATTGCTTAATATTTTGTTGTGCATGCTCTGGCCACTGGAGTTGTGAATCTGGTAAGGTTTGGCTATTTCGGGTCCTGGGTACCCGACGGGTCTGGGTATTTCAATTCTGTTCGGAATTTCAATTCTGGCTTTTCTTCCACTACAATCCTTTTAGAACCAACGAGCACTTTAAACCGACTGCAATTCCCAGCATCATCGGTGTCGACTAGTGACTAACTGGGGTTACCTTCGGCAATGAATTTGTACGAGGGGGCGTTAGCAAGAACTAAACTGGATGGTAGCACAAGATCGGGTTTATATAGGTTCAGGCCCTCAGCCGAGTTAATACCCTACTTCCTGTGCTCTGAGATTATGATTGATCAAGATGCGGGATGCAAGATGACCAAGATGATGACAGCGTATGCTCTACGCTTTTAAGATGATCTTGCCTATCGCCTCAACCCCCTCTCCTTATATAGTGTAGTGGGAGATAGAGTTACAAGGTAGCACGTGATATACGGTACCTAATTCTGTTATGCCGTTACATGTCATGCATGTGTTGATCTTCTAATTACATGGAGCTTGATCATATCCACGGAAACTTCCTTGGAGCTCAGGACACGCGTCACCCAACTGGTCTTTATCCCTAATCAACCGACTTGGGTCGTCACCTATCTGCTCCCTTATGGGCCTTCTAGACGATACCCGGGGCCCATGTAGTCCACAGTAGCCCCCGAGTGCTTTACGATCGAGTCATATGTCCGGCCGATTGGTTTCACCAATATCTCCTGTAATCTGAAAAGAGATTGTAAAGAACTCAAGAAATCTTAAGTTTTTGTGTTGAAGCAATGCCTAGATTAGTAGTACCAAACTCCAGCTTCTTTCGGCCCGTCGGGCACGTCGTGGACTATATGGGCCCCGGGTATCTCTAGAAGGCCCATAAGAGAGCAGATGGGGGCGATCCAAGTCGGCCGGTTGAGGATAAGGACTACTCGGGCTACGCGAGGCTTGAGCCGCAAGGAAGTTCTCGAGGATGTAATCTGTCTCCATGTAATTAGCAGATCAACACATGCATTCTATGTAATCGCATACCGTAATTAGTTATCGTGATCCCGAGATATCTCAGAACTCTATCTCCTCTACACTATATAAAGGAGGGGTGGAGGCCATCGCATAGAGCTCGATAGGCATCTAAGTCTACACACAGAAAGCATCATCTTGCATCTTGATCCACCATATAATCCCAGACACGTGACGAGGGTATTACCTCCTCCGCTGAGGGCCCGAACCTGCCTAACCCCGCCTTTGTGTTACCATTTAGCTTAGTTCTTGATTAGCGCCCCTCAGACAAATTCATTGCCGGTGGTGACCACCACCAACACCGCCGGCTGGGCCATGCGCCAGTAGGGGCAGCGCCAAGATCATCTCTCGTTAGATGGCTTTTTCAAGATCGCCGCAAGGCCGCCATGAGGCTAGGAGAGTCTCTTCGCTTCGCACTCGACTTCATCGCCGATTTACATCGGCAATCTTCACCTCTCTCCCCTAGAGAGATTCCTTCGCAAGGAGGCGCAAGACAATCAATGTGACCCATTGCCTTATGGCTTGGAGAATTTAGCAAGCGCCTTCCATGGATTGACCCCCTCGCTGTTCGCCTTCGCACCTCCTCCGGAGGCAGATGAAAAAGAACTCGGCGGGCTCGACCGCCGGGCGTGAATTGTGTTCCGCCTAACTACTCTTTGGCCTCTACCGATTTCCTCCGACTCGAGAATTCGTCGCGACTCGACCGGATTCCTCGGATATTCGGATATGAGATAACCAGTCGGCGAGCGCCACGGATCCATTCGGATCAGATCCATCTATGTTCGTGGGTGTCATCAACGGTGGCCAACCCATAGGACAAAGCGAACAAGTCAGCCTTTCCGCTTTAGACTTAGAGTCCGACGGGAGTGCTGAGATTCGCAACTACCGAGAGGTTTTCGTCCTACACGCGGATGATCACCACTCCACTTCTCCGCTTGTCGCGTACGAAGTCACCGACGCTGGCGCGAATCCAGATCCTCGCCAGGTGGAGAAACAAGATCGCGTGCAACAACTTCGCGCCCGCGGCCGTGACGTCCGGAATGAGCTTTGCGCGGTAAAGCTAAGGGATCAGAAGGTCTAGAACACTCCCCAGGCTAACGTCATCGCGTCAAAGACTCTTCTTGAGACTATTGCGCCGCAACTTCCGGAAGGCAGCCCCCTCGTTCAGACCATTGCTCGAGCGACGGCTATGGTGGAGATGGCTGCCATAAAGCAGAACGAGGCAATACCCGCTCCGACCACTTCGGCACGCAGTCGATCCACGCGCAATCGAACCGGCTCGCGACTCACGGGCCGGCGATTCCCACCACCACCGCCCACGATCTTCGCCAAGATATCGGTTGCGCGCGGAGCGCAGCCACGGCGAAGGGACTCGTGGCCGTCAAAGCCACCGCGACGATGACCAGGCCGAGAGCACCGCCAGTCGGCGTGACCACCGCTAGGAGCAGCGCCAACGCCGTGCCGAGCGTCAGTAGATCCTCAAATATGAGCCGCCACGCCCATTGAGGATTCGGCCTTACCCCGGATCTTCGCCAAGTGGTTTGGCCGGATGGTTTCAACCTCAAAGGCATCGACAAATTTGATGGCGAGAGGGATCCAAAGAACTGGCTGCAGGTTTACGCCTTAGCAGTCAGCGCGGCAGGAGGTGATCAGAACGTCATGGCAAATTACTTGCCGGTCACTTTGACCCCAACCGCCCAGACCTGGCTAACGGGACTCCCGGAGAACTCTATCGAGTCTTGGGACGACCTCCAGGAGCAGTTCATCGCCAATTTTCAAGGGACCTATGAAAGGCCCGCAGGGAGATGGGAGATTGGACAGCTACACCGGCGCAAGAACGAGACTCTTCGCGAGTTCATCAAGCGCTTTACCAAGAAGAAGAATGAGATCCGGGACGTTTCGGAGCAAACGGTCATCGACGCCTTCTTCGCCGGATGTCAATCTGAGGAGTTAATCAGGCAGATGACCCGAGACCCCCGCGTAATCTCAAGGCCATGTTCACGATGGCGACCAGAGGTCAAGTCAAGAAGCCATCGCTAATCATCAAGGAGGCAATGACGAGGCCCCAAGAATAAGCCTAACGACTAACGTGGCAAGCCCAAAGATAAGAAACGAAGGGGACGAGATGGTCGCCAACATGGAGCGCAACCGACCTAAGCCCCCAACGACAACGACTACAAGAAAGTGATGGATTCGTATGTCCTTCCATCCTCGAGGAAAACATTCGCCAAAGATTGCCTTATTCGCAGGTTCGCCGACAATACGAACCGATCGGCAAGGGCGGTCAAGGCAAGAAACCCGATGGAGATTACCAAGACGCCGAAGCGAGATCAACTACATCTTCGGGGCTCGATGCGACGAGTCCAAGCGGAAGCAAAGCTTACCACTCGGAGATCAACGCTATCATGCTCGCGACGCCTAAATACTTGCGCCTGGTCCGAGGTGCCCATCACCTTCGACCGATTGACCACTCGACCGGATCGCCTTCCCCGGGAGGTACCTCCGTGCTGGATCGGGTCGGCGAGGAAGCAAACTAAAAGAGTCCCGGTCGATGGCGGGAGCGGATTAATGTCCTTTTCATCAAGACCCCGACCAAATGAATATTCCAGTTCCGAGCCCGGCAGGATCGCTCGCTCCACGGGTAATCCCGAGACGTCCGCCGTGTTACACTCGGACAGATCTCTCGCCGTTACGTTTGGGACCAAGGATAACCATCGGACCGAGAGTCCGAGCTTCAAGTGGTTGATTTCGAGACGGCATATCATGCCATCTTGGGAAGGCCGGGGATTGCCAAATTCATGGCGGTTCCCAACGGTACACCTATCTCGTCTTAAAGATGCCAGGTCCCAACGGTGTAATCACCTCCTCGGTGACGTTAAACATCCCCTCGCTATGCGACAAATAAAGTCGCGAGATGGCGCAGTAATCGGACTCATCTCGCCGAGATGGAGAAGATCCGACCGAGGTCGCAAACCTTCAGAGGAAGGGACGCCCCGCCAAGAAGCGCACCAAAACATCCATCCAAGCAACAAGAAACTAAGAAGATCCCGTTGGACCTGATCCGATCCGCCAAATGGCCGGATTGGGACAGGCTCGACAAAGAATAGGAAGATCGCTCGCCACTTTCCTCCGCCAACCGATGTGTTCGCTGAAGCCTTCGACATGCCCGTGTTCCGAGGGAGGTGATCGAGCACTCTCTCCGTGATCGATTTAAAAGGCGAAGCCCGCAAGCAACGCCACGAAGATTCGCCGGATCGGAAGGACGCCATAAGGAGTGAGATCACCAAATTGTTGGCCGCCGTTCATCAAAGAGGTGTATCACCCGACTAGCTTGCTAATCCGGTCCTCGTGCAGAAGAAAAACAAAACATGGCGCATGTGTGTCGACTACACCGACCTCAACAAGACGTGTCCCAAGGATCCTTTCGACTTCAATCGACTAAGTGGTGGATTCCACCGCCGGTGCGAGCTCTTGAGTTTTCGACGCCTACCAAAGCTATCATCAAATCAGCTCAAGGAGGAGGATTGCATCAAAACGCCGCTTATTACGCCTTTGGTGCTTTCGCTATATCACAATGCCATTCGGTTGAAAAACGCCGCGCGACCTATTAGCGCACTATAAAGCGGTGTTTTCACACTCAACTCGGACTCAACGTGGAGGCATATGTCGACGACGTCGTCATAGAAACCAAATCCAGATGGGATCTCATAACAGATCTGACCGAGACATTCCAGAGCCTAAGGGCATTTCGGATGAAGCTAAATCCCGAGAAGTGCGTTTTTGGGGTTCCGTCTGGTAAACTACTCGGATTCATCATCTCCAATCGAGGATCAAGCAAATCTGAAAAGGTCGGTGCCATCCTCAAGATGAAGCCTCCGCCAACCGTAAGGATGTGCGAAGCTCACCGATGCATCGTGGCACTCACCGATTCGCTTCCGACTCGGGAGCGAGGCATGCCTTTCTTTAGGCTCTACGCCGCAAGACGATTTTCAAGGACAGCGGAAGCACAAAGAAGCCTTTGAAGATCTCAAGAGGTTCCTCACCACACCGCCGTGTTGGTCCCTCCCATGCCCCAGAGCCCTCTTACTCTACATCGGCGCAACGACTCACGTCATCAGCAGCGCCCTAGTCGTGGAGCGAGATGAATAGGGCTCCCTCCAAAAGGTACAGCGTCCGGTCTACTTCGTAGGTGAGGTATTGGGCGAGTCAAAAACAAGGTACCCACAAGTTCAAAAGCTTCTGTATGCTGTGTTACTCACATCGCGGAAGCTCAAGCATTATTTTCAAGAGCATGAAATTTCGTGGTCACTTTTTTCCCGCTGAGACATACTTCATAATCGGAGACCATCGAGGATTGCCAAGTGGGCGCTTGAGCTTGGAACCTTGAAATAAAGTTCAGGCCTCGACTAGCCTTTTAAATCTCAGCGCTGGCTATTCACTTCGTCGCCGAGTGGATGTAAGCCCAAACCCCAAAGAAGAAAGGAAAATCTCGAGTAATTGGACAATGTGCTTTGATGGTTCCTCATGCTCGCGGCGCTGGGCTAGGATTTTGCTCATATCGCCGACCGGAAAGAAGCTACGCCACGCCCTCCAAATATTGTTTGCCTTCAAAGAACAACGCCACGAGTACGAGACACTCATCCACGGTCTCACGCTGCCATATCGCCGGCGCCAAGCGTTAATGGTACGCGGAGATTCTCAACTCGTGGTCAACCAGTCCAAAAGGAGTGGTCTTGTATTGGCGACAAGATGGCGGCCATCGCCAGGAGGTTCGCAGTTAGAAGACAAGTTCGACGGATCGAGCTTACTCACGTGTTCGCCGCGACAACGGCAAAGCAGACGAGCTAGCGCGATGGGATCCACTCGCCCAGTCCCGATTGGTGTTTTCGCCCAGAGCTACGCGCCGTCAATCAAGCTACCATCCGCAATGGGAAGATCAAGAGAAGCAACCGTAACCCGATGCAGAGGTACTATCAATTACTCCCGTGGACTCATTTTACTTAGATTATCTCCTTCGTGATGAGTCGCCGAGGATCGAAGCTTCAGCCGAGTGCATCACACGCCAAGCAAAAGCTACAAGGTAATCGGGACGAGCTTTTAAAAGCGATTCCGGTACTAAGGCGCTGTATATCCGAGCAAGAAGGCGAGATCTACTCAACGAAATCCACTGGGAGGCGGCATCACGCAGCAAGTTAGCACCCGGTGGGCAAGGCCTATCGACAGGATTTTTCTAGCCAACCGCGTCATAGTTGCGAAGATATAGTACGCAGATGTGATGGGTGTCGCCAGACGGCAGATCCATATGCCGCCAAGAAGATCTACGAACAATTCCGATCTCTTGGCCATTCGCCGTCCGAATCGACATGGTAGGCCCCTGCGGGCGCAAGGTGGATTCACTCATCTCTTCGCCGCCATCGATAAGTTTACCAAGTGGATTGAAGCTGCGGTTGTCGCCATCACGGGCGCCAAGGCACGCGAAGTTCTTCCGGACATCGCAGCGTTTTGGCGTACCCAATCGTATCATCACCGACAATGGTGTTCAGTTCAAGAGCAGCGAGTTTCAAGATTGGGACGAGGAGCTGGGCATCAAAATCTGCTATGCATCGATGGCCCACCCAAGGAGCAACGGACAGGTTGAACGCGCCAACAGATTGGTGCTGCAAGGGCTCAAAGCCCGAATTTTCGATCGCCTGAAGCCGTACACAACGCACAGGGTTAAGGAGTTGCCTTCGGTGCTCTGGGGGCTCAGAACGACCCCGAGTTGAGCAACCGGGCAGACACTCTTTTTCCTAGTTTACGGCTCAGAGGCAGTTCTCCCGACCGAATTGAAGTTCCGGTCCCCTCGGGTCACCGGTTACAACGATAATCTGTCTGATGAAGCAAGGTACGAAGACCTCGATCGGCTCGAGGAAGCCAGTGGAAGCAAAGAATGATCCGGTCGGCAAAGTACCAACAGGCTGCGCCGCTACCATCAACAGAATTTACGGGCCGTATGCTTTCCAAGGGGATCTCGTCCTTCAAGGAATCGAAGCACGAGCATAAACTCTCCCCACTGGAAGGCCCCTAGGTGATTGCAGAGGTGACCGCCGGGCTTACGGCTACACAAATACAAGACGGATCTGAAGTGCCCAATACCGAACATTGAGCGCCACGCTGCTTTTACTCTTAAAGTCTTGTATTCAAGCAAAGATGTAATTAGTTTCCTTCTTTTGACTTGCTACTTGGCCATAAACCACCAAGCAAAGAAGTCGGGGTTACACTAAATAGTAAAAGGAGTCAACCGCACCCTATCTCATCAATAAAGTTGTTTTCTCTACATGTGTTGATCACATTCAATATTATGAAAATTTTGAGTATTGACGCTTTTATATCCTAGCGACAATGTTTAGCTACTTCGCAGTTGCATAGGGAGAAAGCCAAGTGCTACTTCCTCGCACTCTCGAAATTTGGACGGTCGGTGGATGTGTTTCATGAAAAAGGATAAAACGTATTATTCGGATAAGTTGGATCACCACTACTGGGGATCAACCAGAAGTTTCTATTACAGGCATAGTTACAGGTCCAATTGATCAACTATTTGGACGGCAGTCGGATGAACTTCCTCTAACAGAGCTACGACCTCCTCCTCCGAGCAAGCAAACCCATCCTTGACGGCTTCGCAGTCTAGGCGGGGAAAGTTTGACTTCACGATGGCGAGGCCTTGGCCGGTGCATGTTATTGCGGCCTCCCGGGTGAAGATCTTGATCCGCTCGGGAATGGCGTCGAGATGGGCCACCAGGAGGTCAGGATCGTTCGGCAGCTCCTCGTTCGGATAAAGGCATTCAAGTATTGGAGCAATTCCCGTTGAGGCTCGGCGGCGAAGCTCTGCGCGACCAGTCGGGTAAGGCATATCAGTAGGGTTTCAATGAGGTTAAGCCAGGGAGAGCCGGTCGGGAAAGTTACCTTCCAACTCTTTAGCCGACCCCTTGGCTCAAGCGTTGGCTTGGCAGACTTCCTCCTCTAGTGCCTTCTGCCTCGCCTCCAAAACTACACTCAACAGCAAGTATCGAAGATCATTACATACGAAACACCCTTCTTAGAGATTTAGCACGAATTGGGGTCTATACCTCGCTTGTGTTGACTCTCCACGGCGGAATCGAGCTCGGTGACTTGGCGGTGGAGCTCTTCGATCCGCCACGATATTGTCGCTATGCATATAGCGTTGTCAAACTCATCGCCTTTAGTTCGCCACCGCTTTCTCCATGCACCGGGTCTTCGCTTGACCTCTCCTTCATGCGCCTGCGTGAAGAAGAGAGGGAGATTAGTGGATCCTCCTGCACGGCAAGGATTAAATGAGCTAAAAGAAGCTTACCTTGTATATCTCTACCGAATGGTGGCTACTTGGTCCAAAGACTCCCACTCTTCGACTTCCCGCCCACATCGACCTCAGAGTCTCCATCTCCTTCCGCCATTTGGAGACCTTTTCAAGATACACACCTCTACAAATGATGGAGTTGGGGCGTCGCAAAGAAATACCTGTGCGACGGACGACTTCATCTTGAATTTCATGGTCGAACCACTCGGCCCGAGCCGGAGGTTTTTCGCTTCAGACGCGCCTTTGGGCCACGGACGGGCGAGGCGGAGGACTCGTGGTCTGACGGCTCGGGCCGGTGGCGATTTCGTTGCTCGGCGGCGGGCGCAGGCTGGACGGTATCTTCCTCTTCATCGCCTTCGTCCGAGTCCCGTGAAGCGACCCCTTGCCTTTTTGGCCGGAGGAGCACTCGCTGAGCCCTCAGCAGACGCTATGAGGTGCCTCCTTGGGATGAGGAGCTTCCGGGACCGGAGGGGTAGAGAAGAAGGCCTCGCGCCCGCGACACAACAAAGTACGTTAATTCGATCCTACATCGACAAACCGCGGTTTGTTGAGGAGGATCTTCTCCTCTGTGGTGGTGTATCCCAGATTATACGGGGCCGGGCAGTCCGCGGGAGTTATTTCCGAGCCCGGAGCAAAAAGCTCAACCACTCGGCTGATGATCTCCTTCTGCGAAAGGTTCTCATCGGTTTCCCGAGTGGCGTCTTGGGTCCCCGAGTACTCAAAGGCGAGATGGACCCTCTCCTTGATGGGCTGGATACGGCGTTGGGTATAGCTCCACACTACCCCAACACCGGTCAACCCAGCAGACTTGGCTTTGCGGAGAAGAGCAAGAAGTTCCTTCACTTGGCCTCCCTCGTCATTAGCGAGGAGAGAGGACCAAGAGGGACGGACTGTGGGGCACTCGCCGGAGAAGGAAGGGAGGACCAGAGGAGAGTTGGTGCAATAGAACCACTCTGAGTGCCAGCCTTTGTTGGAGGTTTTCAAGCGAAGATCGAAATAAAACTTCTTGACCCCTTCCCGCAATTGGAATCCCGCGCCGCCCGCGGCCTTGGGATTGTCCTTCTTGGGATAGGGTTTGAGAAGAAAAAGGAATCTGAAAAGGTCGAAATGAGGTGCGATCCCCAAATAGGCCTCACAGACGTAAACAAAAATCGCGATATGAAAGATGGAGTTGGGGTTCAAATGCGAGACCTCAATCCCATAGAAATGGAGCAAACCCCGGAAGAAAGAGGAGCAAGGAAGGCCGAAGCCGCGGAGGAAAAAAGATTCGAAGACCACTACCTTGTTCGGGCGAGGGGTGGGGCAGGATTCGCCGGCGGCAGCACGCCGAGGGAGACCAGCTTCTGTAGCCTCCGCTCAGTCGGGATCGACTTCATCCACCTCTTTGCATTCTTAGCTGCCTCAGCGGCGGTGGGGGATGGTGGAGCCATCACGATTGGAGACGGGTGGCGGCGGAGGCGACGGCGACGGCGGAGAAGAACCCTAGCGGCGGAGTCTGCTGGGAGAAGCTAACTGACTGGCGCGAAAAGTGAGCGAGGTGAACTAATTTCGTTCCCTTGTTCCTAATTTATCGCAACGGGCAGAGTTTCCCGATAATCACTCTGCTGCCCGAGTGGTTCCCTCCGAGAGGTCCGCGTTAAGTGCCGACTACGGGCCTAGGAGCGGACGAGCCTAACTACTTGGACGAAGCGATGTTGCGGATTCAAAATCAAATCAAGAAGAAGCGGCATTGCGGATCCAAAATTGGAGCAAAGACAAAGGCATGATATCCAAAAGATTTTCATTAAAAGGGCTCTTAGGCTCGATTATATTTTTTTGCACAAAGACATCGAGCTAGGGCTCGTCACCGCTCATGGAGGAACAAAAGAAAATCTTCCTGGCGGGAGGGCCTCAGAGTACCCCCCGCGCGCAAGGAGGGCTGCAACCAAGGCCCTTCAAGGGAGGCGACTTGTAGAGTTATGAAACCCGCGGATCAAAACCCTAAGGGATTCTTCGCGGTGATTTCCGCCTCGCCGAGCGAAATCCCGCCAGAGTTCGCCTTTGAAAGCTTGGGCGGCGGCTCAAGGGGCTTCTCCTCGCCCCTTGCGCTGGCCTCGCCGATCCACATCGGGATCATCTCCATGATGTTCGCCATTGCTCTCGAAGCGAGGAGGGGTGGAGATTGTTGGTGTTGCCAAGGAAAAGAGGACTTAACAACCCGAAAGCTGGTGGTGAAATAGTATTCCGCCCCTGGGGTTACTTTTATACACAGAAGAAATTCAAGGGTCGCGCCTTGGAATCCGGTTCGAACACAGTTAAACCATCATGGCGATGGGACGGAAGTGGATACGAATATGGTTTTCGACGGAAGCGCGTACTGCACCGGCTGCATGAGGAAAAGGCGCGAAAACGTTTTGCCTGCCCCCTAATTGGGCTTGGGCTAAAGTTGCAAAGGGCGACCCCCTTAACAAGCTTTCTTAACACGCCACTAACGGTGGCAATGTGTTAAAATCGAGCCTAATTCGGCCTCGGTACACCCCAGAGGGCATATGACCGGCAAATAAAATTAAAAGTGTTTCACGGCATACCCCATGTTGGGTCACTAGCCAATTTCGCATGCTCGAGGTTGGGTGTTGGTGAAACTTGGGTGCAATTTCTTGAGGTATGCCTTCTATAAGGTCGCTAGTTGTACACCGCTCCCCGGGTACAAATGCCTCTCGGCAAAATTGCATCCAATCGGTACGCCCCAAAGGGCCTATGCTGATCCCACCTCCGGTTGGGACAGGTACCACCCGGCTGAAAGGTGTGCCCCACGCTGGGCCGAGTGCTAGCTCTTACAAGTTAATGCTAGGCGCCTGATGTCGATATTCCTCGCAACGTTAAACTACAACATGCTGCAAGACTGAAGTTGTGGAGACGTGGCTTAAGGCACACCCCATGATGGGTCAATTGCCGCTTTTGCATTATAAGAGTGGGTGTCGAGTAGCCGAAATCATCTGTTGTGGCGATGTGCCCAATGGGCCGAGTAAGCTGGAGTTCGGTATTGCCGATCTAGGCATTGCTTCAACGTTAAAACTTAAGATTTCTTGAGTTCTTTACAATCTCTTTTCAGATTACAGGAGATATTGGCGAAACCAGTTGGCCGGACATCTGACTCGATCGTAAAGCACTCGGAGGCTACTGTGGACTATATGGGCCCCGGGTATCCTCTAGAAGGCCCATAAGGGAGCAGATGGGGGCGATCCAAGTCAGCCGGTTGAGGATAAGGACCACTCGGGCTACGCGAGGCTTGAGCCGCAAGGAAGTTCCCGAGGATGTAATCTGTCTCCATGTAATTAGCAGATCAACACATGCATTCTATGTAACTGCATACCAGAATTAGTTATCAGGGATCCCGAGATATCCTATAACTCTATCTCCCCCTACATTATATAAAGGGAGGGGGTGGAGGCCATCGGCATAGAGCTCTGATAGGCATCTAAGTCTACAGCGCATAGCATCATCTTGCATCTTAATCCACCATATAATCCCAGAGCACAGGACGTAGGGTATTACCTCCTCCGTTGAGGGCCTGAACCTGTCTAACCCTGCCTTGTGTTACCATTTAGCTTAGTTCTTGACTAGCGTCCCCTCGTACAAATTCATTGCCGGTGGTGACCCCCTAGTCAGTCACCTGCCGACACACGTCACCTCAACAGGCGAGTTCGGCTACTTGACATTTACCCTCGCATTGCGAAAGCAACAAGTGACCCATCATGGGGCATGCCTTAAGCCACACAATTACAACTTCTGTCTTACGGCATGCTGTAAATTAAGCGTTTCACAGTATATCAGCGTCAGATGCCTGGCCTTAACTTGTAAGAACCAGCACTCGGCCCAGCATGGGGCACACCTTTCAGCCGAGTGGTGCCTGTCCCGACCAGAGAAGGGATCAGCCATAGGTCCCTAAGGGTGTACCGATTAGATACAATTTGGCCGAGAGGTATTTGTATCCGGGTAGTGGTATACAACTGGCGACCTTAGAAAAGGCATACCTTCGAAATTGTACACAAATTTCACCAACACCCAGCCTCGAGCATGCGAAGCTGGCTAGTGACCCAGCATGGGGTATGCCGTGAAATATTTTTTGATTTTGGCTCTTCCGGTCATATGCCCTCCAGGGTGTACCGAGGCCGAATTAGGCTCGATGTTAACACATTGCCATCGTTAGCGGCGTGTTAAGAAAGCCTGTTAAGGGGATCACCCTTTGCAATTTTATCCCAAGCCCATTAAGGGAAGGCGAAGAGTTTTCGCGCCTTTTCACACACAGTCGGAGCGACATGCGCTTCCGCCGGGAAACGTATTCGTATCCACTAACATCCCATCATCATGATGATTTTACTGTGTTTGAAACGGATTACAAGGCGCGGCCTTTGAACTTCTCTATGTATAAAAGAAATTCAGAGGCAATGTACTACTTCACTTCCAGCCAGCGAGTTTTCGAGTCTTCTCCTCTTCCGGCGAAACCCAAAAACTTCCATCTTCTCTTCCTCTCGAGAGCAATGGATCCATGGGAAATTGCTTGCGCCGAGGAGCACGCCGCATCATCACCGCCATGATGACCGCCAGAGTCATTTCGAATGGCAACGTTGGTAGAGGATTTCATGAATGTGACAAATTATTGGGCCATTGTTGACATCAAATAAACGGCAATTTTATACGTCAACATATTTCGGAATTCCAGCATTTCAGAGGGAAAATCAAGGTTTATACTAACATTTTATTTAGTCTAATAAAGTTCCACAAGTTTTGGTGAGTTGTGGTCCACGGGTACAAAATGGGGAGAACCGGAGCCGAACGGGGCAAAAAGCCAGGCCGGCCGACCCACCCTAGGCTGGCCGACCTGGCCACGTCACCAATCCGGCTCCGGCTTCTCTCAAGTGGCATCAAAGCACAATTAGAAGACATCCAAACCATCCATGACAGTCGGTTTGATCGAATGGACACGGTTGCTTCACAAATGAGTATAGGATTCCCTTGGATTCCTTTCTTGCGCATGTCAACTTGATCCACCGGCTTAAGGAGTTAATCTACTCCATCAAGGGAGCATCCTAGAAGAAATCCTTGGCCGAGAGGTGAAGAAGGTGGGTCGGCCGACCCACCCTAGGCTGGCCGACCCCCTATTGAAGCTCCTCGGATTCTCCTATGGAGGGTGGCAAGATGACACATTTCCCAAGCCGTGGCACTCCCTCATTGGCTCCGGGACACTATAAAAGGGCCCCTACACCTCACTTTTAGAAGAGAACACAACACATTCCTCACTTTCATTAAACTTTAATAGCTCTTAGTAGTAGTTGGGAGTTAGAGTCAAGTCGGGTTGGAGCTCGGAGTTTCAGAAATGTCTTCGGGAATTCGGGTAATAGCTCTTGTGCCTTTTCCTAATTGTTTCAATTAGTAAGATCACTTCATTCATTGCTTATGTGTTGAGCTTTATTTGAGCTGAGTATATCTACATAAATGATTTGTGTAGATTTACATTACCGGTAGTTTGTATTCGTCTGGAATCAGTTTAGGTTCTCACTCATATACTGGAAGAGCCAGGCATTGAACCTAAATCAACTTCTTTTTGGTACTGAGGAAGATTGATTAGAAATAGTAGCAGACGTGGTGTCTGAGACTAGGACTAACTCGGTTTACACCCGGGCCCATGTCTATGTGGTAAGTGGTAGGTGGTGATAGCCCTATCCATCCGTAGATACTAAGTATCTCGTGCGTTACCCATAGCGTCCGGCTTTGGACCAGTAGGGCCCTATCAGAATGATCATAACCATTCGGGATTTCAATTCAGGATAGCGGGTGGTAGTGAATACCCGAGCTCCGACAACGAATACCAAGTGAACCGCTAGTTGATTACCCCAAGCTCGCTCAATAAACTGAATCACACGATTTTGAGAACTTATTAAACTTGTCTCGTTGTCCTCCCAACTGTCTATCTAGCTAGAGTAACTTCCTCTTTATTTGTGTGAATATTTATCGTGTGTGTAACCAGGTCATTTCATTCATCCTAAACCCCGTTACCTAGACTGGCTGGTATTTTAAATAATTAAGATATAGAGTATTATCTCTTTAAACCCTCGTTTCCTGTGGATTCGATAATTCTAGGAATACTCCTGGTGAAAACTACAAGCGATATCCGTCTGCTTGCGGATTAATTTCTTTGACCGCAAGTATCGCCAACAACCATCAGAATCCTAATCCGTGGCCATCCACGACTCTATGCAGTGCGCACTCCATTGAAGGACGCTCTCGTCTCCACCATCCTTGACGTGAAGTGGCCATCGGAGTAGTTTCTCCTTATTTTGTTTCTTTTGTATCTCCGCGAGCCAGCAACGAGCCCTAGCTCATTGTGCTGTGCCGCGCAAAATAATTAATTAGGCCTGAGAGCCATTTTAATGGAAGTCTTTTGGGAAATCCGCATCGATCTTCTAGTTTTGATCTTGAATCCATAACTGGCATTGCTTCATCCGAGTAATTAGGACTGCGCGCTCCCAAACCGGCGCCCAACGCATGCGCGAACCTCCCGGGAAAAATCACTCGGCCATCCGAGTGGTTATCCGAGCCCTTCTCGGAAAGGCCGCATCCAGCGCTAGATAAAGGCCCGGCCCAAAATGCGAAACGCAGCCCGTTGTGATAAGTTAGGAATAGGGGAATGAAATTAGTTCACCTTGCCCACTTTTCGCGCCAGTCGTTTAGTTCTCTCCCAACGAACTCCGCCGCTAGGGTTCTTCTCTGTCGCATCCTCCGCCACCTCCGTCTCTGATCTGCCATGGCTTCCCCATCTCCCGCCGCCCCGAACGTAGTTAGGAGCGGGAAGGAGTGGATGAAGTCCATAATGACCGAGCGAAGGCTACATAAACTAGTCTCAATTGGCGTGCTCCCCACCGAAGAAATCCCCGGCGAGTCTTGCCCCACCCCTCGCTCCGACGAGGTAGTGGTCTTTGAGTCCTTTTTTCTCCGCGACTTCGGCCTCCCTTGCTCTTCTTTCTTCCAGGGATTGCTGAACTTTTATGGGATCGTGGTCTCCCATTTGAACCCCAATTCCATCTTCCAGATTGCTATTTTTATCCACATTTGCGAGGCTTTTCTCGGGATCGCCCCACATGTCGATCTCTTCAGAAATCTCTATCTCATAAGCCCTTCCCCAACATGACTTCTCCCAGAGCCGCAGGCGGCGCTGGATTTCAGCTACGGGAAGGGGCTAGAAAATTTTACTTTGATCTTCCCTTGAGAACCTCCAACAAAGGTTGGCACTCGGAGTGGTTTTACTGTGCTAATTCTCCTCCAGTCCTTCCTTCATTTTGCGGAGAGTGCACCACAATCCGTCCCTCCTGATCTTCTCTTCTCGCCGATGGCGAAGGAAGCCAAGTAAAGGAACTTCTTCTCCTCCTCGACAGACTGAAATCTGCTGGGCTAACCGGCATCGGCGTAGTTTGGAACTACACCACGCACCGTGTCCAACCCATCAAGGAGAGGGTGCATCTCGCCTTCGAGTACTCGGGGGACCAAGACGCCACTCGGGAAAGTGAAGACCCAATCTCACGGAAAGAAGTGATCAACCGAGTGGCTGAGCTCTTCGCCCCGGGCTCGAAAATAGTTAACACAGACTTCCCGAGCTCATATCGTCTATCATATCCTCCTCCAGCGATAAGTGAAAGATTCCTCTCAACATAGCTGGGGTTTCTTGAAATGGCACCGCAATTGGTCTGATCTGATACATATGTAGGGACGCGCGGCATTCCTTTCCACCTATCCAGTCCCGGAGGCCCCAAGCCATAAGGAGGCACCTCGCAAGCGTCCTATAGGGGACTCGGCCGATGCTCCTCCAGCCAAGAAAGGCAAGGGGGTCGCCACGGGGGACTCGGATGAAGATGATGATGAAGACAACATCCCACCACCGCCCAGCACCGAGGCCATCTCCGGCTCCAGCCGAACGGCCACCAAGCCCTCCGTCTCCCCGATCTGCTGGCCCAGAGGCCGCGTCAGGGGCGAAAAAGCCATCCGTCTCCAGCCCGAGCGATCCGGGCATCCGAATTGGAATCAAGTTTATTCCATCGCGAAGGTATTCCCTCACAATTTTGTCCCTTCACGATTTGCAAAGGAAGCTGTGTCTTGAAAAAGTCTTCAAATATTCATAGGAAGCCTGTCATGGATGATGACATACCGAGTACACGCGGCACCAAGGTGCCGGACTCAGCACCTCCAAAAACCGATCGCCAAGCCGAGCCGAAATCAGCAGAAGGCTCGACTCGGCGTGAAGCACCTCGGCAAGATTCCGATCCACCCCCTGCCACTCATCAATCTTCGCCGATGAAAGGGAAATTCCCGGCCCCGGCTCCAGAGAGCTCAGAACTAGAAATCGAGGGGATCCCCCGCTCCTCCGCCAAAGCCAAAGCTCCACCTCTCCGATTAAAATGGAGGAAAGAGATGAAAGGCTACGAGGTTGACGATGAGAAGGAGGCCGAAGAATGGGAGGTATTGGACAACATGGCAAGGCCTCAAGCCGAAATGTTCAAGGTAAGCCCTTTTACGCCTTGAATCTCTGCCCCACACAAGGGAATCCCACTGATCTCCCCCCATTTTCCATGCAGCACATGAAAGAGAGGTCGAGGCAGAAGACCCTGTGCATGCAGAGAGCAGTAGGCGAGCTAAAGTCTCGCGACGAGTTCGACAACGCGCTTTACGCAGTTAAGTCGCAGTACCGCAGCAAGATCAAGGAACTTCAACAGGAGAATACTAAACTTCGATTCCGCCACGTAGAAGAGTCCAATAGTATCTGAGGTATAGATCCCTGAACAATACTAAACCTTTATAAAAAAGAATGATCCTTGGATGATAGTCTCTAAAGTTTGCCTATGAATGTAGCATTGGAGGCGAGGCAGAAGGCCCTGGAGGAAATATCGGAGGCGAAGCAAAAGGCCATGGAGGAAGAAGTGTTCCAAGCCAGCACTCAAGCCGAGAGGTTGGCTAAAGAACTGGAAGGTAACTTTTCCGCCACTGACTCTCCGTGGTTCAGCCCCACTGAAGTCTGAGTGATTCATGACATCCGATTGGTTGTGCAGAGTACCGGCAGAAGACCAGGGCACAACTCCAAGTTTTCGATGAAAAGTGAAGTCCGCCTGCGAGCTTCGCAACCGCGCCATGAAAGGAATAGCTCCAACGCTCCAGTACCTTTACCCCCAAAGAGGAGCTGCCGTCTGACGCTGATATCCTCAGGGCCCGTCTTGATGACATTCCTACGCGAATCAAGGCCTTCTCGTGGGAGACAGCGACGACGTGCACCAGCCAAGGTCTTGCCATTGCGAAGTCAAACTACCCCCACCTGGACCTTGAGGCCATGAAAGAAGGATTCGCATGCACTAAAGAACAGGCATGCGCCCTGATGAAGGAAGTTCGTCCGATTGCTGCCAATCTTGCCAAACATTTAGATTATGCACTGAAGAAGAGTCCTGCGCCCTGATGAAGAAAGTTCGCCCGATTGCTGCCAATCGAACCAAACATTTAGATTTGTAGATGTGTTTAACGGCCAAACGCTTAATTGATCCTTAGTACTTTTGATCTTATTTATCCAAGTATTTGGCTTTATCCTTTTTCATGAAACGCATCTGCCGACTGGTCCAGCCCCCAAGTGCTAGGAATTAGCGCTTGGCTTTCTCCCCGAGCACTGACTGAGTTGCTAAACGCTGTCTTTGACAAATACGAGCGCCATTACTCAAGAATTTTCATAATACCCGAATTTGATCAACATATGTAAAGAGAAAACAACTTTTATTAATAAGATAGGGTGCGGTTGACTCCACACACTATTTAGTATAGCCCCCCGACTTACTGCTTAGTCGTTTATGGCTAAGTAGCAAGTCAAAATAAAGAGGAGACTATTTACACAATGCTTGAATACAAGACTTTTAATAGTAAAACGACGTAGCTGCTCGATGTTCCAGGTGTTAGGAACTTCTTATCCGTTCTTGCGCTTTAGCCGGTAAGACCCCGAGCGAGTCACTTCATCAATCACATAGGGACCTTCCTAAAGTGGGAAGAGTTTATGCTCGTGCTTCTGATTCCTTCGGGGGACCAGATCTCCTTTAGAGAACGCACGGCCCCGTACGTTGCGCTGATGATAGCGACGTAAGCCCTGTTGGTACTTTGCCGACTGGATCATTGTCGCTTCGCTGGTTTCCTCGAGCCGATCGAGGTCTTCGTGTCTTCTTTCATCCGACTGATTATCATCAAAACCGGCAACCCGAGGGGACCGGAACTTCAATTCAGTCGGGAGGACCGCCTCTGAGCCATAAACTAGGAAAAAGGGTGTCTGCCCGGTTGCTCGACTCGGGGTTATTCTAAGCCCCGAGAGAACCGAAGGCAACTCCGTGACCCAGCGTGTAGCATACGGCTTTAGGCGATCGAAGATTCTGGCTTTTAGCCCTTGTAGCACCAATCCGTTGGCACGTTCAACCTGCCCATTGCTCCTCGGGTGGGCCACCGAAGCGTAGCAGATCTTGCTGCCTAGCTCCTCGCCCCAGTCTTGGAATTCATTGCTTTTGAACTGAAAGCCATTGTCGGTGATGATGCGATTGGGTACGCTAAAACGTACGACGATACCCCGGAAGAATCCGCGTGCTTTGGCCGCCGTAATTACAACAACCGGCTTGGCTTCAATCCATTTTGTAAACTTGTCAATGGCGACGAAGAGATGAGTGCATCCGCCTTGCGCTCGCTTGAGGGGGCCCACCATGTCCAGATTCCAGACGGCGAAGGGCCAAGAGATTGGAATTGTTTGTAGATCCTGAGCCGGCATGTGAATCTGCCGTGCAAATAATTGACACCCATCGCATCTGCGTACTATATCTTCCGCATCCGTGACGGTAGTCGGCCAGAAGAATCCCTGTCGGTATGCTTTACCCACTAGAGTACTGGCTGCCGCGTGGTGCCCACACTCCCCCGAGTGGATATCATTGAGTAGATCTCTGCCTTCTTTCTCATATATGCAACGCCTTAGTACCCCGGAATTGCTTTTTCGGAAAAGCTCGTCCCCGACTACCTTATAGCTCATGCTTTGGCATGTAATGCGCTCAGCAGGCTTCGATCCTCAAGTAGCTCATCACGAAGAAGGTAATCTAAGTAAGGTTGTGTCCACCCGGGAGTGATTGTTAATACCTCTGCACCGGCTCTGGTTGCTTCTCTTGGTCTTCTCCCGGTGCATGTGGTAGCTTGATGGACGGCTTGCGCAGTTCTTCGACGAAAACACCAGTCGGAACATTATTTCAAAGGCTCCAAACTCGACAGCCCACTTCGCAATCCTCCCGGTGGCTTCCCTATTATGAAGTATATCTCCAAGTAGGAAGGAGGTGGCCACCGAAATTTCATGCTCTTGAAAGTAATGCTTAAGCTTCCGTGATGTGAGTAACACAGCGTATAGAAGCTTTTGAACTTGTGGGTACCTTGTTTTGGATTCGCCCAATACCTCGCTTACGAAGTAGACCGCGCTGTACCTTCTGGAGGGAGCCCTGCTCATCCCGTTCGACCACCAGAGCGCTGCTTATGACGTGATTCGTAGCGCCGATGTAGAGTAAGAGGGGCTCCTTGGGCGTGGGAGGGACCAACACCGGACGCGTGGTGAGGAACCTTTTTAAATCTTTGAAGGCTTCTTGTGCTTCCGTTTTCCACTGAAAACCATCTTGTCGGCGTAAGAGCTTAAAGAATGGCATGCCTCGCTCCCCGAGTCGGAAAACGAATCGGCTAAGTGCCACGATGCCTCCAGTGAGCTTCTGCACGTCCTTCTGACTGGTCGGGGGCTTCATGTTGATGATGGCGTTGACCTTCTCTGGATTAGCTTCGATCCCTCGATGAGAGATGATGAATCCGAGTAATTTACTAGACGGGACCCCAAAAACTCACTTCTCGGGATTTAGCTTCATTCGGTATGCCCTTAGGTTCTCGAACGTCTCGGTCAGATCTAATATGAGATCCCATCTGGATTTTGTTTCTATGACGACGTCATCGACGTAGGCCTCCACGTTGCGTCCGAGCTGAGTGTGAAAACACCACTATGTGGTGCGCTGATAAATCGCGCCAATGTTTTTTAGCCCGAATGGCATTGTGATATAGCAGAAAGCTCTAAAAGGCGTAATAAACGACGTCTTGATGCAATCCTCCTCCTTCAGACTAATCTGATGATAGCCTGAGTAAGCGTCCAGAAAACTTAAGAGCTCGCACCCGGCGGTGGAATCCACCACTTGGTCAATGCAGGGGAGCCCAAAAGGATCCTTGGGACATGCTTTGTTGAGGTCAGTGTAGTAGACACACATCCATCATGTCTTGTTCTTTTTCTGCACCAGGACCGGGTTGGCAAGCCACTCGGGTTGATACACCTCTTTGATGAACCGTGCCGCCAACAGCTTGGTGCCCTGTAGGCTGTGTTACTTACATCACGGAAGTTTAATCTGCACTCTGGTAGGAAAAGCCTATCGTCAGGGTTTCTTCTGGTTGACTGTCGTCACGGATGCAGAAGACATAGTACGCAGATGCGATGGGTGTCAATTCTTTGTACGACAGATTCACATGCCGGCTCAGGATCTACAAACTATTTCAATCTCTTGGCTTTTCGTCGTCTAAATCTCGACATGGTGGGCCCTCTCAAGCGAGCGCAAGGCAGATTCACTCATCTCTTCGTCGCCATTGATAAGTTTATCAAATGGATTGAAGTCAAGCCGGTTGCTGTAATCACGGCGGCCAAAGAACGCGAGTTCTTCCAAAACATCGTTGTACTTTTTGGCGTACCCAATCGCATCATCACCGACAATGGCGTTCAGTTCAAAAGCAGCGAATTTCAAGATTGGGGCGAGGAGTTGGACATCAAGATCTGCTACGCTTCGGTGGCCCATCCAAGGAGCAACAGGCAGGTTGAGCATGCCAACGGATTGGTGCTACAAGGGCTTAAATCTTGAATCTTCGATCGCCTAAAACCGTATACTACGCGTTGGGTTAAGGAGTTGCCTTCGGTGCTCTGAGGGCTCAGAACAACCCTAAGTCGAGCGACCGGGCAGACACCCTTTTTTCTAGTTTATGGCTCAGAAGCGGTCCTCCCGACTGAATTGAAGTTTCGGTCCCCTAGGGTCGCCGGTTTCGACGATAACCAGACGGATGAGACAAGACACGAAGACATCGATCGGCTCGAGGAGGCCAGGGAAGCAGCAATGATCCAGTCGGCAAAGTACCAACAAGGCTTGCGTCCAATCATCAGCGCAACATACAGGTCTGTGCGTTCTCCAAGGGAGATCTGGTCCTCCGAAGGAATCAGAAACACGAGCATAAACTCTCCCCACTCTGGGAAGGCTCCTATGTGATCGATGAAGTGACTCGCCCGGGGGCTTACCGGCTAAAGCGCGAGGACGGATAGGAAGTGCCTAATACCTGGAACATCGAGCAGCTACATCGTTTTTACTCTTAGAATCTTGTATTCAAGCATTTTTTAATTAGTCTCCTTTTCTGACTTGCTACTTGGCCGTCAAACGGCTAAGCAGTAAGTCGAGGGCTACACTAAATAGTGTGCGAAGTCAACCGCACCCTATGTTATCAATAAAAGTTGTTTTCTCTTTACATATGCTAGTCAAACTTGGGTATTATGAAAATTCTTGAGTAATGGCGATCGTACTTGCCAAAGACAACATTCAGCCACTCCGTTCGAGCATAGGGAGAAAGCCAAGTGCTAATTCCTAGCACTCGGGGGCTGGACCAGTCGACAGATGCGTTTTATGAAAGAGGATAAAAGCTAAATACTCGGATAAATAAGATCACAAGTATCGAGGATCAACCAAGCGTTTGGACATTAAATACATCTACAAATCTAAGTGTTTGACCAGATGGGCAGCAGTAGGGCGAACTTCTTCCAGTAAAGCGCAGGCCTTTTCTTCGGTGCATGCAAATCCTTCCTTCACAGCCTCAAAGTCTAGGAGAGGGAAGTTCGACTTTGCAATTGCAAGGCCTTGGCTGGTACATGTCATCACCGCCTCCTGCGAGAAGACCTTTGCGTAGGAATATCGAGGTGGGCTACGAGGATGTCGGCATCAGACGACAGTTCTTCTTCAGGGTAAAGGTACCGGAGTGTCGGAGCTATTCCTACTAGAGCACGGTTGCGAAGCTCATTGGCAGACTTTACTTTCCCATCGAGGACTTGGAATTGTGCCCTAGTTTTCTGCCGGTATTCTGCACAATCAGTCGGACATTACAAATCACTAGGACTTCAGTGAGGCTGAGCCGGGGAGAGTCAGTGGCGGAGAGTTACTTTCCAGTTCTTTGGCCAACTTCTCGGCTTGAGTGCTGGTTTGGAAGACTTCATCCTCCGTGGCCTTCTGCCTTGCCTCCAATGCTATATTCAAAGGCAACCATTGGAGACTATCATCCAATGAGTATTCTTTCTATAAAGGTTTAGCGCTATTCAGGATCTATACCTCGGATGGTGTTGGACTCTTCTACGTGACGGAATCGGAGTTCAGTATTCTCTTGTTGAAGCTCTTTGCGGTATTGTAACTTAACTGCGTACAGTGCATTGTCAAACTCATTGCGAGATTTAGCTCGCCCACTGTTCTCTACATGCACAGGGTCTTTTGCCTCGACCTCTCTTTCATGTGTTGCATGGAAAATGGAGGAAGATTAGTGGGACTCCCTTATGCAAAGCAGGGATTCAAGGCGTAAAAGGGCTTTACCCTGTATATCTCGGCTTGAGCTATTGCCATATTTTTCAACACTTCCCATTCTTCGGCCTCCTTCTCGTCGTCGACCTTGTAGACCTCCATCTCCTTCCTCCACTTAAGTCCGAGGGGTGGACCGTGAGCTTTGGCAGAGGGGCGAGGGATTTCCTCGATTTCTGGTTCTGAGCTCTCTGGAGTTGGGGCCAGGATTTTCCCCTTCGCTGGTAAGGATCGGCGAGTGGCAGGAGACGGACCGGAGTCTTGGCGAGGTGAGGCGCACCGAGTCGAATCCTCTGCTGATTGGGGCTAGGTTTGGTGATCAGACCTTGGAGCCGTCGGAGTTGATGTCTTTGTGCCAGGATCGCTCGGAACATCATCCGTTACAGGTTTCCTATAAACATTTAGAGACTTTCAAGACATTATCTCCTTTGCAAATAATGAACGGACGGAATTGCGAGGGAATACCTTTGCGATGACATAAACTTGAATCCAATTCGGATGCCAGAATCACTCGGGCAGGAGCCGGAGGGCTTCATCGCCCCCGATGCGGCCCCTGGGCTAGCAGATTGAGGAGACGAAGGACTTGGTGGCCGCTCAGCTTGAGCCGGAGACGGCCTCAGTGTTGGGCGGCGGCGTAGCAGGAGTGGCACGTCATCGTCATCGTCATCTTCATCCGAGTCCCTGGGAGCGACCCCTTTGCCTTTCTTGGCGAGAGGAACATCAGCCGAGTCCTTTGCAGGACGCTTGCACGGTGCTTCCTTATGGCTTGGGGCTTCCGGGACTGGATAGGTGGAGAAGAACGCCGTGCGCCCCTGCATAAGGACCAGATCGACATGAGTATGATTACGTTTCGGAAAACCACGATTAAGTTGAGAAGAATCTTTCACTTACCGCTGGAGGAGGATACGACAAGCGATAGGCGCTCGTGCAGTCTGAGTGGACTATTTCAGAGCCCGGGGCGAAGATCTCAATCACTCGGCTGACAATTTCCTTCTGCGAAATTGGGTCTTCAGTTTCCCGAGTGGCATCTTGGGGACCCGAATAATCGAAGGCAGGATGCATCCTTTCCTTGATGGGCTGAATATGGCGCTGGGTGTAGTTCCAGACCACGCCAATGCCGGTCAGCCCGGTAGACTTCAGTCTGTGGAGAACGAGGAGCTCCTTGGCTTCCTTCGCCATCGGCGAGAGGAGAAGACCAGGAGGGGTGAACCGTGGGGCACTCTTCGGAGAACGAGGGGAGGACTGGAGGAGAATTTACGTAGTAAAACCACTCTTAGAAAAACCCTTGTTGGAGGTTTAAGAGGAAGGTCAAAATAAAATTTACTGGCCCCTTCCCGCAATTGAAATCCCGCGTTGCCGGCGGCTTTGGGAAAGTTCTTGTTGGGAAAAGGTTTGAGGAGATAAAGATATCTAAAGAGATCGACGTGAGGGGCAATCCCAAGATAAGCCTCGCAGATATGGACAAAAAATGCAATTTGAAAGATGGAATTGGGGTTCAGATGAGAGACCTCAATCCCGTAAAAGTACAGCAATCCCCGGAAGAAGGGAGAGCAAGGGAGTCCGAAGCCGCGAAGGAAGAAAGATTCGAAGACCACTACCTCGTCGGAGCGAGGGGTGGGGCAAGACTCGCTGGCGGCAGGGCGCCACGCGACGAATTCTTCGCTGGGGAGTACGCCGATGGAGACATGCTTCTGTAGCCTTCGTTCGGTCGTGATCGACTTCATCCACTCCTTGCCGCTCTTGGCTACCTTTGGGGCAGCGGGAGATGGGGGAGCCATTGCAGATCGAAAACTGTGGTGGCGGAGGTTGCGACGGAAAAGAACCCTAGCGGCGGAGTTCGCTGGGAGAGAGACTAAAAGACTGGCGCTAAAAGTGGTGAGGTGAACTAATTTCGTTCTCCTGTTCCTAATTTATCGCAATGGGCAGCGTTTCATATTCTGGGCCGGGCCTTAGTCTAGCGTTGAATGCGGCCTTTTCGAGAAGGACTCGGATAACCACTCGGGTGGCCGAGTGATTCCTCCTGAGAGGTCCTCGTATGCATTTGGCGCCGGTCTGGGAGCGTGCCGTCCTAACTACTTGGATGAAGCAATGTTGCTGTGGATTCAAGATCGAAGCAAGAAATTGAAGAGAGACATGCGGATTTCTAAAAGATTTTCATTAAAAGGCTCTTAGGCCTTATTACATATCTCCGCGGCGCAGCATAGTGAGCTAGGGCTCGTCGCTGGCTCGCGGAGGGACAAAAGAAAAGAAAGATAAATTACTCCTCCGATGGCCACTTCAAATCAAGGATAGAGAAGACGAGTGCGTCTTTGAGAGGGGTGCGAGCCGAGAAGAGTTGCGGGTGGCCGTCGACCATAACCCTAATGGCTCTCTGGGCAGTCCATTCCGCATAGTCCCTTCGCCATCGCGGCCATTCGGCAGCCGTAGCGGCTTCAGCGGCGGCGAATTGCATCAAATATTAATTTAGGCATCATAATATTAATTTAGGCATCATTGCATCAAATATCAATCTACTGTCTAGTGTCTACACAGTACAAGAGAAACAATCAACTATCAAACAATAAAACATTAAACATCAGCATCCAATTCCGACAACAAATCTACAATCCTAATGAATCTGACAATCTGTGACCATTGACTCATTGAGGGTGAGGCAGTGAGGCAGTGACCATTACCCCTGCCCGCTGGCCGCTGGCCGTCAGGCCGTCGCGCTGGGCGCCTGGGCCCAGGGCTAAGTTGCGGAGGGCCTCACGGCTCGCCTCACCGAAGTCGCCGGCCGGCCGGCTTGAAGAACACCGCCTCGTCCTCGGCCCTCCTAGCCACTCGATGTGGACGCCGCCAGACCGTCTGCTAGCCGCCCACCCGCTTAGCCGCCATGGGTGCCAGCGCCACATGGCCGCCTCCGGCCACCGCCACGCCCGCCCGCTTGGGAGTTGGGAGGGAGGGACTAGGGTTTAGGGAGAAGGAAGGGGAGGCCAGGAAGGAGGCGGCTGCGGGCTGCCGGCTCGGGATTTTGGGGGATTGAGGGCAGGCCTACAGGGAGAGGGATTGAGACGTTGGGGGAGGGGAGTTGGGCCGTCGGGTGGGCGTGGGCCGGTGGGGGCTGTGGCCTGCTCCTGGTCGGCTAGGTCTAAGTGGCCCAAGTGACAAAGCTGAGCCCCTCCTTCCTTCCTATTTTCCACTAAAAATTGTAGCTGGGTCTAAGGGGGGCTCCACTGTCATTGACGCTGTAGGTGGGGCTAGAGCCCCCCTGACCCATTGGTGGGTCCCCCACTGACCCGTTGCATGACTCATAAAAATGCAAAGCTAAAGTGTGAAGACTTTTTGAATCAAAGAACAAGTGTGGCCCAAAAAATTAGAGATACTAGTAAGGAGGAAGAGATTTGATACAAGATCCGCTTGACAGCTTCTTTAGATGTTATGAGATTTATCATTGAGCAAGGCCTTGCTTTTCGCGAACATGATGAGTCTTCCACTTCTCTCAACAAGGGTACTTTTAGAGAGATGGTTGATTGGTATAAAGAAAAATGGGGGATGAATGGCTCAATGACTTGATGATATGCTACACTGAGAAGGACATATTTAGAAGCATTAGTAATGACAAAATCATGCAACGGTTCGAACAGATAAAAGAACGTCGTATGTTACTACCTCAAAAAAACCTAGTGGTATGCAACATTTTCTTGTAATGTTTATGACTTTTCTTAATTAATATCTGCCCTCTATCACTAATTTCATATATTTTGTGTGTAGATCACTCCACATGAAGAATAATGGATGTCACAGACCAGTTGGACCTCACGGTGTCACGCGCTACACATTGCTTCGGTATGAAAAAATCTTCCTTTGTTGTCAGCCCCCCTATTAGTTTAGTCTGCATCCGCCCCTGAAAATGGGGGATGAATGGCTCAATGACTTGATGATATGCTACACTGAGAAGGACATATTTAGAAGCATTAGTAATGACAAAATCATGCAACGGTTCGAACAGATGAAAGAACGTCGTATGTTACTACCTAAAAAAAACTAGTGGTATGCAACATTTTCTTGTAATGTTTATGACTTTTTTTAATTAATATCTGTCCTCTATCACTAATTTCATATATTTTGTGTGTAGATCACTCCACATGAAGAATAATGGATGTTACGGACCAGTTGGACCTCACGGTGTCACGCGCTACATATTGCTTCGGTATGAAAAAAATCTTCCTTTATTGTCAGCCCCCCCTATTAGTTTAATCTGCGTCCGCCCCTGCAGCTTGGTGTAGTCGGGGCTACTGGGGTCGGTGCCGTTGAGCGCCGCGACGTCGCGGTGGATGATCTCTTCGGCGATTGGCCCAGCAGTGAGATGGTTGGTGACGAGGAGAAGCGAGGCGGAGGCGACCATGCGCGTGAAGACCGCCGAGAAGAGGCTCCGGTTGCGGCTCGGGAGGAGAAGGCCTTCCTTTAGGAAGTTGACGGATGACAGTGTGGAGCTCTGCTTGGTAGACATGGCCATTGCTGGAACTAGATACTAGTGTGTAGAGATGATGAAGTGAGAAGGGAGATCAAGGAGCAGAATAATTACGGGTTTCAGGAGAAGGATGAAATAATGGTTACGAGTGGCTGGCAATTGCGGATGACTTGGAAAATTCTTACGCCGTGGTCAATACTCAATTGGTTTTTCTGTAGACATTAATTGTTGAAATAGTTCCATATTGGTTAATAAAGTGACGTGAGCATGGTTTACAAGGCCAACAATTGGTATCAAAGTCTAAAGGAAAAAGTATAGATTACTTTGACTATTGCAAAAGATAGAATACTCGGTCTCTAAAACGGATAAATACACCTCCAACTACTAATACCGGTTAGAAAAGGACCTAAACTTTTATGAGGTATAGATTACCCCTGGAACAAGTAAAGGTGGTATTTCAAACAAAAAAATTCAGAAAAAATCTAAAAAACCAGAAAAAAAACTTAAAATATTCAAAAGCCATAAAAATCTTAAATAATAAATTCAAAAATAATCATAATATATTACTTTTTCCTTTTATTATGAAAAACTAGAAAAAATCTTTCTTCCTTAAAAATATATATATTTTTATTTTCCAAGTTTTTTTTGAATTTTTATGATTTTTCCATGTTTTTTGAACTTTTAAATTTTATTTCTGATTTTTTTTAATGATTTTTCAATGATTTTCTGGATTTTTAAGATTATTTTGAATATTTTAAGATATTTTCTGATTTTTGAGATTTTTCTAGATTTTCTTTAGTTGAAATACCACATTTACTTGTTCCAATGGGGTAATCTATACCTCATAAAAGTTTAGGGTTCTTTTTTAACCGTTTTTAATAGTTGGAGGGTGTATTTTATCCGTTTTAGAGTTCAGGAGGGTGTTCTATACTTTTGCAATAGTTTAGGGGGGTAATCTATACTTTTTTCAAGTCTAAATGGCTTGGCTGGTTTTGGATATTCTCGGATCAATGTGTAAGGAAAAGATTGTTGGAATAGTCTCACGTTGTCTCAATATGGTTTAAAAAGATGAGGGTGCATCTTCTCGTTGAGCTAGCCTTTTAGAAAAGATGTGATACAGGGGGAAATATTCAGTGCACATGTTTTTTCAATGCACAAATACAAACAGCTGATCTTAGTCCTTGGATCTCATCTTGGTGGTCCAGCTAAAACACACAAACAGGAAAAACAATCACTATGGTTTGCAACACAAGTGCATAAGTGGCAAAGGTGAGTTCCACTTCATTGTATCTATACTGTTTAAGTTGGATCCAAAGGCTAAGATCAGCTGTTTGTATTTATACACTGAAAAAACATGTGCACTGAATATTTCCCCATCCAGAGCCGGCTGTTTTACGTTGGGTCTGCGTATGCGCAGTAACCCATTTGTGCGGCCCGGCCCGGCATAAATTACCACTCTGTGTACAAGCGAGCCAGCCATTTGTCTTCGTACCGTTAGAGCCATTAATTCCTTCTGATCTTTTTGCTCGTACCTCGCTTTTTTCCTCGGCCTGTACATTTCGGCTTATAGGCAGCGTAGCCTAATGTAGCGTTTCAACAAAATTTAAAATTACTTAAAAAGTAGTTTAAATATTATAAAAAATAATTTAAAAATAGTTTTAGGATATTTATGAGAACTACTAAAAACTTAAGAAAAATCATTACAAATTATTATACCAAATAGGTTATATAAAAAAAAAAAAATTTGCTAAAACGCTACACTAAGCTAAAATGTACAAGGCCCTTGTGTGGTCTTTAGTCTTCACGTGTGTGACTTTCCTGATTAGAGAGACTGAGATAAGAGAGAGAGGAGAGAGAGAGAGAGAGAGAGAGAGGATACCGAGAGCATTTTTTAGATGTAACCCACAGGAAAACATACTATTAACGTCAGCCAAAGTTGTTTGCGTTGGCCCGGACGAAGCCAACGTAAATAATGGGGTTATTTACGTCGGCCAGACCATGCCGACGTAAATAACGGTATTTACGTCGGTCTAGCCAACGTAAACACAGTAGCTCAGGCCACAGCGGAGCCAGGTGATGTGGCAGGCTTATTTACGTCGGCGCGACCGACGTAAATAACGCCTTTATTTACGTCGGCATTGCACTGGCCGACGTAAACATCCTCCCTTAACCCTAACTCGAGCGGTATCTCGTGTTTTCCCACGTGACTCACCTCCCATCCGCCGCCGCCGCCGCTTCATATTAATAAAATAGCCCAATTATTGTTCACTTCTTACATTGTTAACCTAATAACTGAAAATCATTAAAACTTGTTCAATTCTATTTGAAATGAATGAAAAATAATAAATTTTACTCGAAAATTATGTTCCACTTGGGTCACTTGTTATTAATTATTTATTATTACTTACAATTCATAAAAGTAGTCTAATTATTACTCATTTCTTCATACTTTAACCTAATACATGCAAATCACTATTTTGAATTTAGAATTGTTAAAATTATTTGTAGGCATATATGACACAACAGTTTGGAACGCCATTAAGTCCTCCTCCATTCCGGCCTCCACCTATATTTATACAACAATCTCCTATAATGGTAGTATCAAATTTAGACTTTTTATATGTGTATGGTGGTGTAATTTAGAAATTATAATATTGCATTGCATTTGAGGGTTCGGTGGCTCCTCCAGATGCCAATGTTGGAGGCGCTTTTCCTTTGAGGACTCCGCCGACCGTTGGAGACTTCTTTGCCTTAGGAGATGATGTTGGTAGTGGACATCATTTTAATAATACTCCTCCAAACTAGTTGATGTTGTGAACTATTTTTTGATATATGTACATGTGCGAACGTGTGTTGGATTGTATTGATGACGCTTGTGATGCTAAGATCCTCGTTGAACTTGTGTTGAACGTGTGTGCGAACCTGTTGACATCGTTTGTATTGTGATATTAAGGCCTTGTACATTTCAGCTTAGTGTAGCGTAGCGTTTCAGCGAAATTTATCTTTTTTATATAGCCTATTTGGTGTAATAATTTGTAATGATTTTTCTCAGGAAGTAGTTCTCGTAAAGATTCTAAATCTATTTTTAAATTAATTTTTTATAATATTTAAACCACTTTTCAAATACTCTCAAATTTTGTTGAAACGCTACGCTACGTTAAGCTGAAATGTACAAGGCCTAAGACGTATGTGTTTGACACAAGTTTGTTTGCGAACTTGTGTTTGACGTGTTGAACTCGTGCGAACTTGTTGAACGTATGTGTTTGTCAATATTAAGACGATGTGATGATGATGATTATATGTGTTGACATCGGTTGTATTGTGTCTTCAGATTATGAAATTGATATAATACTGCTTATATTTGTTGCTGCTCAAATTTGCTATAAAATGGCAATTTGGATTGGAAATATGGTTGTCGATTTGTTCAAAGATTTACGCCGCCAGCCGGGTCAACGAATATTGAGCTACGCGCAGCGTCAAGATCCAAGATTGCTCAAGATTTACGCCGCCACCGCCGATGAAAATACTAGAAGCGCCACATGGCGCAGCCGTGCCGTGCCGACGGCCATATATTTACGTTGGCTAGCCTGTCCGACGTAAATACTGTAGGTGCCACGTGGCGCAACCGTGTCGTACCGAGGGCACTGTATTTACGTTGGCTCTGGCCGTCGTAAATAGGGAAAAGATATTTATGTCGGCCAGGGCTGACGTAAATGCGAGACGCAAGGCGACGCCCATACCCGATGGCTATTTTTTACGTCCGCCGTGGGGCCGACGTAAATAACCGCTATTTACGTTGGCCGCCGATGTAAATACGGCTATTTCTGTCACCGTATTTATGTCGGCTTATTTACATCGGCATTTCGACGTAAATAGCTATTTACGTCAGCTTTTTGAACATTTACGTCGGCTTCTACCTCTGATTCCTGTAGTGACCATAAAATAACATTTTTTGATGTGTTATAAAATATAAAAAATAATTTACAAACGTGAATAGAGTTTACGGTAAATATTGTCATGAACCGTGCATTAGAGCCTTCGGGTGAGTGAAGATGGTCTCACGAAGAAATAGATTAAAGATCTGGGCAGCGATTCCTTCTTCAATGACCTAGGTGTCACGTCGCCGCCATGGCGACCTGTTTCACGGATGCAACAGAGTTTGTCCGGATGATGTTTTTTCTCTCGATATTTTGTTTCTAAAATCTTTGGTGACCTTTCGAGTTTTACTCCCAAACCATATAGGTAGTTGATGATTTGTGGTTATAGCTTTTACTCCCTCCAGTTTGGTAATTCGTCACGGAGTTGTTTTTTGTTTAATAAAAATTTCGCTGCTTTAAGATGATTGATTGCAAAAAACTTTACGCTACTTCTGTAACCATTTGTTGGGTGTGCATGTAAATAAAGATAAAGATCAAAATTCAATCTGTATACGCAACTCATGAGAAAGTGGGAAGAACCACTAAACTGAAGATTTATTCGACCATATAGAGACTACGCAGATATTTAATACTTCCCAGATGTGAGATCACGCCTAAAACGCATACTTAATTATCAAACTGGATGGAGTAGATCTTTGCTTTTTGCTTTTAATGACAGAAAACCTTGGCTACGGGATCCCGTCCCGCGCCCATGCGAACGGGATAGGTCCGTGCCGTTCGATCCGCACCAATCGCGAGGCAGCTGTCCGAAACGTGGGTGATGCAATCTGGTGCTTTGCTACGTCTACGCGTAGGATGAAAAAAAAATCCCGCGTGTCTCCCAAGCCCGCGCGATTGGTCGTGCATGCTGCATGCAGCCTAGTTTCCTTTTCGCTGTGCATGCACAATTCACGCGTTGACACAGCATGGAGTGGCCAACGTTTCATTTTTTAGTTGATTTCATTTTCACGATTTTATTTGCAGAAATGCTTCTATACGGGATCCCGTCGGCCGCGCGCACGGACGGGACAAGATCCACCGTTGGATGTCCGCCAAGGCCTCGCCCATCCTGCATTTGCGGCGTATGCTTTCTCGGTCGCTAGCTAGCTAGTGGGTACCGAGACAAATAATGCAATTGATTATTTTGTAATTAAATTTCCCATTTTTATATCTTTTTATCTGGAGTCCAAACTGCATAGAACAAATTTCATAACCCATTTTAAATACTTTCACATTTTTTATTTTTTAGTAGGTACAATTAGTATCATCTGACGATACTACCAATTTGTACCGTCGATACTTCTGATTCGATACTCTTATGATACGTTTTTGAATAACTCAATGATACTCGACGATACCACCAACTTGATACCATCGATACCGATACTTTTTTGTTTATGATATATGATACCTTGTGATACATTATTCGATACCGAAACTCGATGATATTGTCAATCTGATACTGCTGATACCGATTTTTTTGTTTGTCATATTTGATACCTATTTGCAATACCTAAACATGACGATACCATCAACATGATACCACCAATACTTCTGATTCGATACTTGATTTTTTGATCTGATACTTGATGATACTTTTGATTCGATACTAGATTTTTATCCGATACTGGCGATACTTCGATCCAATACTTATTTTTTACTCGATACTGCTGATACCGATACTTGATTTGTTTGATCCGATACTTGATGATACTTCGATTCGACATTTGATTTTTTACCCAGACTCGATGATACCGATATTTGATTTTTGATCCGATACTGGCGGTACTTTTGTTCCGACATTTGATTTTTTATTTGATACTCGGCGATACTTCCGATCCGACATTTGATTTTTATCGATACTGATGATACCGATATTTGATTTTTGATCCGATACTCGATGATACTTATCCGATACTTGATTTTTTGATCCGATACTCGATGATACTTTCGATCCGATACTTGATTATAAAACTTTTTTTTCGAGCAAAGAAAAAATGATAGACATACAAACAGTTGACTTGCAAAACTAGTGGCATGCATACTACAAGACAACGCATACAACAATTAGCAGCATGCACATGAGTGACGTACATATTGCATGCATACTTGATACGGGTAGATGCGGTGTGTAGAGAAAAAAACGTGTTGGCACGCACCGGTGGAAGAACACGAGCCCGCGAGGAGTACGCGAGGACATGCGTGAGGAGCCCGATACAACTGATATTCAACACCCTCATACTTGATAATACTTTTGTTTGACCCAATACTCGATGATACTTATGATCCGATACCTAATTATTTGACCTGATAATCGATGATACTTCTGAGCCGATACTTGATTTTTTTTAATATGATACTTGATTTTTTGACACGATACTCAATGATCCTCCTGATCTGATACCTGATTTTTTTTACCTAATGATGGATGATACTTCTGATCCGATACTTGATTTGTGATATACGATACCCTTCCAATGATACCTTTTTTTGCGGTACCTCAATGGTACCATGAAACTCAACATGATACCACCGATACTGATACTTTTTTGTGATACATGATACCCCTACAATACCTTTTTATGATCCTGAAACTCAACGACATCAATCTCGAAAACGCTTACGGACCTCGGCCAACGTGGTCGGCAATGACACCTAAGTAATTAAAACGCGCCTCAGTTCTAATCAACCTCGGACGGGAATAATTTCCCTCCATCAGCGTCACTTGATGTCAGTTCTGCTAAGTTGGTGACGATGGCACGCAAAACGAGGCACATGTGAAAAGACGGCTGCAAACATAATTCAGAAAATTATGAAATAATTATGAGGTAGAATGAAATAATAGTAAGCTAGAAAATTGGTTTGGAGTAAATTGGACTTTTGGTTTTAGGAGAAACAAAATTGTAAAATAAAATTGGCTATTAGCATGCATGCACATGCAACACAAAGCGCATGCAAAACAAATCAATAGCAGCGTTCCTTTTTTTGCCATGCAAAACCATTCGCGCTGGCACGAGAAACTGGCATGCACGTGGGAATGTTTGCGAGCACACGCGGGAATGTTTGCGAGCGCACGCGGGCGACTTGGAGAGGGAGCGAGGAACGCGGGCCGTTTGAGAGCGAGGAGATCGGGCTGCCATCTGGAAGACGGAGCGAAGACGCGGGCCACGGGGCCTATCCCGTCGGATTGGCCCCCCGACGGGAGCCCGTTAGCTAGTCGCCCCCAATGACTTTAATGAGGTATCGAGGTGATTGAGTTGGCGATTTGCCGTTAAATTATATTGGGTCTTGGGGGAGCTCGATCTCCTGGACTGCATATACTCCACCCAAAATAATACAAATGAATAACAATTCCACAAATTACATCTCTAAGCACGGTATCAGAGCCAAGCCCGAAACGCTAATTCACCGCCGGCGCTGGCATGATCTCCCTCAACAACGCCATGGCTAATCTTCCTAACCCGGCGATAGTCCTCTCCTTGTTACCAAATATATTATTACTTCAGGTAATCAACATAGAGTGGTGTGTGACATAAAAATAATTCTCGTCGTTTCAGTATGGTGCCATTACGAGTTGCAAACTAATTACAGATAAAATAACAAGCAATAATTTGCAGAATAATTGCACATAAATATTAAACAGTAAATAAACAATTCAAAAGTAATTCACTTAATTATGCAAGAATAGGGGGTTTTCAAATTCCTTTTGAAAAATTCAGCTTAATCTGGACCTTTCGGTCCAGCGTACGACCTGCTGCTAGCAAGGCCGCACGTAGTCTTTTACGAGTTTGTAAAACAAATAATTCTCGAAAGCCTAATAGGTGATTCTGCAAGAATCGGGGGGAATTTCTGTAATTTTCAGAATTTTTCAAAGCCAATTATCATTTTTTCTGGACCCTTATGCCAAAACTACCCGATTCGGCCCAAATTGGGCATTTCGGCCCATCTTCAGGGGCGGGGTGGTAGGCCAGCTTGGGGGCCAAGCGTGCGCTGGAGGGGGGGGAAGTCGGCTCGGCTTCAGCAGTAGGAAGTCGGATCGGCGCCGCCAGTGGTGTGAGCCACTCTGGCGGCGGCTTGGCAAGAAGAAGAATGGCGTTGGGGCAGCGGCAATATCGCCTGCGGCGTCGGCGAGACTCGGTGTTGACGGTCAATTTCGATAACAATTAATATGATTACGACCATCAACATTTGGTGAAATGAATGGAACCTGAACTAAAATTATGCAAATTTACAGAGTTCCACAAGTTTTTGTAAGATTTTGCATGCAGGGACCCAATGAGCGAAAATGGGCCCGAGCCGGGCAAAAGAGTGGGTTGGCAGACCCACCCTAGGCCGGCCGACCCAACTCTCTCACCCAGCCAGGCCAGGGTCGCACCAGGGCTTGTACAAGGATCCTAGAGCACATCCAAGCCATTGGTTTCAGTCGGTTTGATCCAAAAATAGGAGTGCTTCACAAGACATGCATAGGATTCTAAAGGAACTGTCGACGGTTGGGATATTGACCCAAGTCAACCAAGGTTCTTCAAGGAGGAGATAGGAGACACGCCGAACAACCACTTAACAAAGCAGCGAACAGAGATGTGGGTTTTATCCTCGTTCAGCCTCTTAGAGAGATAATAGCCCCACGCCCAACCTTTCTTATATATCAAAGATGAATACAAGAGGTGGCTCGACGAGACGAACAAGTCTCGGCGAGATTATGGGTGTACAAGTGAGTAGTAATGCGACAAAGTAATCTTAGATGCCAGATGCGTCTAAGTCGTCTCAGATGCCCCCTAAACACCGTAGGGGCTTGGTTTATATAGTGCAGAGCAAACCGACCTACCGAGGGAATATCGGGTAGGGCTAACTACGAGATCAGAACGAACTCATACATGCTAAATCGACCTACAGTAGATAAGGTAAGCTCCTAATCTTGGGGATCACGACTCCTAGTCCAATCCGAAACCACGTCCCGGTCTTCACGTAGTCAGTGTAACTCGCTCGAGTCGGACTCAAACAGAATCCTAGGCTATTACGCACCGTGCACCATGAAGCCGTTTTGGCAGATGCACATGGGCCCGATAGAACCTTCCAGGAGCCGGGCCTGGTAGGTCGCTCGATTGGGCCGTCAGGGAGTGGGCCATGGCAATGGGCCGTGATCTAATCCCCGACAGGAACCCAATGCTACCGGTCTCCAACTACCAAACCGACTTAGGAAGACGATATACACCGCACAAGAAGCATCCCAGCCAAATTGGAGGGCCGGGATCGACCAAAGGCAGGCCGGCCGACCCATCTCTGATCCCCTTTGGAATCCCCCTTTGGTGTGGAGCTTGTGACACCTGTCCCAAGTCGTGGCAACTCCCTATTGGTCACGGTGGCCTATAAATGGAGGTGATCTCCTTCATTTGAAGATGCAACAAAGAGCAACACAAGTGAGAGAAAGCAAGAGTGAAGTAGAGTCGTGCTACTCTCAAGTAGAGTAGGAAAGAGAGGAGAGTTAGTGTAGGGGAGGAGCCGGAGTGTCAGTATCCCTCACTAGAGCTCCGGAGGTGAACTCGGATGCGGGTTCTGCTTCCGTCTTATTTCGGTAACACTCAGTCTCGCTTTATCTAATTATCAAGTTCATTCTATTTATTTTGTCTCTGTTGGTATTAGGCCAGTACTATTCTTGAGGGCTAAGATCTTTGTGCTTAATTGTCCACCCAGAGATTAGTATAAGAGGTAGTAGGGTGCGATCAAGTGACGCCTTTGGTACGACATTACTAGGTGTAAACGTGGTGTTTGGACTAGTTAGTAGCCGGTGAGGCACCGCTTCAACGGACGTGTGGGAGGTAATAGGTGGTGACAAATTCTATTATCCCGGCTTAGACTTTGTGAAATCCAATTCGTTAGTTGCAAACCGCTTGAGCCTATCGAATGATCATAACCATTCGGGATTCCAACTCAGATAGCGGGTGCTAGTGAATGTCTCGAGTCTGATTGAGTCACAAATTAAACAAGAATAGAACTTGAACCTTTTCGACCGGTGTCCCAATGACCTCTTGATCCAAATACATTTACCCCATTGTTGTTCCATATCACCATTTTCATATCCATCCGGGTGAATAAGTGTAGAAAATAGAAACTTCTCGCTCCTCGGAAATCGATACCTTAGGAATACTCTAGGTGAAAACTATCGCGATATCCGCAGGCCATGGATTAAAACTTTAATAGGCTTAAGAATCGACAACACACAACGGCAAGATGTATGCGGCAGGCGAATATATGGGCGCGGCCATGGACTGGGCTAGCGCATGGATGGCAAGGGCAATGGGCACGGCATGCAGCACTTGAGGGCTGCGGCCGGCGGCACACGGCTGGCGTCAGACGCGGGCGACATGCTTAGAAATTGGCGGCAATGCAGAAGTTGTCGACGGAACGCGGCGGCGCATGGCACGGCATGGCCGGCGGGACGCGGCGCGCAAGCATGCACGGCGTCGGTTGGGACGCGGGCGCGCAGGCCATCATGGGGTGGGCGGCGCCGATGCAACAAGCGTCGAGTGAGGTGACGCCAACAGCAAAGACGGCGGAATCAATCTACCAGATTGATTTTTACAAAATCCCCAAAACGAATCTACTAAAGAGTTCTTGCAAAATTTTCAATCTACTAGGAAAATCTCACAAGTTTACTTGATCTGCATTCAGATTCCAATACAGATTACAATCTATTGGGTAACCGGCGCCTAAAATTATACCTTCGTGGTAGAAGTGGATGCAGATCATTCTTCCTCACGGATTGATCGGCACGATAAGGAGCGAGCGTGCTGATAATGTGTTGAGAAACCTCGCTACCAGGTGTAGTCTGAGGTATAAACGTGGACAATCAATCACAGAGAAAGATCAAAATCACAGGGGACACAGAAATATAGGGTGGAGCTTCTCTTTATTATTTCTTAGGTATGTTATACAATAGGTGCTCCACCTCTTCTTCTATAGTAGTGCTTAGGGTTTAGGCCAGGTCCAATGTGGGACTCACCATGGGGGAAGCCGACGGCCGGCCCTAGCCCGCGCCGTGCTGCGCGCCGGCCCTGGCCGGGCCGGGCTCCCCACAGGGGGTTTCCCAACAATTTTCACAGATTGAATCACAGAGTGCTTCTCCAATTATCTTCCCACTGCTCTCATCCTTTCACCACCGCCTCCATGCCATGCTACCCAGCCGCGTGCCTCAGCCCACGCCGCACCCATGGAGCAGTCGCCGTCTCGGGAGCACGCTGCCACCGGCGTTGAAGCCGAGCCGCCCCTCTCCATGGACGTTGCTGCCCGGGACAGCTGCGACCACCCTGCAGCCGTGCCGCCGGTGCCGCCCCCATCCTCTACCCGTCGCTGCCCCTGCCCATGGAGCTGACGCCCCCGCGCCGCCTGCCACATGGCCGCTGCGCCACCGGAGAACCCCGCCGCCACCGCGTCGGAGCCGGAGCCCTCCTCTCCTCAGCCCGTGGCCTCCCTCTCCCTCCCTGGTTGCTCTCTCTCTCCCTCCAATTCTCTCTCTACCCCTCTCCTTTCTCTATCCAGTGCTTGGCTCAGGGATGAGACAAAGGATTGGGTATTTTTCTCCCCCTGGATGGTACGGTATGGGGTCAATTTCCAGTCCAACACTATTCATGATAAATAGTACATCTTCAACATTTTGTTTCTCCTAAACCGCAGGTCCGATTAGCTCCGAACCAATTTTCCTAGCCTCCTACTATGTTATTCTACATACAGTAATTATTTTGTATTTTTCTGAATTTCCTTGGCAGTCGCCTCTGCGCATGCGCCTCGTTTTGCATGCGGTTGTCGCCGACTCCGCCGAGCGAGCATTTAGCGACGCTGAGGAAGGGAAAAATATTCCAGACTGTGTTTGCTCAAATTCGATGCGTGTTTTGAAGACCGAGGCATCATCGGCAGTATATTGTTTAAGTATCTTTATTAAAATATACTGTATTGTTTATTTGTCTGCATCTCGTCTTGCGTGTAGATCTTACCGGTATTTTTACCAGAATCGTGAGTGCCGATAAATTCTCGGAAGATGGTCGGGACCAAGGCTCAGGTCAGGACGTTGCCGTCGGTGGTAAACGGAGCCGTATGTCCTAACGGATTCGCGGAGGATCATCAAGACCCAGATTCTAGCTGAGACGTCACCATTGATGATGGTGGCCCCAGAATGTCGCCGATCGCTACCAGGCAAGCACTAGTTGTTTGCATATTCCTGTCCTATGTTATACTATATCCGTCCATCCGAAATTATGTGCTCTCTTGGCTATCATTTGGGGCAACAGTTTTGAACGGAGGGAGCATAATCGTATTTACTTTCCGTATTTCACCTTTGCATGCATAATAGAATAGTGTGTGTGCCTTATTCATGTTAGTCATTTACTAGCATGACTGGACCTCATTTGATGAACCTTTTACTGTTCCTTAGCCTATCCTTTGACTAGATGTAGGTTGCATTGGGATATCACTATAAAATGTGCCTTGTGACGTGTATACCTTGTGATGGTGTTTTTGGTTAAACCTTAAACAACTAAAACTAATGTAGATTGCTTAGGGGATACCCAACAGTGATGGTTCTGGGACTGAGGTGGAGATTCGAGGGTCTCCTCTAATAAGGACTCAAGCTTGTGTATTGCTAAACCAAACCACATCGTATAGCCACTTGTGCCTTCGGCCCTGGCTTAGTACACTACTGTTGACGTCAAATAAACACCAATTTTATACGTCAACATATTCCGGAATTCCGGCATTTCGGAGGGAAAATCAAGGTTTATACTAGCATTTCATTTATTCTACTAAAGTTCCACAAGTTTTGGTAAGTTGTGAGTCCACAGGTACAAAATGGGAAGAACCTGAGTGAACAAGGCAAAAAAGCAGCCTACGACCCACCCTAGGTCAAGCCGACTGCCACGCCACCAATCCGCCCGTCTTTTCTCAAGTGGCATACAAGCACAATTACAAGACATCTACACCATCCACAACAGTCGGTTTGATCAAATGGACACGGTTGCTTCACAAATGAGCATAGGATTCTCTTGGATTCCTTTCTTGCGCATGTCAACTTGATCCACCGGCTTGAGAGGGTAATCCCCACCATCAAGGGAGCATCCTAGAAGAAATCCACGGCCCGAGAGGTGAAGAAGGTGGGTCGGCCAACCCACCCTAGGCCGGCCGACCCCCTCTTGAAGCTCCTCGGATTCCCCTTTGGAGGGTGGCAAGATGACACGTGTCCCAAACCGTGGTACTCCCTCATTGGCTCCGGGACACTATAAAAGGGCCCCTACACCTCACTTTTGGAGAAGACACAACACATTCATCATTTCCATTCCACTTATTAAAGTAGCTCTTAGTTAGTAGCAGTTGGGAGTTAGAGTCAAGTCGGACCAAAGCTCGGAGTTCCGGAAGTATCTTCGGGAATTCAGGTAATAGCTCTTTTATCCTTTCCTAATTCTTTCAATTAGTGAGACCACTTCATTCATTGCTTATGTGTTGAACTTTATTTGAGCTGAGTATATATACATAAATGAGTTGTGTAGATTTGCCTTACCGGTAGCTTGTATTCGTCTGAAATCAGTTTAGGTTCTCACTCATATATTGGAAGAGCCAGGCATTGAACCTAGATCAACTTCTTTTTGGTACTGAGGAAGATTGATTAGAAATAGTAGTAGACGTGGTGTCTGAGACTAGGACTAACTCGGTTTACACCTGTGCCCACGATATGTGGTAGGTGGTAGGTGACATGACCCTATCCATCCGTAGATACTAAGTATCTCGTCGTGAACCCACGTCCGGCTTTGGACTAGTAGAGCCCTATCTAATGATCATAACCATTCAGATTCCAATTCGGGATAGCGGGTGGTAGTGAATGTCCGAACTCACGCATTTAATACCAAGTGAACCACTGTTTGATTACCCGAGCTCACTCAATAAACTGAGTCACACGATTTTGAGAACTTATTAAACTTGACTCGTTGTCCTCCCAACTGTCTGTCTAGCTAGAGTAGCTTTATCTTCATTTGTGTGAATATTTATCGTGTGTGTGTGTCCCTGGTCTTTTCATTTATCCTAACCCCCGTTACCTAGACTGGCTGGTATTTTAAATAATTAAGATATAGAGGATTATCGCTTTAAACCCTCGTTCCCTGTGGATTCGATAACTCTAGGAATACTCCTGGTGAAAACTATAAGCGATATCCGTCCGCTTGTAGATTAAATTCTTTGTGCGTAAGTATCGCCAACAACTACGAAACCCAATAACCACTTGCTCGCAAGCTGTCCGGTTACGTTTCGTCACTATTGCCCTAGGGTGAGGCTCGCGACCTTATCTGAGTGGTAGGTGCGTTCCTGAGACCGAATAACTTATATGGGAACGCCCTGGGCCGGTACCGATATGTGGAAGGGCCCCCTCTGCGGCGTGTACCGGGTGGGCTAGGGAAATCTAAAGAGAGGGCAGGCGAAGTGGTGGGCATAGTGGGCTGGAAAAGTCTTGTACCGTATCTCCTACTGGATGAGACAGGTCTTGTGGGAAATTTATACATACTCTGCAGAGTTAAAACTATCATGATAAGCGTGTCCACGGTCATGGACGGGACGAGAGGTTTGCACATGTAGATTCACCTTTTTAATAATTGAACTTGACTAGAGTAGGCTAGGATTAGCCTGGTGTGATGATGCACCTTCCTTTGATGTTTGGCCTGGTGTGATGATGCACATTCCTTTGATGTTCGTGATGATACTATAGATTCATGCATTCAACAAAACGTCACGTTTGCTAAAACTTGAATAGCAAATAGGTTTCGGTGTAAAATAAACCAATTTTCCCGATCTTTGCCATTGCAAACATTTAGTAAGGATTGTTTGCTGGGTAGCCACGTACTCATTATATCTATCGCGGATAAATTTTATTATTCAGGTTGCAAGTCTGATCAGGACCAAGAGGGTCCGAACTCAGGTGTGCTGTCCTAGCTGCGGGTGTTCGGGTTAATTGCTTCGATATCGTCGCTGAAGACTCTTGCTACTCTAATGTTCTTTTTATTTGTTCTTAATATTGGGTAATACCTGTCTTATTGAAATAATTTATGATGCTACCTTGTAATACTCCGACTAATAATGGAATGCCAGTGATGATAGCCGTTTAATTATTCATCATGAGGTACTAGTCTGGGCCTAGTGTTAGATCCTGGTGACAGATTCTCTGTGGAGACGCAGGGGGTCATGACAAAGACCAAAAAAAAAACAAACTAATAACAATTCCACAGATTACATCTCCAAACATGGTAACAGAGCCTGCGTTATACAGCCGCATCATATCGCATCGTGCCAAATCTTCTAGAGATACGGCAGCATCATGCCGGTTCTTCTAGAGATAGTGTTGACCGCCACTGCCACTGCCACTGCCCGTGGCATGTGGACCAGCCTTAATGATCAGTTCCTCGGAAACTATAAGACGCAGATCCTTTACGCCGAGGCACAGTTCCATGCCCCATCACTGTGGGACTTCTCCATGACCGACTACTGCCGCCCCTTCCGGAGCCTACCAGACAAGCTTGCGACCTGGGTCAACTGGTGAATGACCACACTCAAGTCCTCAATATGCTTTGCAGGATGAATGAAAAGTTTGATATAGAAGCAAATTGTTGAGAACAAGACCCCCTTCCAGGCTTTGGCAATGCCCGCTCCCAACTGCTTCTCTACGAGCTCCAGCTCGACTCTGCTTCCACTACTCCCTCTACCGCCTTTGTGGTGACCGCCCACCCTCCGGTGGCTCCTCAGGCGGGAATAACCACAACGGCAAGAAACAGGCAAGGGCGGTGGAGGTGGAGGCAGTGGTGGTACCAGCATCAGCTTCAGTAGTGGGACTAGGCTCTGTCTTGCGTTGTCCTACTACAACCGCTTGACTGGTACAGTCCAGCTCTGGCCTTAACAATGCCTAGGCAACCTTGGGCTTGGGCGCCCTCCTGCATCGACTACTTCGACTACACCTCAGTGACCGCATCCCAACACCCTCATCGCTGCTGCAGGGTACCCCGCCGCCTTCGACCCCTGGCTCGTGGAACCCGATGGAGGGGACAGTTGGGATCAGTAATTCCTGCATAACGCCTTCAACACCATGTCTCTCACTCTTCTCCTAGCAACGCAGAGTGGTACATGGCCTTGGAGGCCACCTCCCACATGACTTCATATGTCGATACACTTTCCTCCTTTCATCCACCCTTTATCTCCTGTCAGTCCAATGTCATTGTTTGCAACCGGTCTCACTTACCAATTATATCCACAGGTCACCTCACCTTGCTCACACCACAAGGACCTTACTCTACGTAATGTCCGCGTCACTCCTCTGCTCATAAAAAATCTCATTTTTGTTTGTCAGTTCACTACTGATAACCATTGTTCAGTTGAGTTTGACTCGTTTGGTTTCACTGTGAAGGATCTTCGTACTAGGAGCATGCTCATGGTGTGCAATAGCTCCCGCGACCTCTACCCCTTGACTTCGACATCCACCAGTCATGCCCTCGCCACCACTACCTCCACGAGAGCCTTGGCATTATTGTCTTGGCCACCTTGGCCATGACACTACTCTAGACTAGCTAGCTCGACCTCCATCTCTTTTAATAAAGACAAACTCGATCATCTTTGTCATGCCTATCAATTAGGTATTCATGTTTGTCTTCCTTTTGTTTATTCCTTGAGTCAAACCTAAAATAATTTTGATTTAATACATTGTGATCTATGGACATATCCTATTGTTAATGTTTCCGGTTACAAGTATTATCTCGTGATTGTTGACAACTGCTCCCACTTCATGCGGACCTTTGCCCTCCGCCTAAAATCCAACACCTTCCCTGCCATCTCCCACTGCTTCCTTTATGTTCAGACTCAGTTTGGCACAACCATCAAGTGTGTCAAAACTGACAACGGTCGCAAATTCGATAACACCAAATCTAGGTCTAGCTGTTGTCTTTCGTATATGGAGCCCCAATGCTGCTCATCAGAAAGGTAAGGTTGAACGCACCATTCGTACCACCAACAATGTGATGTGTTCATTTATGTTTCAGGCAAGCCTCCACTCCTTCTAGGTCGAGGCACTCCACACAGCCACCCACCTTCTCAACATACATCCCACAGCCACCCTCACCGACTTCGCTCCTCACATTGCTCTTTGCGACACTCTCCCGTCTATGACAATCTTCACGTTTTTTTTGCACCTGCTACCCTAACCTTTTTAGCACCTGTTGACGTCAAATAAACACTAATTTCATACGTCAACATATTCCTGAATTCCGGTTTTTCGAGGGAAAATCAAGGTTTATACTAACATTTTAATTATTCTAATAAAGTTCCACAAGTTTTGGTAATATTTTGTATGCAGGGACCCACTGAGCAAAATTGGGACCGAGCCGGGCAAAAGAGTGGGTCGGCCGACCCACCCTAGGCCGTCGACCAGCCTCCTTCACCCAACAAGCCGAGGTTGCACCGGGACTTCTATAAGAGATCCTAGAGTATATCCAAGCCGTTGATTTCAGTCGGTTTCATCCAGAAATTGGAGTAATCCTCAAGTTATGCATAGGATTCCAAAGGAACCCAATGCTACCGGTCTCCAACTGCCAAACCGACTCTGGGAGAAGATCTAGACCGCACAAGGAGTATTCTAGCCAAATTGGAGGGCCAGGATCAACAAAAAGCAGGCCGGCCGACCCACCTCTTTGCCCCTTTGGATTCCCCCTTCAGCAACGACCTTGTGACACCTGTCCCTAGCCGTGTCAGCACCTCATTGGTCACGGTAGCCTATAAAAGGAGGTGATCTCCTTCATTTAAAGACACACACACAACACTTTCACCTCTTCATTTCACTTTGTAGAGTTGCTCTTAGTTAGTAGAAGTTGGGAGTTAGAGTCAAGTCGAGCTGACGCTCGGAGTTTCGGAAGTGCCTTCGGGAATTCGGGTAATAGCTCTTGTACAGTTGTACCCTTTCCTAATTGTTTCAATTAGTGAGATTACTTCATTCATTGCTATAGTGTTGAACTTTATTTGAGCTGAGTATATCTGCATAAATGAGTTGTGTAGATTTGCTTTACCGGTAACTTATATTAAATCGGAATCGGTTTAGGTTCTCACTCATATCCGTTAGAGCTGGCATTGAACCTAGATCAACTTCTTTTAGTACTGAGGAAGATTGATTAGGAATAGTCGCAGACGTGGTGTCTGAGACTAGGACTAACTCGGTTTACACCCGGGCCCACGTATATGTGGTAGGTGGTAGGTGGTGACAGTCCTATCCATCCGTAGAAACTCAAGATCTCGTGCGAATCCACGTCGTCCGGCTTTGGACCAAGAGAGCCAAATCGAACGATCATAACCATTCGGGATTCCAACTCAGGATAGCGGGTGGTAGTGAGTGTCCGAGCTCCGATGACGAATATCAAGTGGACCACTATTAGAATATCCTAAGCTCGCTCAGTAAACTGAATCACACGACTTTGTGAACTTATTAAACTTGTCCCGTTGTCCTCCCAACTGTCTATCTAACTAGTGTAGCTTTCTCTTTATTTGTGTGAATATTTATTGTGTGTGTGTGTGTCCTAGTCTTTTCATTTATCCTAACCCCCGTTACCTAGACTGGCTGGTATTTTAAATAATTAAGATATAGAGGTTATCTCTTTAAACCCTCGTTCCCTGTGGATTCAATAACTCTAGGAATACTCCTGGTGAAAACTACAAGCGATATCCGTCCGCTTGCGGATTAATTTCTTTGAGCGTAAGAATTGCCAACAGCACCGCCCCACAAAAACTCGCTCCCCGCACTATCGTGAAAAAGGGCAGTCAACAACTTTCGGTAGCTAGCACCGCCGAACCCAAGGAATGGCCCAAAAATGCGACCAAAACAATAGTCCACGGCTTCCGATAGCTCACGTTGTCGAACCCGCGAAACTGCTGAAAACTTGACCGAAACGCATGAAATTGACCATTTCGGTCGAGGAAAAAATTGTACACTTTTTCATGAAGGGCAAACCCCCGAGATCCTAGAGGAAGGGATGGCCCTCGGGTATATTAGGGGGATGCCGCAGGGTGATGCCAAACAAGCCAGAAACTAACCGAAACACAGCGTCGTGGGGTAAGTCGCTAAGAAAAAGTTGAATATTTCCTCGCGCCTTGGACCTTTGGTCGCCATCTTGTCGTAGACCTACCGTGTTTCGCCACGGAGGGATGCTAGGATGGCATGACCGTTGTGGGTACGAAGCGAATGAGTTGTCTTGGATCCGTTTGTGTTGTCAGTAACCCCGTCGATGCCCGGCTGATTGTCATCACCACGTGCATTCACATGTGCGGCTAGTAGTTGTCACGTTAGTCTAAAGTGCTTGCAAGTTGATACCCGTACGGTGGAAGGCGGTTGCTCACACAAGATACCTCAACACGATCGCCCCTAGGGCGATCGCGGTGGCTAGTACGACGTTTGATGCCTTACCTCACGGAACTCGCCCATACAGGTTTAGAGTTTATGCCTAGGGAATGATACCGTTTAGCTCTTGGTCTCGGATGCTGCTCACGCTGCAGGTTCCTGGTCTTTAGGCATCGCATACCTAATAATGGTTGTTTTGACCGACGACAGCCGGTTCGGCCATGTACGTACCGCGCCACACTTTGGCCGTGATGCGCCACTACCGGCGCCGACTAGTCGAGGAGGACGTGCTATCTGGTTTATCCTGCCAGTAGTCATTTGCTTGTCTGAAAGATTAAGCCATGCATGTGCCAGTAGTCGAGGAGGTCTATCAGATGCACTCTGGCTATATAAAGTCTGTGTTGAGTCTCTAGTATCCGAGGTGTAATGTTGTCATCCCTTGTAAGATGCATGGGACAGATGAGAGCGAGTATGAGCTTGAGTACTTTCTGATTTTTACCTTAATCTCTGTGAAAGGCCTGCTGCATTCTTTGGTTTTTGACTCCTTGATCGTTATTGCTATTTTTTAGCACTTTTTTTTGGGATGAAGCAGTTGACTCACTTATTGACTGGGAGTTTTTTGAAAACTTTGCATTAGCATATGGACTTATTTTTGCTTTTTGCAGCTTTGTCTATTATGCTTTTAAATTTAAGCCTGGTAAATTGCATTTGCTATTCTCGTCATAGCTTGTGCTAACTGATTCAATGGATGTGAGGTTAAAAAATGTGAATGTTTTGATTTTTTTTTCAAAAATAGATGTGGCTTGAGATCTTCACTTTCTAAGTTTTGTTGCTTATTGAGCTTCTTCCGGTTGCCTTTCAGTCGCTCCTGCAACTTGATGAAATCATTTTTTACGAAAATCTTTTGCTTATGTAAATGGAAAAACAAAATTTTGCAAGCTATATTGGTTTTGATAAAAACAAAAAATGCAAGTTAGTTCAATAATCGTTTGGTGCTAGTTGGATTTGAAAAGGTTGCTTGTGGTGTTCTATTGGTGCCGTATTGATGTCTGCTTAGCCCGCGGAATTTGGTATGTGTATCTCACCACGTCTTCCAAAATAAAAATTGATTTACTAGCGTCTATTGAATTTGATAGCATCAAACTTCAATTTTATATAGTTCCGACCATCTTTCACTTGTGCTTCATGTTCAATTGGACAATTCTCAAAGCTCTTTAGGGTTGCATGTACGTTGCATCTTGCATTTTGTTCTTCTCACTTAATCTTAATGCCTATATTACCAAAAGAGGGAGAATCGTTTGAAAAAGATATCAACTAATTCCGATATGAAAATAGGAAGATTTTACCCAAGGGAGAATTTGATTCTCATTTCTTGGGTATGGCGAACAATTGCTTCAATTTTTGATCCAAGCATGACCCGACATTTCCAAATGCTTCTTGTTTTTCATTTTCAAAACTTCAAAATTCTTTTTCGAAAAATGGTTGTCAATATATTCATCAAGGGTGAGTGTAGAGATCCATGTGGAGGATATCCCGGTGTTGTGATGAATACATGTGACAATGTTTTACTTTGGTGAGATTTTGAATTACTTTAGTAGAGCATTTGTTGAAGCGGGTGTGAAATTGAAAGTGTCCGGTGGGGATGGCTGACTGTGTGGATAATTGTATTCTAATGATCCATTTGTGCAGGAATTTTGATATTGGTGATGTTTTGTGAAGCTAACCTTGCAACAGAAGGTAAGTGTTTGGTTTAGACTCATCTCTATGATACAGGTGCCAGTGGGTACGTGGCTGACGCCGTTCCTTGTAGGCGAACTGGAGATTCGGGCATTGGGGGGGGGCATGCATGCGACCGGATTCGGTACCTGGCGGTCATAAGAGATGGCATGGATGTGAAGCTTTGTTGCGGCAAGGATCCGAGATAGCTGGAGGCTGAAAATCGGTCACTAGGTGGCAAAGCGGTACTGACTGGTGGGTCGAGGCGTGGCCTGACGACTAGGTTGCTGCGAGGATAATTCCGAAAGAATACGGCGCGAATATTCCTTGTCGAGAATGAGTTAGAAGGTGTGTGTGTCATACATCGTTGATCCTCAGATCAAGGGTGGAGGCAACCTCTAGGGTTTAGGGGTCTCACCCCTGAGGCTATAAATAGAGAGGGAGGGGAGCACCTCCACCTCAACCCCCTTGAACTGGAAAGTTTAGATTTGTGAGAAAGGTGTGTGGGAGAGAGATGGTGGCGCTAACGAGTGATTGTGGTCGTGAGAGCGGCTTGTAATCTTTCAACAATCGATACAATAAAACCTCTGTTCTTCAACTTCATGTCTTCTTCATTCTAGTTCGTATATATTGATCTTGTTACTTTGGTGCTTTTTGTTGCAACTAGTTTATTTGTCTCCTCTCCTTTATGGTTATGATCCATGATATCTTGATGGTGCTCATATGGTTTAACATCTCTTTTGCACTCTATGATTGACTAGAGATCAAGTTTTCTATCAAGATGCAAATCTCATGAATTTTTTCTTCGCGCAGCAGTTAGTGTTTGATTTTTACAAACATCTACAAAAAATCATTTTTTAATCCTTCCACTTGGGGCAGCTCCGTGACTTCTATATGTATCCACACAAAACTTTTGAAGTCATGGAGATTCTCCGTTTGGGTGTAGTGAGGTTAAAACCGAGCACCAAACTTTTTGCATGAGATCTATGAGAAATTATAGTTTTTCAATTTTCCTGATTTTTGTAGGAGTTTTGAGGATATTTTTGGTACAATGCTTCACGACTCATCGGTTAGTAGGGAGAAAAATGCTCAAAACTTTTGGAGCACCAGAAACCCACTATCTCTCTGCTCTATGTGAGAACAAATTCTGGAGAATCTGCTTTTGCTTTTCTGAAAAGGGCTTTAGTGATTTGGCTTGATGTGCTTTATTAAAGCAAGATTGGAATTAATTCCTTTGTTTTTGAACAGTTGACAACCAGGGTAATGATTGAAAAAATCCCCACATATTTCGTGGCTCTAATGCTAGTTGTTCGTGTTTGAAGACATATGTTGTTCTTGTTTTAAAAGGATGGTGAGTTCGAGGAGCACCGGTCTGAAGAAAAATTTTCAAGGCTCCCATTCACCCCCTCTGGTCGCCATAGCGGGTTTTCAGTGACATGAGTTTCAGCAATGGTTGGGTTCTTGATTATGCTTGCGCTTACCATATGTGTCCGCACAAAGGGTGGTTTACCACTTATGAGCCACCGAATAATGATTATGTTTCAATGGCCCACTAAGTGCAAAATTTTGGGTATTTCCCAGTTAGATTGAAGATGTTTGATGGCATTGATCATACACCCACAGATCTTCGTCGTGTGGTTAGGCTGAAAAAGAATTCGATCTCATTTAAGACACTTGATTGGAAAGTGTACAAGTTTGTAACTCATAGCTATCACATCAAGGTGTTTAGAGGCACCTTTTATGTCATGAAGGCTCTTACTACTCCTGATATAGATGATCTGTATTTATTGCAGGGCAGTTTGCTTACTGGGTCAGCTCTATCTGCTTCTAGTTCCTACGTTCATGATGACACCAAGACTAAATTGTGGCATATGAGATTGTGGCACATGTCAGAGCGCAACATTGATGAGTTGAGCCGTTGTGGTCTGTTGGGCAGTCGACGGATAGGTAAATTGCAGTTTTGTGAGCATTGCATCTTGGAATAGAAACTTGCTTTAAATTCAGCAGGTCATTCCATACGACAAGAACCATTCTTAACTATGAGAATACCGATCTATGGGGGGATGCACTGACCATATCAATTTGAGGTGGAAAATATTTGCTAACCTTTGTTGATGATTTCAGTAGGATGGTTTGGGTCTACATCGATCAGTCCAAGGATGAGAAGTTTGCACGTTTCCGTAAGTGAAAGGCTACGGGGAAACACAGACCAAAAGAAAAGTCAAATATTTGAGATCAGACAATGGCACAGAGTTCTGCTCGGGAGAGTTTGAAGCATATTGTCAGGGCATCGGCATATCTAGATACTACACAAATGTTGGTACTCCACAGCAAAATGGAGTAGTGGAACATACGAACAGAACATTGGGTCACTATCTTTCTTGCTATCGGTTCATATATCAAGTGCTTGGTGCATGGTTGTGTTGGCATACAAGACATACAAGAGTTTTTTTGTATGTTGGTGAAGATGTTGGGGTATTGATCTCTCAGTTAGCTATTTCTTGCAACTATTTTGCTATTGGAGAAGTTTGGGACTTCTTGTGTGTAGCCTTGAAGCAAAGTTTGTGATTTTGTTATGCACATAAGGGGTTCGCTGAAATGTTTGTGAGAAACTAGGTTTTTATTAATCCAGATTTCTTCTGCCTCGTTCCGCCCACATAGTACCACTTGTTTGACCCCGCTGTGATCTGGCCATCTCATGGCCCGCAACGATCCGGTTTCTCCCGAGAATAACTTCTGGTCTTTGGCCTAGGTTCCGTTGGGTTTGTTGAAGTATAAGTGAATTGCCCTCCTTTCCCCACCAGCTTAGGCTTTTGGATGAATTGGTTAGGGCATGCAGCTCAATACATCCATAGTCCCAACCAGAGGTACAACCAAGGTATAGGACCTACTCAATCCAAAACACTTGACTTGATGGATGATTGAACCCTATTTTTTCGTCTTCTCCGTAACACATAAACGACGACTAAACCGAACACATTTAACTGGTCAAGGTACCAATTCTAGATTTTTTTATTTGAAGGAAGAATGTGGCTGTCTACATCTGATGTTATAGATGCCGGAACTTTATTCTCATTATAAAAAAAATTATTATCATTATATAAAAAAAAATTGGAGGATGATGGTTACTTGCTTTTGGTTTTAACCGGTGAATAGCAGCGACGATAATCGGTGAGCGTTGAGTGACTAAAATTTTCTCCGACGATAGATTGCTAACTAGCGGTGTGAGCAGCCAATTTGCCACGATTAATATGGCTTTATCCATTAATTTTAGGGTTTAATTTGCGCACCTTTGTTTTATTAATTTCTTCTTGTGTTTGAGACCAAAAGTTAAGGGCAGTACACAAGGTCCCTAAACATTATTTCTATATGTGTCATGTCATCTAAAACTATATGAGAAACAATGGCTCCATTTTATTGTATCTTAACATTGTTTTTATCATTAATACTTTCTCCTTTCTTCAAAGCCATCTTCATTTTCTGCATTTTCTAAAGCTAGGTTTGAGTTGTGCATAGAAATGATTTTTAAAGAAGAAACAATCTCCTTCTCTGTACTAATTTTCTACGTATCATCTTCTATCCAAACTGGCATAGAAAGAACCGAGTTAAAATATTGCACCGCAAGTGTCCTTAATGAGGAGAAAGAGTATTACACTCAAAACGGCAATGTTCTTCTGGATGCCATGGCCGGCATTGTACGTGGTGAGCGACGGCGAGCTTAATTGGCAGCGGGGGCGGCACGTGATGGCGAGGGACTATTGTGATAGTAATTATTGGCGACAAATTAGTGTACTGTTTCGCATTTGTTACTTACTTTGTATCACAAAATCTTGACTTTATTTAAAATATATTTTTTCCCTAATTACTTTTGCATTTTATTTGTAAAATTCAAAGAAATATGATATTGTGAAATTGTTACTTGATACGAATTTATACACTTGATTTTATTGCATTCGATCCAAATGGTTTGAAAGATTTGCAAATAATTTTTTAAAAACTTTGACTTAGAATATGTTTAAAACGTCTACCTTTTATGATAGAGAGGCAGTACACTACTGCTAGTTTGCACTGGTCCTGTGCTTTAATATTATTGGCCAAATTTTTCAATTTATGCATAATAGAGTCGTAGACACATGCTTAAGCAAGAACATAAGGTTCAAAATGCACTGACAGCTCAAAATCCCACGTTCAAGTCAGACTCGATGGAAGAATTGAAAGGTTCAGAGTGCAGAGTCATGGAAGGCATGCAGTTTCTCCGGCCATTTGGTCAAAAGCAGTACAAGGTGTACACGATCGCATTTGCCTAATGTTCTTATATATTGCAAGAATTTTCCAAGTCGTCCGGCCAGTAAAAGACTGCAAGGCCATCCCCGCAAACCTGTACTATTTGCTTCTCTCACCTCTCTGGCTCTCAGGGAGAAGTTGTCTCTCGAAGCAATCCATCAGTGGCGATGGCCACCAAGGAGATGCAGAGCTCGACGCCATCCTTGTTCAGCATCCTAGAAGAACGCCTTATCCTGCCAGGCCGCAACCGTGGCCTCCTCGCGGCGGCCCTGGCACTCATGGTAGCCTCCACCTGGCTGCTCTCCCTCACCAGCGGGCTCACCCTCAAGCAACTCGATCCCATCAGAGAGCAGATCCTCCTCCACGACGAGGCTATCAAAGGTGGCGACCCCAGCAGCCCGGAGTACGCCACGCACATCGAGGAAATCCAACAGGCCTCGTGGAAGCTCATGGTCGCCGGCGCGCCCAACCTCGTGTTCGCGCCCGCAGTCAGCACCACCGTCCGGATCGTCGTCCACTTCGTCGCCGTCGCTGCGTGCTCCGGCGAGCTGTACACCGTTGCCGCGCTCCTCGGGACAGCCAAGGCGGAGTTCAAGGGGCCTTTGGTCATGCTGGTTCTCGTCTTCTTCATGGAGGTCGCCGACGTGGCGCTGATGTCGTCCATGGGTGCAGCCCTGCGCTTCCTTATTGGGAAGCGCAACTACGTGCTGACGCTCATGGCGGCAGCGGTCGCCCTGCCCGCCGCCATCTTCCTGGTCTTCTTCTCCTTCCTCGGCTCGCTGAGCGTCGTCGTGGCGGTAGCCGAGCGCGGGTGTAAGGGCGTCGGCGCAGTCTGGCGGGCATGGCGGCTGCTCAAGGGGAAGAGGTGGCCGGCCGTGCTCTTTGCTGCCCTGGTCCTCGACGCCCTGCCCTACGCCGTCTCGCCGGCGGACACGCTCGCGAGCAGGTGGGTGCCGGAGAGCGTGGCGGCTGGGCTGCCCTTTCGCGTGGCGCGCTCCATTCTCATCGAAGCCGTGAGTTTGTTCGGCGTCTGCGCCATCGCGGCGTTCTACTACGAGTGCAAGGAGAGCAGAGCGGCCATGGCTACTGATGATCGCACTGCATAATTTGTTAGGTATTTAGGCTGCAGGCATCGATCCTTCGCTGTATGCAAGCTCTTTTGCTTAACAATACTAGCGAGGCATTCTTTGCTGTATGAGTAATTTTTCTTTGCAAACAAAAACACTGGGTATATAAGAAGCTCATGCTGCTTCCATGCATGTCAATAATCCTTATTAATCCGTACGAGCAAGCAAACACAGAAATTTCAAGTTGATGGTATCACGCCATACAACAGTTTTTCTTGACATGCTAAATTCTCAGAAGATGGGGACAAATTAATATTCTTCACTCGGCAACTATTGCTGGCCTGTCCACGGCCAAGAGGTCACATCAGGTCAGGAATTTCCAGGATAGATCTTTGAACAAAACGGAAACAAGACAAGACCGTAGGTTTTTTTATAAAGGAAGCTTTTTTGAAAACAAGATAGTTACGTCAAGGTGATACAACCATCCTGAGATCACTTCCGACCTCTGCATAGCAAGATGCACACAATTCTGAAGAGATACAAGAAAAGGCAAACAACTTAATGACTATCAATCCGAAGACCACCCGTTTCATATGTGAGCACGCCGCCATAATAAAATCATGCGAAGCCGACCGCTGAAGAATACTCCAAGTACGTAGCCAACGGATAATTAAGTAAATAACCTGCAAAGGAGATGAGATAGTTTTCTTATTAAAAACCATGTCGTTCATGCATAATCAGAGCGACCAACAAGTTGCAGCCGCCCCCAACAGAGCTAGTGGTTTCAAACCCTTGTTTGTACCCCATAGCCAAGCACCGAACAAATGGGATACAATACAAGGTTGACAGAGTCCTGAAGCTACGTAAATTATGGACCAAACTCGCCGCGCCAAACGGCATTCAAAGAACAGATGATTAATTGTCTCTTCTATATAACAAAAGCAGCAGTTCTTATTACCATTCCAGTTTCGTCTTGCTAGATTATCTTTTGTTAGAAGTACCCCTCATCGTAGGTACCATAGGAAAACTCTAACCTTAACTGGTGTTTTTAGTTTCCACAGACGTTTATTAATATTTGGGACATCACTATGAATGAGCACAAGATAATGTGATTTCACCGAGAAATGACCATGAGGATGTAAATTCCTGCGAAACACGTCTCGTTGCTCAGATAAAACAATATTAGCAATGAGTGGAAGTAAAGTATTCCACACGACTAATTTTGGCTCAATGAGATCTCTGCGCCATGATAAAATAGGATTTGTTATTTTAAGGACCTCTGCTATAGTAATCTATTTGTGCCGAGCTATATTGTACAAACAATGGTATTGTTCTCACAAGGTAGCGTTTTCCAACCACTTGTCCTTCCAGAACCTAATTTGAGATCTGTCCTTAATACTAAAGCTTCCGAAATAAATGAAATCTTATTTCACCTTCATAAGACTACCCCAAAAGTGTGAATATCCAGAAATCCATTGTATTTGCAATAAAGGTCGAGATCCCAAATATTTGTTTCGTAGCATTTGCTACCAAACTTCATCTGTGGTGAGTAATTTAAATAACCATTTGCTAAGAAGGGCAACATTCTTAATATCCAAGTCATGTATGCCAAGACCGCCTTGTTCTCGCGGTTGACATAGGATGTTCCATTTTGTAAGACGATACTTTCTCTTCTGGTCATCACTTTGCCAGTAAAAACGAAATCGAAAATGATCCAATTTTTTAAGGACTCCCCTTGGAACTAGAAAAAATGACATCATATACATGGGCAGGCTAGTAAGCACCGAATTGATCAGTGTCAGACGCCACCCAGTTGAAAGATGTTTCCCTTTCCAACTACGCAGCCTCTTCTCAAACCTATATTCGACCCCTTTCCAATCAATATTTTGTAACTTCCTATAATGCATAGGAATACCTAAATATCGGAATGGGAAATCACCACTGGCACAACCAAATAACTGAGTATAATTGTCCTCAAGCTCTTGAGCCTCACCAAAACAATATATTTCACTATGAAAGGACCGAGATGACGCCTAGAGGGGGTGAATAGGCGTGACACCAAATTCAATCATCAGCTGCGCTGCGGAGGTAGGTTCGGACTGTCCGTGACACCCCTCGGACAGTCCGAGGTCAACTAAGAAGATTTTGTCCCCAAATCTACGGAAGCGTCCTACACCACTCAAATAACAAGAATACCACAAGCAATATACAAGGACACAACATGATTCACAAGCAAGTATGTGTGCAATAGTATCTCACAAGATAAGACAATCAAGCCAATAGCTCAATAATCAAATAAATCAAGCTTGAGAGTGAGAGTAGATAAAACCGGTAAGAAGATGGAGGCTCAGAGATTTGTTTTCCGAAGTTCGGATCCTTGAGGGGATCCTACTCTCCGTTGAGGTAGGATCCAACACCTTTGAGCCCGAGTCCCACTTGACTCTTTTCCTCTCGGATTTGTGCCAACGCACGCACCGTCTTTGCTTCTTGATTCCTTTCCTTGCAGAGGCGGAATCGTACCTTCACAAACTTGCGGTGGCCAACCACACCTCGTCGGTGGCTCACCGGTGACGCCTAGCCGTCTAGGAGTCCGCAACCTCCAAGGGTAATAGATGCTCAACGAAGAATAAACTCGGAGATGTACTCAAGTGCTCAACAATCAAATCTTGCTTGCTTGGATTCACACTTTCTTCACCAATCTTCTCTCCCACTAGATGAATAACAGAGATTCAATCCTTCTTCCCAACACTCCTCACAAGGGAAACCACTAAGATTTAACCCTAATCCCTTTCCAACACTTCTTTCAAAGAGGATCACTAAGATCTAGAGTATAGGAGGTGTGGGAGGCTCAAGAACAAGAGGATAGGTCAGTAAATTTATGTTATGGCTGTTATTTGCAAGTGGGGAGAGAGGGGCTTCAAATAGATGGCTTGGAAAACTAACCGTTGGGGTTCAGATCTCGCAGACTTCGGACTGTCAACAACTTTATCGGACAGTCCGGTAAATCAGATAAATCAAGACAGAGAGCACGTCTGGAGGGTACCTCGGACAGTTCGACTTTCGGACAGTCCGGACCAAATCTTCGGACAGTCTGATCTCACAGACAGTCCGTACCAGATCTCGGACAGTCCGAGACTACATCACAGCCTCGACGAAAACATGGATAACTTTTTACTCCGAACTCCGTTTTAGGTGATCTTGGGCTCTACGGAAAGCTGAGAACAAGGGCTATCTAATCCACAAGGTATCACCACCTCAAACCCAAGTGAGTGGTGCATAGACCAAGGGAAGCCAAAGTCAACTCCACATCTTTGCACTCTCTAACCCCCCACTAATCACTTCTCTTTGTCTCCTCATAAGGATTGATCATTTGAGCACCTGAGACATATCAAAGCCATTCTCCATGGCACCCCCTTAATAGTATGGCAATCCTTAGACTCAAATGAAAGCAAGATAGTACAAGTTTAAGAAAAGCACTTGCCGTCTTCTTTTCTTGATGCCATCACAAACTTGAAGCAATGTGCATGATGACCTTCACCAAATGATTGATGACGCCTTCACCTTGCCAACCTTGACTTGGTTCACCTCATGAGACTTTTGTCTTATCGACTTTGACTTGATCATCCCCCGACGATCTCTATGTCAAATCGATCTCGACTTGGTCCTCAACTCTTGGTGACACCGTCGTCTTGTTGACTACGGCTTAGCCGTCATCCTTTTGACATACCTTAGTCATCACACACATGCACGGGACCTAATTCTTTCCAAATCACTCATTAAATCCATTAGTCCCGAAAGCTCAATACATATGAATAAGGTTATGTTCGTGAGCAATTAAGCGCGTCAAGTGTTTCATACAAGGAGACACAATATGAATAAAAACACTTGACACAATATTATTTATGAAGTGCATCATGACATATAAAATTAATCTATATGCACTAGAAATGTGATTGCCAACATGATGAAACAATTAAATCATGGCAAAAAACACAATCTTTACTTAAATGAAGCACATGAAAGGATATACAAGAATTGTATATGTGCGAACAACATTTAGAGTAAGAGTGAAGATGTGGACTAAACTATATTAAACTTCACTAAGTGAGATGCATGAGAATATATACAAACAAGGCATGCATGCACCAATTCCATTTATAGCAATATGAAGTTTAATTCTAGATAAGATATAGAGCAATTGCACATGAGAAATGCAATAACAAATGTAGAGCAAGGATACCGAGATTGCATACCTCAATTAGTCATCCATCCTATTTGCATATATGAGACTAAGGGAAATCTATAATCACGTGTGTTAGCCTCAACATAAAACATGAGCATACATTTCTAGGATGGAGAGCTTGTCCACTTGTTATATTTAATTCTCCTTTAAATAGATGAGACTAATGTTCAACTTGGCAATAAACATGTTAGTCTCATAGCAATATGATCAATCATTAAATGTGTTTGTCATTAGTCACCAAAATCACACAAAGTGTATCTTGAACTTACAATCTCCCCCCTTTTTGGTGATTTGTGACAAACCTTTTAACAATTGCAACGAATGACAGTATGAATTTATTTAGCACGAAAACAAACAAGGAGAGATTACACTTACAAACATTGTCCCCAAGTTCTCTCCTTTTTGTGAACCAATTAGTGGGCAATTGATAAATCCATAAATTTCCCCCTTTTGTCATTAATCTCAAAAAGGTCATAATAAATCTTTGTTATCTATTTGGGGTTTGAGCTGCCTATTTGTCATCAATCATTCGTGGGTCCACCTTCAATATCAAGAAAATTCTTGTCTCCCCTTTGATAGCACACTCATGAAAATATTAGGGAGAACAATATAAAATCAAGGAGCTAGCTAGTGATAAAGCAATGATGTTAAGCTCCCCTACATCTAGGCATTACATGATACCAAATATATGACATGGTAAAAATGTATATGGCATGGTAAGATCACCCAATATGACAAGATACCAATTTGAGAGCATTGATACCAATTATAGAGAAACCTAGATATAGGCAAAGGATGAATCCAATAATACCAATTAAATGGAGTCATTATTCAAAATATAGAAGTGAAGCTCAAACATGACAAATAGACATGGTTCTACATAGGAAATCGATTCGTAAGAATAAAGATCATATAGTAGAGGTAACATGAATAAATTGCTTATATGATCACAAGATGTATCCAAGATCACGAAAAAAAGTTATAAATGAAGTGCATTTTCATGATTAAAAGTTTGATAAGCTTATCAAAGGCATACCTCTCTTCATTGTGCCATCCATATGTACCTTTAAATTCTTGAGCCAAATGCAAGTTAGATGACGCTTCAAAGCAGTTTACGATTAGAGGATACCACTTGAAGACATAAATCGATTATACCAATTGAAGAGAATGTATGGCATGCAAAATATCAATTGAAAAATTATTACTAGATGCCAACTTAAATGATTCTCTACAGAAGGCATGTATGGCATCACTTGTAGGAAGTAAGCATTTGAAACACATTCAAACAAGCTCTTGAACTTACAATGAATTTAGAATTCGGTCATTAACCAACAATGAAAGATACCAATGGAGTCGAGAGCAATAAAGATACCAATAATCATTAAATAACATATGAATGTGGAGGAGCTTTAAAAATATAGTCTATCATGCAAAGGCTCCCCCTAAAACTATGCAATCCATAAATTGATGAATCATTTAATAGCATGGAAGTGCAATGACATTGAGAAATAAGGAATTGAGAGAAATTCATCCCTTCACCATTTCTCATCCATCACATGCTTGGATTGGCATTGATCAACTTGCACGGCCTTAGATCCCTCAGATCATGGAATCTCCATCCACATCATTCATCCCACTGTCAACAATGATCCTCATCCAATTCTCTACACATGCATAGAAAAGAAAGAGATATTCGGGAACAAATATCTTTCAACATGACCCAAGTCAGAGTGTATATGTCGATTTGCACAATGATGCTCTTCACAATGATTAAGGTGGTTTCCTCTTATATTAGATAACTCCAATAATATCACAAGAGGATTCACTTTTTGTTTATGGCTAAAACAAGAAATCAATTTTCATGTAAGAGCTTCGGATACCAAATGAAAGAAGGCACCAAAGTTGAAAGTCATCCGAATAAGCTCTCGAACTTGCAATGGAAGTTTTCACCTCAAGGGGATAAAATACAATAAGCACCGGAGGGAAAACACATTGGAATCAAATAATTGGTCATGAAAGCATTTTCAAGAAATCATTTGCATATGAGCACTTTCAATCAAATGAGATTTTAATAAATAAGCTCTAAAAAAATATGTGAGATGAATCATGGAGTTATGACATTATATACCAACTCATTTTCATGTTGAAAGTCTCACAAAGCAGCAATCAACATAAAGATATGCAACAAAGTTAAGTTTGCAACAAGCTAATAATTTCAGACTTTGACATTCAACGAAGGCTTCAAAACAGGGCCAAAACAGTATGTAAATATGGTTCAAATAATCTAATAAAATTTTCCATTGTATATCAACTATAGAGCATCAAAACTCATTATTATGTCTTGCTTAGATTATGAACCCATATCAAGATACAAAAATCACAAATCAGCCCAAAATCTGTCTAAAACTGAAAATTTCGGCAAGCTGCACATTTCGAGGATGGGTCAAACCTTAATCAAATGGAGTCCTTATGTTATGAAATTTTGCACAAACATTCCATGGACATCCAAGTAACTAATCCAAGTGGAATTTCTCAAATATTACACTCCAAATAGATTTTAGATCAATAGGAGTATTGGAGATGAAGCTTAGACACAAAGTCAAGCAAAGTTAACAATTTTGCACATAAGTTCAAATAAATTTGAAACAATTCCGTATCAGAGCTTATGATGCAAGAAAAGTTTTATTTTTTTAAAAAAAGAATTTTCAACAAGCCATTTTTTTAGAGATATGGTAAATAGGCATTAGATATAAAGAACACATAAGATTTTCACCAAATCCTTAAAATGCAACCGAATGGATTTCCAATGGTGATTTGCACTTTTATGGCTTCATATATGTTGGAGAAATGTTTATAAGCCAATTTGCATATTTAGATCCATTTAAGTTGCAAGAATCCAACTTTATGCAAGAATATGTCAATTGAGGTCAAAAGAAATATTTGCAAGAAATTGACACCAATTTGAAATATCAAATAAGAAATCAATGCTCTTTACATATAGAGCTAAATATTTCATATTATGAGCTCCCCCTTACACAAAGGGTCCTCTAAAGATCACTCCTCGAATTATCTTCCTAAAAACCTTAATCTTCCTGGTTCTTGCTTGAGAGCTTCTTTGAAAGCGCCATCTTCCTCTCCAAGACTATTGAGATAAACAAAGAGAGTATACCAATTGGAGTAAGAAATAAATAAGAAGCAACAAGGCCTTAGGTCGACTAGAAAGAATTAAATTCGAGTGACGAAATGTCGAGATGGAGATCAAGACATAAGCTACCTTAAAGATACCAATTGTATAAAACAAATGGCATTAGGAATGAAAGACAAGGTAGCTGAAAGATATCACCTTGAAAGGAAATACCACATGAAGAATTTAGACCAAGTGAGACAATAGTGGTATTTAGCAAAAGAGGCAAAAGTGATATCCGGAAGTTGTTGATGACTCCAAATATTTAAATAAAGACCAATAACAAAAAAAAAATATTTGGAGCATTTCCAACTAGGAGAGATTAAACAATAGCATTGAAACTAGATTTTGCAAAATAAGTCTTTTTCACTTGAAAGAAAAAACTATTTTTTTTATAAATCTCTCCAATTTTGCCAAATGAATACAAGAAAAGAATCTTAGTTTCCAAATGATCTATATGAGTCTTTAATACCCATTTGAACCAATTTGCATCAAAGAATTTGGCTCATGTGGCAAAACTCACTTAAGTGCTAGATATGGACAACTTTGGTCAAAACATGTTTTTCGGCGAGTTTCAAAACATCATAGGTTGAGTTGTGTTGGTTATTTGAAAATCCTTTGAATACGAAAAATGTTTGTAATGACCAACTATATGTTTTCGGTATTAAAACTTTTCATAAATTTGGTTTAGAATTAATTCTATAGAAAATACAAAAAGTGAAAAAAACAAGATTCTAGTAACTAGAATTTTGGTTGGAAACTTGTTTTTGAGGAAAGTATATTTTCCTTTGGTCAAAACAATTTGAAAAGATTTGAGAAACATTTTGTAACATTTTCCAAACAAATTTTTAAATGTTTTCATGAAATCCACATTTTGGCTAAAATGGCTCATTTTAAAATTTAACACTAGCACTTAAAATTGTGACGCACTTAGGAAATGTGATACACATGGATATGAATTAGCACTAACTCTAAATGTGCCACAACACTCATCAAGCTCGTAAACCAACATTAGAGATTTGAACAAGAGCAAGATGAGTGACTAAAATATATATTTTTTTATGCAATGCAATGCAATTGCCTACACAAAGCAAGATGCTTGAAATTAAATTGTTACGAAGTGGCATTGGTTCATGATGGTGACTTGAATATCTTCTTACTTTGCGTTAAATAATGTGATGAATGAATACACCTCTTCATGCATATGCCAAGCCTTCAATGCCTCTTCGAGTCCTATTAAGCACTTCAAGCAAGTTTTGGTACCCAAATCTTGTTGGTCCGGGAGAGTTAGTCACAATGCATTTTGGTGCACTAGTAGATGACTTGTTGCTTGAATAAGCATGAGAACAACAAGACTTAGTACTATTAGATTTTATCATTGGGCATCTAGCAAGAGAAGAATTAGCCATTGATTTAGTTGGGGCAACATTTTTAGTAAACAAATTGCTATTTTTATCTTTCCTAAGCATATAGTGTTCATGGTTAAGAAAAGGCTTAGGAGTGTTATCCTTGGGACAATCCTTACCGATATGTCCCTTTTCCCGACAATTGTAGCAAATGGGCTTTGAGCGTATCTTATTTTTGACTTGCTTCTTGTCGGTTTGCCTCATGATAGATATAGTCTTGGTCTCCGCTATGTTAGGACACTTAGAGGCAAAGTGCCCTAACTTATTGCATCCAAAGCATTTGATAGTGTTCATCTTTTCGGCTTGGTGCTTTGAATTACACTTGAGTTTACTCTCTTGGTTCTTGATTGACTTGAAAAGTCTTGTCTTGTATGTTATCTTCTTGGGGATGTAGCCAATTTCCTTCTTCTTATTGATGGATCTTTGTTTGCCCAACATGGCATTTAAGGTGGCTTTCCCTTTAGAGCACTTCTCCAAGTCCTTGTTCAATTTCTTCACTTGTGCCTTTAGCTCTTTGTTTTTCTCTACAAGATTGTTAGTAATGCAAGCACTAGAGAAAATAGAAGTAATTGCATTTGAGCAACTAGTCACATCATTTTTATCATTTCAAGACATGATAGAAATAGAAACATTTGAATTAGAGCAAGTAGGCATGTCAAGAACTTCATTGCAAGGAGTGGGATTTATAATTTTAGATGACATGCAAGAAATTGAATCTAAGCATGGCACATCATCAAGAATATCACAAGTTAATCCAATATCTACCTTACTAGAAATAATATTCTTGAAAAGAAGATTTTCATGTTGTATCTTTAAAGCATCATATGATTTTTGAAGTAAATCATACTTTTGGATTAAATCATATGATTTTCTAATCTCCTTCTCAAGATGATGATGAAACTTTATAAGCAAGCACTTCAATTGATTACGAGATGGCTCATTGTCATTTACCTCATTATTACCTTGAGCCATGAAGCAATGAGGTGAAGTGGGAGGTGTAAGAGAGTCATCATCAATGGAGCTTGGTGTGGAGCAATCATCACTTAAAGTGCATACTTGTGAATTGTCCACTTGATCAACTTTGGACTTCTCATAATTTGTTTGAATGATCATCCACACATCATGAGCATACTTGAGATATCATACCTTCTTTCGCTCATCCACGCTCAGAACACTAAGTATAATATCCAATACTTGAGTGTTCTTGTGCTCATTTTCTTCCTCTTCGGTGGTGAGGTTAACTCCATCCTTCACACTATAGCCATTTTCAACAATAGGCCAAATAGAGTGATGGTAGGCTTTGAAGAAAATCTTCATTTTGTTCTTCCATGGGTCATAAAAATGACCATTAAAATAAGGAGCCAACCGGAGGAAATACGAATACTAGCAAAAGCATGAGGACCAAGCACATTAGTAGGATCAAGCGAAATAATAGTTCCTAGTTCATCCATCCCGTCTAGCGACATCCAAAACCCTCCAAGCAGTTAAGCCTAATTTGAGAGGTTAGGCTCTGATACCAATTGAAAGGACCGAGATGACGCCTAGAGGGGTGAATAGGCGTGACACCAAATTCAATCTTCAGCTGCGCTGCGGAGGTAGGTTCGGACTGCCCGTGACACCCCTTGGACAGTATGAGGTCAACTGAGAAGATTTTGTCCCCAAATCTACGGAATCGTCCTGCACCACTCAAATAACAAGCAATATCACAGGGACACAATATGATTCACAAGCAAGTATGTGTGCAATAGTATCTCACAAGATAAGACAATCAAGCCAATAGCTCAATAATCAAATAAATCAAGCTTGAGAGTGAGAGTAGATAAAACCGGTAAGAAGATGGAGGCTCAGAGATTTGTTTTCCGAAGTTCGGATCCATGAGGGGATCCTACTCTCCGTTGAGGTAGGCTCCAAAACCTTTGAGCCCGAGTCCCACTTGACTTTTTCCCTCTCGGATTTGTGCCAACGCACGCACCGACTTTGCTTCTTGATTCCTTCCCTTGCAGAGGCGGAATCGTACCTTCACAAACTTGCGGTGGCCAACCACACCTCGTCGGTGGCTCACCGGTGACGTCTAGCCGTCTAAGAGTCCTCAACCTTCAAGGGTAATAGATGTTCAACTGTTCAACGAAGAACGAACTCGGAAATGTACTCAAGTGCTCAACAATCAAATCTTGCTTGCTTGGATTCACACTTTCTTCACCAATCTTCTCTCCCACTAGATGAATCACAGAGATTCAATTTTTCTTCCCAACACTCCTCACAAGGGAAACCACTAAGATTTAACCCTAATCCCTTCCCAACTCTTCATTCAAAGAGGATCACTAAGATCTAGGGCATAGGAGGTGTGGGAGGCTTAAGAACAAGAGGATAGGTCAATAAACTTATGGTATGGACGTTATTTGCAAGTGGGGAGAGAGGGGCTTTAAATAGATGGCTTGGAAAACTAGCCGTTGGGGTTCAGATCTCGCAGACTTCGGACTGTCCGGAACTTTATCGGACAGTCCGATAAATCAGATAAATCAAGACAGAGAGCACGTCTGGAGGGTACCTCGGACAGTCCGACTTTCGGATAGTCCGGACCAAATCTTCTGACTGTCCGATCTCACGGACAGTCCGTACCAGATCTCGGACAATCCGAGACTGTATAACAGCCTCGACAAAAACATGGATAACTTTTTACTCCGAACTCCGTTTTAGGTGATCTTGGGCTCTACGAAAAGCTGAGAACAAGGGCTATCTAATCCACAAGGTATCACCATCTCAAACCCAAGTGAGTGGTGCATAGACCAAGGGAAGTCAAAGTGAACTCCACATCTTTGCACTCTCTAACCCCCACCAATCACTTCTCTTTGTCTCCTCACAAGAATTGATCATTTGAGCACCTGAGACATATCAATTGCATTCTCCATGGCACTCCCCTTAATAGTACGGCAATCCTTAGACTCAAATGAAAGCAAGATAGTATAAGCCTAAGAAAAGCACTTGCCGTCTTCTTTTCTTGATGCCATCGCAAACTTGAAGCAATGTGCATGATGACCTTCACCAAATGATTGATGACGCCTTCACCTTGCCAACCTTGACTTGGTTCACCTCATGAGACTTTTGTCTTATCGACTTTGACTTGATCATCCCCCGACGATCTCTATGTCAAATTGATCTCGACTTGGTTCTCAACTCTTGGTGACACCATCGTCTTGTTGACTACGGCTTAGCCGTCATCCTTTTGACATACCTTAGTCATCACACACATGCACGGGACCTAATTCTTTCCAAATCACTCATTAAATCCATTAGTCCCGAAAGCTCAATACATATGAATAAGGTTATGTTCGTGAGCAATTAAGCGCGTCAAGTGTTTCATACAAGGAGACACAATATGAATAAAAACACTTGACACAATATTATTTATGAAGTGCATCATGACATATAAAACTAATCTATATGCACTAGAAAGGTGATTGCCAATGATGAAACAATTAAATCATAGCAAAGAACACAATCTTTACTTAAATGAAGCACATGAAAGGATATACAAGAATTGTATATGTGCGAACAACATTTAGAGCAAGAGTGAAAATGTGGACTAAACTATATTAAACTTCACTAAGTGAGATGTATGAGAATATATACAAACAAGGCATGCATGCACCAATTCCATTTATAGCAATATGAAGTTTAATTCTAGATAAGATATAGAGCAATTGCACATGAGAAATGCTATAACAAATGTAGAGCAAGGATACCGAGATTGCATACCTCAATTAGTCATCCATCCTATTTGCATATATGAGACTAAGGGAAATCTATAATCAAGTGTGTTAGCCTCAACATAAAACATGAGCATACCTTTTTAGGATGGAGAGCTTGTCCACTTGTTATATTTAATTCTCCTTTAAATAGATGAGATTAATGTTCAACTTGGCAATAAACATGTTAGTCTCATAGCAATGTAATCAATCACTACACTAAGCATTGTCATTAAGTGTGTTTGTCATTAATCACCAAAATCACACAAAGTGTGTTTGTGGAAATTTATCTTTAGACCTGATAGTTGCTCAAAAGCACAAAGTAATAACTTCATGTTACTAGCTTTCTCCGGATCATGGTCCATAAAAAGGATTGTGTCATCTGCATATTCTAGAATAGATAAACCTCCATCTACAAGATGCGGTAGTACTCCACACACCTGGCCAACCGAAGTAGCTCTGCTAATTATAGTTGCCAACATGTCAGCTACTAAATTAAAAAGAATTGGAGATAGTGGATCTCCTTGATGAAGCCCTTTTTTATTTGAAAATATGGCCCTATATCATCATTGACATTAATTGCTACACTTCCACCCGAGATGAAAGACAACCCACGAAATCCACTTAGTGAAAAACCTTTCATTCATAATGTTTGAAGCAAAAATGGCCATCTAACCCTGTCATAAGCTTTCTCGAAATCAATCTTGAAAATTACTCCACTCTGTTTTTTACGGTGTAGCTCATGAATAGTTCTATGTAAGACAACAACACCCTCCAGGATATTACGTCCTCGCATGAAAGCAGTCTATGTGGGACTGATAAGATGATCTACTACCAAATTAATTCTATGAGTAGCTACTTTAGTGAAAATTTTGAAGCTGACATTTAACAGGCAAATTGGTCTATATTGTTGAATGCGGTTTGCCTTTTGAACCTTCGGGAGAAGAGTAATAACTCTAAAATTAAGACTAAACAACGGCAGATTCCCAGAATGAAGTTAATGAAACATGATCATCAAATCATTTTTTATTACATCCCGGAACTTCTGATAAAACTCATCCGGGAATCCATCTGGACCAAGAACTTTATTATGTTCCATAGCAAAAACAGCATCACGAATTTCCTTTTCTATGAAAGATGATGTTAAGAACACATTTTTAGGATGTGTAACTTGAGGGATATCGAAGGTCCTCGATTCATCCAGAGAGAGAATTTTCTTCAGGTGGACTAAAGAGACCTTTATAAAACCGAGTGATATAAGTTTTAAGATTATTTTGACCAACATTTTTTCCTTCCTCCTGGTCTAGGAAGAATATTCTCTTCTTCCTATGCTTGCCATTGGCAACCATTTGGAAGTACCTTGTATTATTATCCCCCAACAAGATATCGGATATTTTTGCTCGCTGGTAATATTTTAGTTCTTCTTCCCGAAGTAGTTTGGTCAAGTGATCTTGACACTGAGCAAGTAGTTCACTCTCAGTTGCGTTCAGATCACGCACCTCAGCGGCGACATCCAAATCGTGAATAGTGGATTGAAGACTGGCTTTATGATGTTTGTAAAACCATTGTCGTGAGGGGCCCATCCACATAGAAAACTTCTTAAGGCCCCTATTTTCTTATTCCATCGTTGGACTGAATTTTGGCTTTTTCCAGGCTTATTCCAAATTTCTACGACTTTATCATAGAAATCTTCCCGAGTAAACAAAGCTAGTTCCAGCTTGAACGGCCTTTGGTTCCCTTGGAAAGCCTGTGTGCCAGTATCTAGTAACAAGACCGTAGGTGATCAGAAATTTCCTGTGTTAGAAAAACAGGACGTTTGTAATAGATTTAAAACGAAACCGAAGCCACGATATTTAACAACGCAGTTCACCTCTCAGATTACATTTGCAAGGTAATGATTGTGTGCACTCCTTCCTAACAGTACAGCCAGCTGCCGTGGGTTGCAGTCACAAGCCAGCCACGACCTCTTATGAACTTATTCCGCTACATTGTCGTTCAATGGTTACACCAGGGTCGCCTCGATTTATATACTGGAGGCCAGGCAAGAGTCCGACTCCTATTATAAACCAACTCTGCCTTTTACAACTCAGAGTCATGTAATCTATTCGTACACATATTCGACACCAACTCTAACAAACTCCACATTGGCGAATATGACGTACGCCACCTTAAAGTCGTGGTATGTTTTGTGTGAACCAGTGTACATGGACTCTGTTTGCTTCCTTCGTAGCTCACGTCGAGCATCTTTCCATCTTTACTATATTGGAACACCATCCGGTCTTCATGCATGGTACCAAGTGAAATTAAATTTTTCATAGGCTCCGGTACATGCTTCACACCTTGAAGTACACACTCCACTCCGTCATGCATCTTGATCTTGATATCACCCATACCGATAACACGATAACCCGTGCCATCACTCATATAGGTGAAACCAAAATCATCAGCCTCATACAGGAGAACCTCTCCAACTTCTGTGTCACATAATGAGAGCTTACAGAATCTGAAAGGATCGCTATGCCGTCTAGAGGGGGGTGAATAGGCGAATAAAACAAATTGCGGAATTAAAACAACTCAAACAGTGACCAGTCGGTCGGATGTTCCGATGCAGGTCGGATGTTTCGATCTGGTCCAGAGAGCCCTCCGTCGGATGTTCTGATCTGGGTCGGATGTTCCGACGGCGTCGGATGTTCCGATCCTGGGTATTCTGGATCTGTTGAAAACCTGCAGTAAAAACTAATTTCTCACAAAACCAAGGTTAGATCTATTCAAGAATATTCAGAACAAGCCAACACTAATAGTGAAAACACCAAACCAAGACCAAGACGAAAACACAGCGATTTTTGTTTACCGATGTTCGGATCTTTGAAGGGAGATCCTACTCACCGTTAGGGAAGGCACAAAGCCCAGATCACCAAGACCCTAATCCCCTCCCGACGAATCACACAGCACTCACCGGCGATCACTAGTTGAATCCTTTTCCTTCGGAGGTAGATTCGCACCTTCACAAACTCCAGAGGCACGCCACACAAAGATCGGTGACTCACCGGCGACACCTAGCCGTCTAGGAGCCCTTCAAGCCTCCAAGAGTAACAAATGCGATGAAGAAAAATAGGAATCGCTAAGTGCTCAAGAATTGGACTCTAATTCGTGGAGCACTTAAGTGCCTTGATCTCTCTAGATCTAGATCTCACAAGATGAACAAGAGAGAGACAAAGACTAAAACTTTGAGAGATGATGAACAGGAGGTATTAGGTTCAAATCAGGAGATCAGTAACCTTTTGGCAGGTATTAGAGAAGGCTTTAAACAGGGAATCCCGAAAACTAGCCGTTGCTGCAGTTAATCCCGCATCGGATGTTCAGACCCCATCGGATGTTCTGACCCAAGTTCCGATGGACTGCTTACTGGATGGCATTGAACTGGCAGACTGGGATCACCATAGGATGTTCTGACCCTCGTCAGATGCTCTGATGGTGTAGGTTCTGTATGAGGTGTATTTTGAGTGGAAAACTCACACGAACTTCGAGACACCTATTTTGAGCACTTAGGAACCTTTATATGCTTCTCCATTGCATCCCTCTTTATAGTATGGCATCCCTAGGACTTAATAAATTAAGATTTACAAATAAATACTAGTCTTGATGCCTTCTTGCAATAAATCCACTTTTGAGGGGTACACCATCTCATGTAAACATGTACCTCATGGATTAAACCTGTATAATATCTGTGCACAATTCTCCAATAGGAAATATTAGCTCTATAATTGTTACTCATTAATCACCAAAACCACTTAGGGCCTAGATGCACTTACAAAATCTAACATTCACGGTTCAATGGACCGAGTATCTGATACCGAGAGCATCTCCGTATTGCTTTCCGAGTCACTAGCCCTTTCCATGTTTGCACTTCCTTCTTCCTTTGCCGTACAGTCCCGCTTCACATGTCCTCACTCATCACACCTGAAACACCTCACTACTTTGTCTTTCCTGTGATTCTTCTTCCTAGTCTTTTTACCCCCACCTTGATCACCCATGACTAGCAAAAGCATGAGGCTGAGGTTCTTCCTCGCTTTTCTTCTTCCTCATTTAATGATAAAAATAAAGCCGCAGTGATATCCAGAGTCTTGATGATATTCCTGCCATACGTCCGCATCGTAAACAAGTGCTCGTAGGACACGGCAAAATTATGGCCTTGTCTTCATCATCAATCTTTACATCTATCTTGTCGAGATCAGTGACCAATTGATTGAAAACATCAACGTGTTCCTTCAGGTCGTCCCCTACTTGCATCTTAAGCCCATATAATTTCTGCTTCAGATACAACTTAATGGTCAAAGTCTTGGATATGAATTGACTAGACAGTTCCATCCAAATCTCCATTGGTGTTGTCAACTTTATGATGTGATACATGACCTGATCTAAGAGACATAGCCATATGGTAGCGACTGCCTGCAACTGCATCTCCTCCAAGTAGTCGTCTCCTACCTTCTCTAAGAGACATAGCCATATGGTTGGCCTCCCTGAGAGCGGACACGAGTCCCTACTGCACCAACAGATCCATGACCCTCATCTGCCACAAGCCAAAGTTGTTAGAACCGTCGAACTTCACCAAGCTGAAATTGGTTCCCGTCGGCTTCATCATGCCGACCTGTGATTCCACATGCGCCAGCTGCTTGTTTTCATCATCAGCTTTGCCAGGTTTACTACCAATCCCGTCTGTCATCTCGAACAGATCACAAACAGCCTCCAAGATTGCCTCCTTTTGGAACCCGCACGTCTTTCTATTACGACTGGCACCTCTGAAAAACCGCACTCAAAAACTCATTGTTGATTGATGCAAATCTGAGTTTCTCTCTCTGAGAAGCCCTCATTTGCTTCATGGATATTTTGATTTTGGCTTCCTTTGGATATGCTTTTTATAGCAGTGAGCAGACCCGATTTTCATACAAAAATTCTAGTCCTAATAGACTTGTATTTCTCCTCCAATTCGGGCTACTCGGCCAGCTAGCTCCGTTGCCTGGCATCGTCCCACGTTCACCGGCTCCATGGCCCAAGGCTTCATTTGCACTTGCGTGCACGCAGCCCGCTCCCGCTACGGACAACAGAGCATGTCCATCGACAGCCGAAAAAACCCTCGAGCACGCTTCCCAGCATGCCACCACGCACTCGTCTGTGCACGGCCACATCTCCCACCTTGGTCTGATGTCCACGACACGGTAACCACTAGCAGTGCTGTGACACCGCCTCTTGTGCAACATCGGTCGAATCGCTCTACGCGACGCTTCCTCCGCCCAGATCTATCTGACCGTCTCGCCACGTCTGGTGGCCGAATTGATCGCGAGCGCCGAAATCCTGTCTTTGATAGCCACGTTGTCGGCCCAATCACCACGTCTGGTCTTTCCTTGCCACCACCAGCCCATCGAATGGTTTAGGCCACCCGCCTGGAGTGTTTGACTTAACAGATCGAATCGTCGATAATCAACATGCCCCACTATAAGAATCAACCTCCCATAGCCTTTTTTATTTATTTTGGAGATTGATGCACTTAATTCTCAAATGGGAATTCTCGGTTTTCATGGACCCCACATAGCGGTGATTTCCTGGCGTTGACTTTGCTCAAGACTAAGGACTTTATTTTCATATTTCTTCTACGTTATTGGGTGAGTTGTTGGCGTAACCTAGATGCTTGTGTAAATTCTCTCTCTGGCTGCAAGGTCCCAGGAGCACAGTTGAGTCATTAGTTATCTCAGTTTTCGAAGTCTTTCAGAGGGTTTCGGGTCCGGACTTCTTGTTCTCAAGTTCATTTTTCGTAGCACGTAAGTTTTCCACCTCTCCAACCTCCGATGCCAAAATTTCTCTATCAAGCCACGTGATCTGTCGAAAATTGTCGGTGGGTCTCCCTAGGGGTAGGACTGTCCTAACTGAGTATTCTCTTCTACTGCGATGTTGAGCAGATGCATTAGGCCGGACTGTCTGGCCCAAATTATCTCCTCTATGTCTAGGGTTTAGGGGAGAGGGCGCAGCGGCGACTAGGGTTTCGTGATGGGGAGACACACCCATCGCGCACCCACCTCTCTTTTATAGAGCGCTCTAATTGGTCTTTCCATGAGAGAAGCCCATTAGGACTCGCGTTAATGGATCTTCTAGAATAGAAACCCATTAGGACGCAGTGGATCCAAATCCGCATAAAACCATTAATGGTCCTATCCATCAGACATTTTCCAACCTGTTAAGTGTGTGACCCATTAGGCTCATGCACTAGTCGGCCGTAGTTCCGGAGAATTCTTTCCACAGACTTATTAACCCCCGAATGTACATAATGATCGAATCGGTCGAACCTTGATACACTATCATAGGATCCTTTTACCACACAATATCAGTCAAGCTCAAGGCGAGATGCGTGCCACCCTTGTGATAGCTCGACCCATTCACTTGTCAATGTAATGGATATAATCGTGATTAACTCTTTAATCACATTGGCATAGCCATGCACTTTTCCATATCCATTTACACCGAGGGGTCCAGAGATATCTCTCCTGCTATCAATGAGGGGCAAATTCCTTCTTGATCTCTTACGCCTCATATCATGTTTAATGGCATACCCGTAAGCTAACTTTATAACTTCTCTGTTACGGCGAAGCGATTGATAGCCCTAAAGTACACGACTACGCATGCTAAGAATCAATAAGAATATCATGTCGAAGGATCGTATAGGTATACCACTCGAGACAACATCCTGATGGCACTTTTAAGATAACTATCTCAGCAGTGTCTTGGAGCGGGTCTATCCAACCCCATGTTTTCTAACATGTGCCAACATTATTGATTTGATATCTTTATATCTATAGTATGTGAAACATTATCATCAATCAATATATGTGCTGGTCAAATCACTATTGTTCCATATAATGATACGTGACCAGGGATCATTTAGAATAATATCATATTGATAATGTGTTTCACAATTAAGTCGTACTCAATAAATAAAGAAGTGACATTTATTCAAGAAACACGTAAGTACATGAAAATAAATGAATGATACAATTATCTCACATGATCGCCTCTAGGGCATATCACCAACAGTCTCTGACGATTGTTGTCGTCGAGCTTGATGAGATTGATCTTGACGCTGCCCATACCTTTCGCGCCAACTGTAGACATTTGTTAAACCGGGGGGGAGGGGGGTCTCATCGGCAATGATTTATATGGGATTATGCACTGGATCCAAACTCGATGGTAATAAAAAATAAGGGATTATACAGGTTCAGCCTCTCGTGGAGGAGGTAATACCCTAGTATTGTGTTCTTGGGATTATGATCTTGTGCAATGTATGCCGAGATGTGAGATGTGGATGTAGATGTAGATGACATTGTGGATGTGCCGAACCAGGGTCCCCTGTGCGCCTTATATAGTGGGGGCAGGGTTACAAGGTAAATTTCTAATCGGTTACGAGGTAGTATTACTATTTCTATCCTTACTTGCCGGACACGTAGTTATCCGGAATTACAATCATATCTTCCCTATTTGGGATAGATTTCTATCTTTATCTTATACTTGCGGCACAAGGATGGCTGGCAAGCTAGGTGTCCCCTGTGCGCGTGTAGCCGGCTCGGCCCACCCTCTGCTGGGTAGTACTCGCAGCCCGCCATGCAGATACATGGGATCCATGTATTCCACAGTAAGCTCGACCAAGGAATCCTCTTCCCAATCGTTGACATACGATGTATAATTTTTGTCATAGTTTGAAACATAGAACTTTGACAATTAATTTCTTTGAAAATCTATCATCAACAACTAGAATGTTAACATAATATGAAAATATTTTAAATACGAATCTAACTATATTACATGCATAACACTAAACATATAAGTTTGTTAGCTTAATTATTAGTCAAAATTTATAAGTGTTGTCTTTTTTCAATACTTGCTTGTCTTATATTTTAAAATGGACGGAGTACCAATTTTCATGAAGGACTCGTTTTTTTTTTTTATAAAAAGATTGGACTCGTTGGTTGCAAGAAGGAGCATGCGCAGATATGTTTGAGCTTCATCTTAATTTGTTGTTTTCTGCCTTGCTATCTTCGACTTAAACTAAACCTAAAAATATGTCACTACAGATTTATTCTTATGTCCAAGACAAACTTGTTGGTGCTTTAATGCGTGGCTTTTCTTCGTCGCACATGAAATAAAATAGACAGAAAACATACGACGTACTAATTAATACTCTTTCTATTTATTTTTTTAACGTCTTTGACTTTTGAACATTCCTTTGACCATTTGTCTTATTTCACTACTAGAGAAATGATCTAATTTACCAGCACATCAATACTGGTTGGATTGAAACCGGTCCTGATAGTGCACCAGCACCGGTTTGTAGCAACAGTAGCAATTGTACTTTCATTACCGGTTGGATGAAACAGTAAAGATACCTTTTGCAGTTAGGTACAGGACATCTGGCGCATAGACTCATTAGTACTGGTTCGTATTATGAACCGGTACTAAAGATTCGTTCTAGCTAGCAAACTTTAAATGGAATGCATATCCTATTTTAATCAATACGCGTGGGTGGGTGGGTTGTTTAGAAGAATGAGTGAAGATTAATGTAGTGGCATGAGGTCATAGGTTCATTAGACTTGGGTTCGCCATATTTTTTAGATATTTCAATGGCTATACCAACTAGGACTAAAGACCACATGCCTTTAGTCACTCGTCCCAAATTTAATGTCCCAGTTGAGCAAACCGGGACTAAATCGTGTTCCCAACTGGGATTAAAGGCCATTTGCATATTAGTGTTTAAAAAATTAGTGCAGATATGTAAAAAAATCATGTTTAAAGTATCTTTATTGATAAATGAAATAACAACAAAATAAATGATGTTTACATAGTTTTTTTAATAAAACGAACAGTTAAAAACGTGTCAATAAATCAAGACATCGAAAAAAAAAGCAGCGGGAGTATTAATTTGGCGCGTAAAGTGACACACCATAGTCCTTCCCCCACAACACAGTTGACTGACCGGGCAAGGAAGTCCAAGTCGTCTATTGAATATTGAAAGCACCATCACCTAGAGCGCACAATTTCCATCGTTGACCAGCTGGCAGTGGCACACTCCACGACCAAGACCAATCACTGCATTGCTTGGAGTAGAAACTAGCAATAGCATCCATCTCACAGTATGTTCAATTCTATCTCAATTTAGATTAAACTTAACACGCCATTCTTAGTTGAGCATCATTTGTCATGCTCTTAACTGTTCCCGTCGCTCTATCTGATCTTCAGTACTCCTTCCGGGCATGGCCGCACCGGCCACAAGCAGCTCCTCTCCCCCTCCGGCTCCAAGCTGCAGCAATGGCAGCGGCTTCATAGAGGAGTTCCTCATCCTCCCCACGCGCAACATCGCACTCTTCGCCCCCACCTTCCTCGTCTTCTTCGCCCACACTTTCCTCTTCCTCGCTGTCGCCGCCATCCTCCGCGCCCACTCTCTCCCCCTCGCCATCTCCGGCGATGTCGTGTCACTCAGCCGCTTCGACACCTGGAGCTACAACCACGACGTGATCCTCCACCGCGCTCAAGGGCTTGCCAAGAAGCTGCTCCTCGCCTACCTCGCCTACCTCGCGAGCAAGCTCGTCACGCAGGTCGCCACCGTCATGGCCGCCTCGGCGACGTGCTTGGGCGAGCGGCCGTCGCTCCTGGAGCTGCTTCGCTGCCGCGAGACATTCCGTGGGCCATTCGTCACCGCCGCGTTCGTCGGCGTCGTGGAGCTCGCGTCGACGGCGCTCCTAGTGGCGCTTCTCTACTGGACCTCTGCGTCGGGGTTAGCGTCTGCGTCAGGCATGTGCCTGCTGCTGCCGCTGGCTCTCGTCGTCTACCTCCACCACGGCGTAGCCTTCCCAGTTAGCCTGGCCGTGTCGGTGGCGGAGAAAGATTGCCGCGGCGCGCGTGCGCTGGGGAAGGCGTGGCGGCTGATGAAGGCGAGGAGGAAGGAGGCCGCCGTGCTGGCGCTGGTGGCCAGCCTCCTGCCGGTTGCTGTCTGCCCGGTGTACACGTTTTTCCTGGGATTTGCAGAGGGCAGCGGAGTCGAATTGGTGATGATGATGTGCATGCTCTGTGGATTTGTTGTTCCATCCGCTGGCGTGCAGCTCTACTCCTTGGTGGCAGCCACGGTTTTCTACCACCACTCCTTGGGAACTCTGGCTTCTGAGAATACCAAGGTCGCTTCCTGTGATGACGCCGCTGTGCTTCATGTTTGATTCGGCATCCATGTATATTTGCTTGCTTCCTCAGCTTCCCGTGTTGATCGAGATTCATGAATCTGTGGTTATTACGTACTATGCCTGCGGTCGTCGGAGGTGACTGTGATCTAGCATCTAGGCATAGTCATGGACTCATGGTCTAGGATGGGAGAGGGGAGTGTCGAGGGGGAGTCAAGAAGGGGATTGTGCAGGTTGTTTTTTTTTTTCTTGCAAAAGTGACAGCATGGGTTTGGACACGTTTTCTCGGAAATTAACTTTTAGATCTTCTTTAGGTTCATGGTGTGGTTATTATGCGCTATGCCTGTCCGAGGTGAGGATGATCCTGACGTAATCTGTTAGAATATATATATGGGCTTGGCCAACAAATTTTAAGATAATCTAAAAAAATCTCAACAACTCAGGATTTAATTCCATATTGTTTGTTATGGGAACCTAGGAACACCCTGCAACTAATTGACCACAAATCGAGATTATCTTACGACGTGTGTACAACGAAAGACAAGTCAATTAAGCTGATTCACCGATTGACAGGTAGCCGTACGAAAGTAATCGTTCACGTCGATCTCATTGCCTCCTCCTCGCTGATCAACAATCATCCATAAGGTGCACCATGGCCGAACTCAATGCCGTGGAGGTCATTGACGAGTTTGACGAGCTCGTCGGGATTCACGACCTTTATACGCAGTCTATGTTCAAATGGACGTGTTGAACACATCCGGACTTTGTTTTCGACGTTCTACCACTTGTTGAAAAGCTAACGAAATTATCTTTCCATCGCATTCAATCTCGTCCCGAATTTTCTCTTGTATCAACGGGAATAGATGAAACAAGATCTCATACAGAATCTGTCCGTGAACAGATTTTGTCTCCTTTTTGGTTCGCATCGATTAGTGCCACAAGCGTAGCGCCTCTACGGTATCCATACATACAGGAATCCGTCCATGCATGGTGTAAACTTAGCACCATAGGTGAGCCATATGACGAAGTGTCGTCATCGCATGTCGCGCGTTAAACCCTAATTACTCGACCATTACTTTAGCGTAAGATATCATATTTTGGGGGCACCTCTAGGTTATTATGTAATGATAGCATGGGTTATTAATACATTAGGGCATGCATTGCATATGATATGTAAATAATACCGTTATCCGACTTTATACATCGTGGTGTCGATGATAGGACCCAGATCACGTGCATGCATCATGTTTTCCGTTTTGCACCAATGAGTAATTCTTGGATTATATGTGTGATTAGACGTAGGCGATCCCGAGGGAAGGTTTGGTGATGCGGACGAAGACCTCCCATCGGAGCAAGGCGAGTTAACACTTACTCTTTAGATGTTTACCCGTATTAGGGAGGGATTGCGACTTTCCCTAGTGCGGATTAACATCGATATAACCATGTTCATTACCCAGTTTTTCCTAACTATATTTGTTTATTACCAAAGTGCATGCTTAATAGCCGCCACTTGTTAATCATATTACAAATACACATGCCTGTCATTGTATTATTTAGCATTTATGACTGTTTTGACTGTCATATCTTTGTTTCGCCCAATAATAGTTTGGTAACAACTTTAACCCTCCTAATGGGTAAAACCTGCTTAGACTTAGGTCCAAATAATTCTTCTAGCGACTTGCCATGGAACGGTGAGCGATATTCACCGGTCATTCTTTCATTCATTCAAAAGATATGACATGTGACAGTTAGGGCAAATAGATGAGTGATGGGCTGGGTGTTGCTTAAAGATATGGTTATGATGTTGGTCCGATTTGGTTGGTGATCGGGATAGGTCGTGTGTGGTAATGTCTTGGGTTAATGAGGTGGAGACTAGATGGTTGGAAGGTTGCCCCGTGGATGACATCCTGATGGATGAATAAGGCATGAGGTGCCTTGTGCTGGGTTTAGCCAGGGCTTACCCAGGAGGAGCGAAGAAGAACACGCGTAGCGGGGAGATCGCTGCTATCAGCTGGACGATGGTTCCAACACAACGCGTGGCCATCGCGAGGAGTACGGGTTTTGAATCACCAGTTGCAATTGCTCTGCGGAGGCCCTATGGGACCACTCTTGATAGGGACCGCCATTGGTCGTCACCAAGGGTGATGGAGGCCACACTTCCCCAGGATGACACTATGCTAGTGTGTGCTGGCAACCCTCTAGGTCGGGGCGGGCAGTTTATGGCAAGTGTGGTTCACAACATGATTGCCAAATTCTGGAAGGATGGCGGGTTTAGGAACAAGTTGGGGGCAACGTGAAGTTTGGTGTGGTGAAGTACAAGGTCAAGTATATAGCGAGTTTTGGTATGGTCATCTTAGGGTTGGTCGTTAAGGACGGACAGCTGGGGCTTGGGAAGTATTTGGTATGGTGCTAAACTCCTAATTGTGATGTAAAGACTATTAATACCTAATGCTAGATAGGGTAATTTAAGCTCACTTTAAAATCTGGCTTTACGCAAATAAAATAAACTTTTCTGCAATCAAGTCCTTCTATTTATTAAGTGCGTCAAGGGAAGTGTTAACTAGCCAGCGTTTGGATGACGCTGACCTCGCCTACTTATACTCTTTTAGACGAGGGGATCGAGGTGGATCCATACGAGTGTCATGAAGACGATGGACAGGACTTTTGAGGGCTTGACGAGTCTTAGGGTTGCTCCGGTCGCTTGCAAGTTACATAGCCATGGAGATATTCTTTTGAGTATATATTTTAGATAGCTACATTACTCTAAACTATATTTTATATTAAAGGCTAATGTTGATCACCTTACTAAAATCGCCTAAGGGCGTAACTTGGGACATGTAATATTCACGGAATTATGGGTTAATCAATGTGTGCTTGTATCGGCTATGAGATCTTCCGCACTAGTGTACCGATCCAGAGACTAGTGCATGGGATTCCGACTCTCAAGGTATGTAAAATTTGAGGGTTCATACACAAGCATCATGTTAGTTAGAACCTCTGGCTTCGTACTCAAGGGCGGAGCTACATGACCTCATGGGGGTGCACAGGCACCCAAAAGTAAAAAATTTTCAGCAGGATTTGTTTGTATGTACCTCATGTGCACCACCGTAGCTCTAGCACTGCACGGCATTCGCCAGCCTAGACGGCAGCCAAACCGGTCGAGTCCAACGCCCGACCTACCCTCCGTTGCTTGGTCTAATGCAGCACGAATGCATGACTAGTACTCCTTGGAACCTTGGATGGGTCTCAAGTCTCATCCATGGAAGCGAAATAATAGCGCCCAAGCCTACTAGCTTCCATCATGTTCTATTAGTCCACGATCATCTTATGATTAATTAGTCACAAACATAAATCTCGCATATCAATCGCCAATATTTACATCCCCGATGATCGGAATTCTTCGAAAAAAACATCTCCTAGGATCGGGTGCATTTTAAAGTTCGCGTTGTGCCTAAAACATGATAAAAAATCAAATCTAATTAAGGCGGAGATTGTTGATTCGGAATCGGTCATTTTGTTTGTGTCATTAAAACCTCATTATCAATAAAATTTTAACTTTTTGATTGGTTCGATATTTTTATATATTACAAACCAGCATTATTCGAGGACCAAACTGTTTAGAATATTGGTTTTCATAACATCCAAAAATAATAGAAATTTGGGGGAAAAAAATATTTTTTTTGGGTGGTGAAAATTTAATGTGCCAAAAAGATCGATACAAACAGTTCGGATCGGATCAACAAATTCAATATTAGATATTGTATAAATGGAACACACAACATCGTTTTCTCCATGCTTCGGTGAAGCACCGCATAACTACTATATGCTAGTGAAGCGGTGAACCATGTTAGTTTTTGTTCTAGTTAGATAGCTGCATTACTCTAAACTATATTTTATATTAAAGGCTAATGTTGATCACCTTACTGAAATCGCCTAAGGGCATAACTTGGGACATGTAATATTCACGGAATTATGCGTTAATCAATGTGTGCTTGTATCGGCTATGTGATCTTCCGCACTAGCGTATCGATCCAGAGAGTAGTGCATAGGATTCCGACTCTCAAGGTATGTAAAATTTGAGGGTTCATACACAAGCATCATGTTAGTTAGAACCTCTGGCTTCGTACTGATGGGAGCCTTTGTCTCCGTATCCGTACGAGGATGGATCCCATTCTGCATACTGCTCTTCGTCCAGCTGTTGAGCGGCTTATCCTCGTTGTCGGGCGAGACTCCTGGTAACGGGTACTGAAATCCTATGGTAAGCGGCTTTTCTTTTTCTAAGATCATGGGTTAGTCATTTTAGTTGCAGAGACCGAGCCTGGGATTAGAGCAATGGTATCTCGGTCTCATATCCCGTATATATCATATACAAAGAAACATCTAGTCCATATCTCAGAACGTGTGCTGGGAGGAAATGATCCTCCCCTACTAAAGGAAAATTATAATCTAAAAAGGTGACTTGAGCACCCGCTGAAATACCCATGCTTTCAGCAGTGCGATTGAAAAAAGATGTGCAATCAATATCCACTGTTAGATTCTTCATTTCTCGCCAATGTGTGACTGAGACCCTTTTTAAAAGGGTATTCTGAACTGAAAGAGCTATTTCATTTTCACAATCACTTTCTTTTGAATCCAATTATATTCATAGTGGGATTAACACGCTTACGATTCACCATAGCGTATAAATACTGCAATTCATCAATTCAAACAGTGTGAACATCCCTGCACGGATTTATGACCATAGCAACACAGTGGTGCATAAATTTAAAAGTGAGATTATGAATTTCATTCATTCAGGTGGTCCTACACTTAGATTCTGTAGAAATTTTGGTCCAAAATATTTTACGATTAAAGCCTTTCAATCTATCAAGAGCAGTAGTGAAACTACGAGGAAATCCAATATAACTAGAAATTTCTTGCAACGAGCATTCAAAAGGTTCATTGAAAAAACCTGAATCTAAACTTTTGTTCTCTCCTGGTTTCTATAATTTGCAGCGTACTAAAAAATTGTATAGTTAAGAGGTGCGAACCTGGCTCCTAGCTTGATGTGGGCAAAATCAGATCAACAAATGGAGTCGAGAGCTTCATTGAACTCATCGAGCAAACCCATCCGAATCAACGGCGTCGGATCATACGTTCGTGTGTGTTGAAAAGAACGTCCGCGAAGCATGTTGAATATATGTTGTTCTCGCTCATTTTGGAGGATGATCTGGCTCTCTGCTGTTAGGACTCGAACTCTGCGCCCATGGCTGGCATCCCACTTCTGAGTCTGAGCTTCTATTGGGTCCATGTGGTGACCCGACTACTGCCAGTCTGCGCTTCTATTGGGCCCATGGCTTAATGATCTCAGTCGGAGTGTGGCTTGGCTCTGAATCGGAACAATGGAGCCTCTTATGGACACCCTTAACACCTTTGGCAAGGTTCTTGCTAATTTTACTGTACCACGATATTCTTCTGCAATATGTTAGTCATGAATATCTGAAGGGATAGGAAATAATAATGGTTAGCGGTCCACATGTTAGCTATTACTTGTCTATGTTAGTGGTCCTCACAGGGCTTAATAAATATGCCACTAAAAAAATATTTGTCCTTAAAAATTGAAATGCCAGTAACATTATTTAATTCAGGAATATTCTTAGCTTAATTAAACCAGTATTAATGATCGAGAGATTAATTAAGAGGGATAGAATTCAAGAGTGAGGTTACGCAATCATTTACCTGAGCATCGGTGCCCTGGATGAAGAGTCGAAGCTCTCCTTTTAAAGAAGTTGCTGATGCATCGTGCTTGCGCAGTGAATTAATGAGCTATCAAGTGTGCGAGTAGGATGGTTGGTTCAAGTGTGCGAGTAGGATGGTTGGTGAAAGAAAAAGGAAAGGTTGAGAAGAAAAGGGGAGGCCGGGCGGCGTGGGTGCATCGGCTGATGTGGTGGGGTCTGCCGGCGTGGTTGGCCCGGCCGATTCCCCCACTTTCCCCAATTTCTCTTCTAAATTTTTTACGCTTAATTATGAAATAAACATGCTCAAAGAAATTGCACGAAAATGCTATTAGAAATTAAAAAGGATAGCTATCAGCTCTTGGCGAGGACTCGAAAGTTTTACGGACCTTGAGCTAGACCATCTCCATACCTTAATCATAATTGTGAATTTCCTCATCACGGAGTCAAAATTATGGCGGGCTTTACTTCCTTCTTCATCCATATATTCTTGATCTTTGTGGGTTTGATAGCGTCGACCTTCTGAGGCTTCTGGGGTTGCTTGACCTTATACTGGTATTCATTCACCTCTTGCTCCTTATTTGGAACTTTCTCTAATATTGTCGCTGGTTCTTTGGTTTGGGCGACACTTGAAGTTTCTCTTTCATTGTCGCAATTAGGGTATTCATCTTGGGTTTCGGTGGGGGTGTCTAAGTTTAAGGTACGTATTTAGGATTTTTACCATAAAAAATACGTACCTGTGAACATTGTTCTACCCTCGGCTTGAAATTGAACGTTTCATCCCCGCCGTTGATTGTGAGTTGAATCTCTCCCGCACAAACATTGATGGTTGTATTAGCCATGCTAAAATTGGTCTACCAAGAATGAGAGGTGTTTTTTGAGTCTATTTCGATGTCCAGCACCACAAAATCCACCGGGACGAGGAAATCCCAGATTTTTGTCGGTATATCTTCCGAAATCCCAACTGGATGTCAGACAGATTGGCCCGCAAGCTACAAGTTCGTGATAGTTGAGGACATGGCAATATGATATAATCTATCATAAATTATCTTGGGCATGATGTTAACACAGTAACACTTGCTCAGTTTAAAAGATTTTCCACCTAAGCGAGAATACTAGGCAAATTGTTGTACTTATGGTGCAATTTACTCATACAAAAAATACCATACATTTTAAAACATTGAAATGTTGTATCTCCTGCATTTTAACTCCAAAACAATTGATTCAAATTTTGAAATTTATATGTTTTACTAAATGTCATAACTTTTTATATATTTATATACAAATTAATAATATAAAATTATTTTTATGAACCTAAGTATCATTAATTTTAATATATAATTTAAGATATACAAATTTTAAATTTCATTGGTACAATGATATATAGATAATTTCTTGAACATGGAATGTTTTCTCATAACTTAAAGAAATTTCTATAGTTTTTAAGAATTTATCTTATTTTTTAATGGCTTCACAAGCACTTTTTTGAGAACTCACAAGCACTTTATTTCTGTTTTACTACGGCTACGTGCTTTGACCCAACAAGATAGGTTTGATCTACCATTTGCTCTAGTACTGGTTTGTTGACCTTCTAATTAGGCGACAGTCTGGCTAGCTGTAACACCCAATTTTTCGGGCATTGACCACATGTAGCATTAACAAATTTCAAAATTTGAATTTGAATTTGAATTCCGCTCTCTCTCCTTCTCTCTACTGTTCACCGAGCACCACCACACCCGCTCTCCCTCTCCCTCTCCCATCCCACACTTGCCCCCGATGTTTCCCCTTCTCTCTCCTATTGGGAAACCACCGGGTGGGAGCCTGGCTCGGCTAGGGCCGGCACGCGACACGGCGCGGCTAGGGCCGGCCGGCGGCTCCCCCCACAGTGGGTCCCATATTGGACCTGGCCTAAACCCTAAGCAATACTATAAAAGAAGAGGTGGTAACTTGAATAAAAGATCCTAGACTTGAATAAATTAGCAAATTCACTGCCTGATCACTTTGTGACTCGCAGGGAGTGATTAAGTCACATGTGCCGTACGCAATGCACCAGAGAGGGTTGCAGTACCAAAGCAAATAGAAGGTACCCCTCAACCTGCTCAAAGGCCTAAGAAAAGAGTAGGGAGTCTGGTTACTCCAACACCAAGTACCAGGGGACGCCTGGGGAAAAGAGGGAAGGAGTGCTTATCACAACCAGTCACAAAAGCACCCCGCCGTGGGAAGGGGAGACGGTTGAGACCCGATACTGGTAAGGAGCTTGCTAGCGAGGCCCTCCCAGACTTGTATGTTCCCTTGCAGGAATCAGAGAATGTTCCCCAGCAGGAACCTATGCATAATGCTGAAACAAATGAGAGCGCACACATCGGATATAATAAACTAAAGGAATTTGCTCCTGCGATGGGGATATGTGGTGAAGAGCAAGATAAACAATTGCCCGAAGCAACCCATGATAAAATGGCCATAAACTATGAATTATCCGGAGAAGTAATGAATAGAGCCACAGCCATAATCGATATTTACTATGCAAAAATAATTGCCTCCATCAGTGAAAAAGATCCAATGCCTACAGGGGCGGACCCACCATGGGGGCTGGTGGGGCCGCGGCCCCACCTAAAATTTTTGACCTTACTTATACCCTAGTTGGAGTACAGAGCAAATATCTGATAAATTGGGCCCTAGGTGGGGCAGAAAACATCTAGATGGTAGATTGGGGCCTGCCCACTTAATATAAATCTCTCAAACCGGCCTCGGGCCTCCAAGCCTCGGCCCAACGCACCCCAATGGCCCAATCCCCCACCTAACCAACCCTAGCTAGTGGCCTAGTGCGGTTTCCCCGACCCGCCTGGCCTTTGTTGCCGTTCCCTCTCTCTCGACCCCGCCATTGCCGACGCTCAGCCCAACACGGACTGACGCCTCCCGCCGCCCAGCGCTGGGTGGCGCCCTAACGTGGCAGCGTCCTCACTGTCACCGGCTCACCCGCCCGGCCCGCCCCATTCTTGGCGCGCCCGCGGCGTGGCCTGCCCCGTCTGCAGTCTTGTGATTGCTAGGTTCTCTATGTCTCTCTCAATGCTAGATTGCTAGATTGCTAGGTTAAGTGATTAGTGTTATTAAAGTGATTAGCTATTGTAGTCTGGTACTATGATCTCAATGTCTCTATGTCTCTCTCAATGCTAGATTGCTAGGTTAAGTGATTAGTGTTATTTGATTTAATTTACAGAGGAGATTTTTAGTGCTACTATTCATATGAGATAATATGAGGAAATTTTTAGTCCCAATTTCAACCAATTCCACTGAAGGTAGTAGTACTAATGTGGGAGTAGAACAGCCAAATATTGGAGAGAATTCAATCCGGATGAGAATTTCATATAATTGATGTTTCTCTAATATACAATTTTTCTAACTATAGATTTTTATTTTATCGGTGATTTGGTGGCATGGTGCGGTTTAAAGATTTTCTACATCATTTTGGCAAATTGGTATTATTACTTAACTTCTATGTGGTCGAACTATATTTAAGTTTTCTTGTCTTTTTGTTAGTAATTTTAATATCCAATGGTTGCGATCATTAACTAGTGTGCTTATTATTATTGTGTTTGTATAGTTTAACTATTATGCGGTGTATTTAGATAACCGTAGAAAAAACTAATTTTTGGCTTGCCCCACCTACATTTTAGTCCTGCGTCTGCCACTGAGTGCCTACATTTTTAGCAGCATGTAAAGGAAGGTAGGATTGGGAAGAATGGAAAAGGCAATTACAACAGAACTGACGTCCCTGAACAGTAGACAAGTGTTTGGGCCTGTATGCCGTACACCGAATCACATACGCCCTGTAGGGTACAAGTGGGTCTTTTTTCACAAGAGAAACGAAAGTAATGAAGTCGTGAGTCACAAAGCAATGCTAGTAGCTCAAGGTTTCACTCAACGTCCTGAAATCGACTATGAGAAAACTTACTCCTCGGTCATGGGCAGCATTACATTTAGATATCTTATCTCAATGGCAGTTAATATGAACTTAAGAATAAAATTGATGGATATTGTGACCGCTTACCTTTATGATAATTTAGATTCCGAAATCTATATAAAGGTATCTGAAGGTATCCCCGTCCCGAATGACGATAAAGCCAACAAAAATCTATATAGTGTAAGACTTATGAAGTCTCTATATGGACTAAAACAGTCTGGTAGGATGTGGTATCATCACTTAAGTGGCTTTCTCTGCAAGAAAGGCTACGTAAATAATGAAGATTGTCCCTATGTCTTTATACGGCGATCCCCGAATAGATTTTGCATAATCTCCGCATATGTAGATAATCTGAATATCGTCGGGACAAACGAAGAAATTGAAGAAGCACGCTCTTACTTGAAGTCTGAGTTTGAAATGAAAGATTTAGGTAAAACTAAGTATTGCTTAGGCTTACAACTCGAGCATTTTTCTCATGTGATCTTGGTACACCATGCTACCTATACTCAGAAAGTATTGGAAAAGTTTGGTTTTGACAAAGCATATTTCTCTAGAACCCCTATGATAGGAAGATCTTTGCAGAAAGATAAAGACCCCTTCCGACTCAGGGAAGAGGGGAAGGAAATTCTTGGGCAAGAAGTCCCGTACTTGAGTGCAATAGGAGCACTCATATATCTTGCTAATAGTACACGGTCTGATATTGCATTTGCCGTGAACACGTTGGCTCGATACAGTGCAGCGCCCACGAAGAGACATTGGAACGGATTAAAAGTTATCTTTCGATACCTCCGTGGAAGCATTAACCTTGGCCTGTTTTACAGGAAGAATCAAGATATAAATATTGTTGGTTATAAAGATGATGGGTACCTTTCGGACCCGCATTCTGGTAAATCACAAACTGGGTATGTTTTTCTATTTGGTGGCACCGCAATGTCATGAAAATCATCCAAGCAGACGCTAGTGGTTACGTCCACAAACCACTCGGAAATCATTGTATTATATGAAACATCTCGTGAATGTGCATGGTTGAGAAGAATGGTGAAACACATCTTGCAGTCATGTGAATTACCTATTGAGCAAACCCCTACAAGTATCTATGAAGATAATGCCGCTTGTGTTGCACAAATGCAAATGGGTTATGTGAAAAGTAATCTTGATAAGCATATCGACCCCAAGTTCTTTTATGCGCATAAACTGCATAAGTTGAACGAAATTAATATCCAGCACATCAAATCCTGTGAAATTTGGCTGATCTGTTCACTAAATCATTGCCTACTACCTCCTTTGAAAGGTGTGTTAGAGGCTTTGGAATGATCAGGCTAAAAGAAGTGCTGAATTCAGAGGAGACTTCACACGCCCTGAATTAAAACTTTGCCATGAAGCCGGAGTACCCAACTCGATCTAGAAGATTGAATGCAATGTTGGGTGGTTTGTATTCTTTTTTCCTTAGTAAGTTTTTCTCTGAAATTTTCTCACATAAGGTTTTTAATGATGCAAATTAATCTGCACTCGAGAACCCTGTTAGCGTGACCCCTGTTTCAGCCACTGCCAGCACCTCCAGCACCCTTCCCCACGCGTTCCCTGCGCCCGATTGCTGGTGGTCTTAGCCTAACAAAGATTAATCTATAAGCCTATGGATACCGATGTAGCATTCACCCTGGAGTTTTACAGAGTACGTATCGATTTCTACGTGAAGCAAGGTTAAGACTATTGTGAATAACGGATATGTTCCATACTAATTAAAGGCAACATATTCAGTACAAACGTTTATTGGGTGCTAATATGATAACAGCAGATCTGAACCATCAGATCCACGAGGAGTGGTCCAGATCTGAAAAGGTGGAAGCCCCTTTCCATTTAGAAAGTCAGAGGGGTCTTTCGTGAAAGTGTTTAAGTGAGAAAAGTGGCTTCCACCTTTCTAGATCTGGACCGCTCCTGATAGATCTGATGGCCCAGATATGTTATTAGCATGTTAGCACTCAATGAACATTTGCACTAGATACGTCGCCCTAATTAAAATACCAGCATAATATAGGAGGGATAAATATAGGATAGGAGTGATGGACAATGACAAACACCGGAGACTCAAATGATAAAGAGTGGTTTAGTGAGCTGGGAAGACAACGAGATGAGATTAGGTTCCTTGGGTAAATTAGTCTTTAATACTAAGGTTCAGCAAAAATGTACTACACTATAATGTCACCTAGCAGAATATAGATTTACTCAGGTTTGTTTACTTCGGAGCTGACGAACCCACCACCACTCGCTATCACTTAAGAATCTAGAATGGTTATGGCTATTCCCATTTAGCTCTACGGAGCCAACACGAATGTGGTAGATTTCGAGGGATAGACATGTTGGGCTTTTGCCCGTTCTGGGCCTAGCCCATTTGGCCCATTTGGCCGGTTAAGAGGCGGAGAGGGGGCAGCGCTACTGCCCCGAGGGTGAGCTAGGTTCGGGTTCCCGCGAACCCTAGCTAGCGACGGCGGCCGTTGGAGCTCTCGATGAGTGCGAGGGTGCATGCGCGTGCGCGTGTGGCCGTCATTCTCGGGGTTTGTTGTGCCGACGTCGCCTGTATGGGGAAATCCCACTCCTCTCTCTCTAGTCCGATCGGTTTTGCTGAGTTTTTCCCCTATCCCTTCTCACACCTTGCACTCCTGTGGTCACCACTGTTCGCCAGATTTTTGGCGTTCTCACCGTCGGCGCGTGCTGTGGTGGTGCTCTCTCTCGTCTCTGGTACCCGTAGGCCACGAGGTGGTCGCTGTGTTGCCACGCTGCTTCTTCGTGCTCCTTGGACCCTTCTCCTCGGCATGGCTATGGTGGGGGGTGACAGCGTCGTATCTCCGATACTTTTCGTCAGTGGTGCTACATAGCACGGTGATCTGATTTTTGGGTCAGTGCCTTGTGCACGCTCTGCCACTGCTTGCTACTTTGCCAACTCGGATTTGGCACAACTTAAGTGTTTGTGCCCCTTCTTTGTGTGCAGTAGGCCGATTGGGCATCTGGGGACCATGGTTATCAAGTCGTAAAGTCGAGTCGAGTCGCATGAGGGGAGACTTGGGGACTAGTCGTGGACTAGTCGTGGCTAGTCCATGACTAGTCGACAACAACAACATCTATTTTGTTTAGAAAAGTAGTTGTGTAGTTGGCATGACTACTTGTACTTTTGTAAAAAAATAGCAATTACAGTGGAGTCCAAAAGCGTAGCAAGAATGAGAATGCAATGCCAAGTGACTAGTTTTCTTCTAATGTTAGATGATGGAACTCACGGTAAAATGCCTAGTCGAGTCGAGGTCCCTAGTCGTTCTAAAAAAAGAGACTTATGGACTAATCGTGGATTAATCGCGACTAATCGTAGGACTTGATAACAATGCTGGGGACCTATTTTTTGAATAGAGGTTGATCCTAATCAGGGTAGTTGCACTGTGATCTTGTGGGCTTGATATACTGCTTGATGATGATTGCGTAAACTGAGTATATATTAATCTATTTAGGTTATTTTGTAGTTTGATCAGCACTGCTTCTAACTCGTTCATGTGAGAATTCATTGTTTATATATACGTTGCTGCCACTGCATTCATTTTGCTGGTCAACTAGCTGTTAGATTCACTTCTAATTGAAGAATTGATAATGCTTTATTGTCAGGACCCGATCTAATTGACCGAATCCTAATTGTGCATACAGTACTAGTCCCAGAAGATTATGGCTAGCACACACAATTCAATAATAATGGTACATTGCCTTCAATGTTACATTATTACAACATAGGGGACTAAATGTCTCAGAGGAAATCACAACTGAATACGTCAAGCACGGCACGCAGGCCAAGATACAGAGTTACACACACGGTGACGCAGGAGTCCAACATGGCATGATTTATTCTAGTAGCTAGACTACTCCACAGGCAAGCGGCAGGCAGGACACAGCCCTACTCCTCGTCCTCGAAGTCTTCCTCCTCCTTGTAGTCCGGGTCCTCCTCGAATGGAGAGTCGTAGGGGACATCCTCGACTGTTGAAATTTTTGAAGAGGGGAAGGGGAAATAGGAGTGAGTACAAAGGTACTCAGCAAGTCGAGAATATATGCAGATGGGGTTTAGTACAATTGGATGGCTTGGGTAGTTTTGCGGAAATGCGTTTTTGTTCTTTTCCTTGTTTTATAAAAACACTTCTAAGAAAGTTTAACATATTTATCTTTTTAGGGCTCATTCTCAAAATACTCTCGCCATTCGGCCTCATGCCGTAGCATGCCTCTTCTTCAGTCTCTTCCCGTTACGGGGAATAACTCGGAACAAGGGGTAGGTCGAAACCGCGCAAGCAATTTATGATAGGCCGAACCCAATTCATGATGCAAGCCGGTAGTACCTATCTTAAGATCAAAACTCTTTCTCAACACTTTCACTCAACTCAAATCCTTTTGAAAATTTATAGTTTTTTGGAAAAGAAGAGCTACCATATGAATAGTCCCTTCGCATGCTCATGACCGCGAGCATGGCTACCATGATAGTTTTAACTCGGCAGAGTGGGTACGCTTTACCCTCGAGAGGCTACGCACCCAAAATATTTCGCCACAAAGTCGTTAGATTCAAACACTAACAGCGACCGCCGGGAGTCTCCGCTAGGATTTTTCAGCTAACAACTAGGCCTGTCCCATAACGGGACTCAAGGTCGTACTGTATGGCTCAGTTCGTAGGTTCATATATAGGACGAGCAGTCTTTAAATTAGAAGAGAGACAGTAATTTAGCCCCGTTTTTTCAAAACGGTACCTTATTGCACCAAACCGACAAAAGTCTCTCTCTAGTCGGAAGGGTTTTAGGGGAAGAGATAAATTCATTTTTCACCCATGGCATCGCTCTCGATGCGTCTGTCTTTCACAAAGAATTTTCTTAAACCTTTCTCAATCCTTTTCTCTTCACATAATTTATTTTCACACACAAGAATAATAGCATCATTTTGATAATACTATTTTAGGCATTTTTCCTATCATCAATGGAATGTATATGCATACACAAGACTAATAGTATGTCCTTATGGTTTAAACCTATTACTAGTCTTACCATGATTCATTAGGTTAGTTAACTAGTAGCTACAAAATATGATATTTTTAGTTTTAATATAGCATGCAGGTTTTCAATCTCTAATAAATCGTTTTTAAAACAAGGCACAAGGCTCACAGTTATGATCAAGGAGACTTGCTTTGGTCGGAAGACGGGTAGGAGCAACCGGTGACGTTGGACGGGTCTAGCGCTCCTTGAGCTCCTAAGCACGCGGACATCACACACAAGATAATACAATCATCCATCAGACAGGGAAACATTTATATGCAATTTTATTTAAAAATAATGCATGAAAGAAATATGCATGGAAATGTGATGCATGCACATGAAATGATAGAGTAAGCCTTTAACAAATTAAGATGCCATACATGCACAACCATTTTATATTTTTATATTTTTCTTAAATCAAGTATATGCATCGAAATAATATTTTTCATTATTTTTCTAAGGTCTTTGAAAATCATTCATTATTTGTTATTTAATGCAAAATGATTAGTTCAGCTTTTATTGTTACAGATATTAATAGAAATTGAGAGTTATTGAATTTTGGGTTATATTTATTTTCAACTCTAGGAAGCGTATTCTGCTCAAATACATTTCCACATATCCAAGAGCTATCCACCCACACACTAGCACTAATTGTTGGCGATTCTTACGTTCAAAGAAATTAATCCGCAAGCGGACGGATATCGCTTGTAGTTTTCACCAGGAGTATTCCTAGAGTTATCGAATCCACAGGGAACGAGGGTTTAAAGAGATAATCCTTTATATCTTAATTATTTAAAATACCAGCCAGTCTAGGTAATGGGGGTTAGGATAATTGAAAAGATCGGGACACACACAAATACGATAAATATTCACACAATTAAAGAGAAAGCTACACTAGCTAGATAGAGCGTTGGGAGGACAACGAGACAAGTTTTAATAAGTTCACAAAGTCGTGTGATTCAGTTTACTTGAGCGACCTTAGGGTAATCAACTAGTGGTCCACTTGATATTCGTCGTCGGAGCTCGGACACTCACCACCACCCGCTATCCTGAATTGGAATCCCGAATGGTTATGATCGTTTCGATTTTGCTCTACTGGTCCAAAGCCGGACGCTGTGGGTTACGCACGAGATACTGAGAATCTACGGATGGATAGGGCTGTCACCACCCACCACATATACGTGGGCCCGGGTGTAAACCGAGTTAGTCCTAGCCTCAGACACCACGTCTGCGACTATTCCTAATCAATCTTCCACAGTATTAAAAGAAGTTGATCTAGGTTCAATGCCCGGCTCTAACAGTATATGAGTGAGAACCTAAACTGATTCTAGACGAATATAAGCTACCGGTAAAGCAAATCTACATAACTCATTTATGTAGATATACTCAGCTCAAATAAAGTTCAACACTATAGCAATGAATGAAGTGATCTCACTAATTGAAACAATTAGGAAAGGGTACAAGAGCTATTACCCGAATTCCCGAAGACACTTCCGGAACTCCGAGCGTCGGCTCGACTTGACTCTAACTCCCAACTTCTACTAACTAAGAGCTACTCTACTAAGTGGAATGAAAATGTGAATGTGTTGTGTGTTGTTAAAAGTGAGGAGAGGGGGTCTATTTATAGTGTTGCGCAGCCAACCGGGGTGCTCCACGTGTAGGGACACGTGTCATCCATCCCTCCTCCAAAGGGGAACCCGAGGGGACTCAAGAGTGGGTCGGCCGGCCTAGGGTGGGTCGGCCGACCCACCTTCTTCACCTCCCGGCCGTGGATTTCGTCTTGGATGCTCCCTTGATGGTGTAGATTAATCCCTTAAGTCGGTGGATCAAATGGACTTGCGCAAGAAAGGAATCCAAGGGAATCCTATGCTCTTTTGTGAAGCAACTGTGTCCATTCGATCAAACCAATGGCAGTGGATGGTCTAGATGGCCTCATTTTGTGTTTTTATGCCACTGGGGAGAAGACAGGGCTGGATCGGTGACATGGTTGGGTCGGCCGACCTAGGTGGGTCGGCCGGCCTGGCCTGTTGCCCGGTCTGGTCCTGGTTTCTCCTGTTTTGCTCCTGTAGACCCAAAACTCACCAAAACTTGTAGAGCTTTATTAGAATAAATAAAATGTTAGTGTAAACCTTGATTTTCTCTCGAAAAGCCGGAATTCCGGAATATGTTGACGTATAAAATTGGTGTTTATTTTACGTCAACACTAATCTCAAAGCAACCATATTCAACCTCTAGCCATGCATGCATGCGCACAGCATGTACAACTTACAGGCAACTCCATGGGAGCTCGGTGGAGCTCGGCTAGCAGGCTGTGGTGACCTTCGATTGACAAACCGACTGCAAAAATGGATTCCTCTCGACTCAGCGCTTTCAAAGAGACCTAAAGTTGTGGTTTCACCGATCGATTGGTTCCGCCGCCGAGGACACGTATTTATACACAAGCTACAGGACTGCTTCTTCTTTCTATAGCTAGCTAGTGCAGTAGCCATGGGAGGGCTTGGTGCAGCTGGTTCGAAAGTGCGTCGACACAGCGGGTGATACATCCGGCCCAGGTGGGGTTGGCCGAGGCCCAACAAATTAAGGTTGCCCGGACCCCAACAGTTCTTCAGCACACCCACTCGGGGAGAGGCCCAATCGCCCCAAAAGACTAGTAGTCCAATGGGGAAGGGTGGCTCTCCCTTTTAAGGTAGCTTCCTCCTCCCAAGTTAAGCAAGGTGGTATTATTCAGAGGCTCCACGGTCTCCTCGACTACTGGCCCCGGGCCAAGCGGGGCGTCGCGTCTTTGCCGTGGTATTGGTGGAGGATGTCCTCATCATTCCCACCCCCTTAAAATGGGCCCTAGCTCTGATACCAAATGATGCGCTCACGGGTGGCCCGATCTTCTGGTGAGAAGGATAAATCGATTTTGGTGGAGAGGTGACTTTGACGAACCGGCTTCGATCACGCAAGGGCAGGCCCGACGATCGCTAAACCACCAAACCTACTTGTTATCAACCACGCCAAGCGCAATTGACCGACCACGAAGGTCTATCCTCGTAAGCAATCGAGAACAAGCAAGAACAAGTGAAAGGCAATCTGAAATTGCAGATATGATTAAGCACACAATCGGCGAGGTTACGAAGCTCGAATCGATAGGTCAACCGACACTAGGGATTTCGAGAGTGTTTCTCCAATCTGGAAGACAACAACAAAAGAACAAAACCTGCCTAAGAACTTAGAGGAACACGCCTTATATAGAGGAGAGTTGCTGGTTTGGAGAAGCCAACATGCAGCACTAGTTACGTGGGGACTCAAGATGCATTTAAAGTTGGTGCAGCACCCGAAGAGATTGTTTGCTGGCTGTCCGTCGATTTCTTTTGACTCCTGTGTCCAGCTCAGTAGGAATTTGAAGGTGAGGTTGGATCCGTTGGAAAGATGGCGAAGTTATGTTTCCAATGAGTGCTCACACGTTCCAATCGAAGTCCGTTTGCATTCTCTAGGATGTTTTTAATTTAAACTGGTTATTGATGGCCGAGTGGAATCCCTTTGCATTCCCACCATACTTCATTGCCTTGATTGGTGTTTTAATGCCTTGTAGCTGGTGCTTGTTGAAGTTCCTATGCATAATATTGTTATTAGGTAGCAATCTATTCTTCAAAGTATAATTATTTAACCAAAGAAACGAGTTTACCTGATAATTGACTTGTTGCGCACTGGCTCGTGTGTTTGGTCCTTGCATGATGATTAATGGTCGCGGGTCACTTGGAAGGACTTCGGTCATTGATCCCATGGATGTATCCGATGTAGCGATGTCCTCATTAGCGGGACTAAGAACAACACCAAGGAGACACTAGGAAGCTACCTAAGTGAGCAGCAGCCCTGGAAAGGCTGGCGGAAGGCCGGCGACATAGACAACGAGGTCTCCACGGACTAAGGCAGCTCCACGGGAACACCGGCGACGGCTTGCACCTTGGCTACAACAACGCTCCGGACTCCTTTGATGCTGCTACAGAGAGAGGGAGAGAGGAAGCGAGTGAGGATATGATGACGAAGTGAGCAAACACCATGAAAACAAACATAGCTCACCGGGGAGAAATACAGGCACGACAGGGCACTGGGCAAGGGGAAAGAGAGACACAGGGCCCTGATTTATAGGCGAGAGGGAGCTGCGGCTTCGCCTCCAAGTCACCATGGGAGCACAGGGGTGGAAACAACGAGTGACGTCCGTTGTTGATCCACAGTGGCGATGAAGCGACGGCGAGGCCGGACGGTTAGCGCAGTGCGGCGGATGGGACATGGTCAAGGCACAATTTTCGGGCGCCGTTGGCACAGGATGTGCACAGGAGGGAACTGCGGAGTAGTTAATGGCAAGCGACAATAGCGCGGAGCAAGTTATGGCAGCAGAGGTGAGCGTGCAGGCGAGAGAGAGAGAGAGAGAGAGAGAGAGAGAGAGAGAGAGAGAGAGAGAGAGAGAGAGAGAGACTTGGAAGCACAGAGAGAGAGTCGGTAGGAGGAAGATGAAGTTAATAGGTGGGGCTCAGCATGAAGGGAAAGGAAATGGCTGTAGCCCAAAAGAGGATGATTTATTAAGAGATAGATTTCCTCCTCAGCTTGCTCCTCTAAACTTTAATTAAAACTTCTTCTTGAATTAATTTACATAGTTGGACAAAAATATTTAAAAGAAGTTGCTAAGCTAACATTAACAAAGTTTAAAGTGTAAAAATCTTTTTATTCAACAAGTGGATAATTTAATTAATGATGTACTTATGACATGATGCATATGAACATTAAATTATTTTTGATGCTATGCTTTTAAAAAAATTAACGTGCCAAATTTGTGTTTAAAATTTGGGATGTTACATTGATGCATTGTCTTTTGCTGGTTCACTGTTGGTCAGTACTGTATTGTGTTTAGTGACATTTTGCCACTGATCTGGTGTTGTTTTGGTGCAACCAAACTGTTTGTGTTACTGTTTCTAATTTGGTGGCAAATTTGCATATTGTCTTGTACATTGAATTCCCTAGAGTAGTACTGTTCATCTCTTACTTAGACCTAAATTTTAGTTTAATAATCTGTGATAGTAAGCCATCTTTAATTGTTGGAATGCTAACTTGATTAGCAACCCACTAAAGCAATCTAAGAGCAATTCTTTTCAATTAAATCTGAGCTTTATGCTGATTTTGTTGAATTCGGTTGAGACCATGTCTACTGGATGCATATTAATCATGAATTTATATGCCCTTCTACATAATCTTGGAGAATTCATGATTTTGACAATTATTCATGGTATTATTGTTATTTCTTTTGTTATATTCAATGTGAAATGCTTGTTCAATCTACTTAAACCGCAATATTTGCAACAAGACAAGCACTGTCACCACCTGCTACCTATCACACAAAATCGTGGGGTTTGACATCGATCAAGTTAGTCCTCTGAGCACCACGTTCACAGCTAACACTAATTTTTTGCCTGGGTCTAGTGAAGTCCATCTCACGTAAGCTATCGAACGAGATACCCTGCAAACAAAGATTAACTAGAAGAAGAAGGAAATTGTATGATAATATTATAAGTTAGTCTTTCTAATTTTTTGCGGGAGAATATAATATTATCATATAATAACTAGAAAGATTATATTGAAATTGTATGTCGTACGAAGAAGGAAAGATACAAGAGTCGTACCAGTACTTCCGAAGACTTCTCCGCTAACCCGAGACAAGCTCGACTCGACTCTAACTCCCAACTACACTAACTCAAATGGAAAGTGAAAGGGAACATGAGCTCCTTCTTGTTATTGTTGATTTGGCCAAGCATCCCTTATTTATAGTGCCTAGGAGAATTAGGGGTACTTATAGGCTGAGAGGGAGGTCGGTTACATGATAGGGTAGGTCGGTCAGCCTAGGGGGGGCGGCCGGCCTCTTTGTATCCACTGATGCTGCATCATATGGCTTAGATCAGCTCCTGGAGTCAGTTACACGTTGTCGCGAGGCAGTTACATGCAGGGGGAGGTCGGTCGGCCTACATGGGGCCAATTGGCCTGGGGTTGGCCGCCCAGCCCTCGGATGCACCGTCTTGGTTTCTTGGCTAGGATACTCTCCCTACGTCGGTTGCATGTTGGATGATCATTCTTGTGGATAAATATGTTTCCATCTTGGCCTTGATTACAATCGACGTTAAACCATTTAGCTCCACACGTACTTGTTTGCATGCATGTGAAAGGAGGTGGCGCGGTCTAGACAAGATGGGGCTGGCCGGCCTAGGGGAGGTCGGTCGGTCTCACATTTTCTTGACTTTTGCTCCATTAGATCCACACACTCAAATATTCATCAAAACATGTGTAACTTGTACAGTTGGTGTGAAAATGGTGCATAAAATCTAGTATAATCCCCATTTTTACGGAATAGTTGGCGAGAGAATTAAGGTTTAGCTACCTCCAACACTACACATCCCTAGGAGTCGTAAGACTAGATTCGGTCGACAACCCTCCTAGGCCAAGACCGAGCGTCTATGGCATGTGTGGCACACAATGGGCACTAGCAATTAGGCCGCCACCTTGGTCGTCTCCTATAAGTCATAGCATATTCAAGAAATACATATTTCTACCTCTACCACGTCTACAACTCCTACATGCCACATCAGTCAAAGGAAGGCTCACAAGGAAACTCAACAAGAAGCCCAACTCAAAATCTACCCTGATTCGGCCATCAATGCACAGCCTGCATTCAAACGGACGCCTAGGCTGCATATGAACTCCGTTTTCGATGCTCTACCACTTCACTGAAAGGTTAGAAAATAAGCTTTCCAATGTATTCGGCCTCACCTCAAAGTTGCTTTGGAATCAATAGAAAAACGCACAACAAGTGGTGCTAGTTTTCCAGTTAGGGTCAAACTATTGTCAAAATAGGTTTCGGGTTTGAATTTGAGTAGTGTAAAATGCTATGGCTGACCCCCCTACTGCTCCTCTAGTATACATAACCACCAAACCCTCTTCAAGGACTTGGGTTTGTTTTGTTATGTTTTGCCATTGCTACATACCAATAATCGCCCGTGTCGGTTAAACCGTCTAGACCGTCTGCTTTATTGTTACAGAACCCCACCTCGTTGTGAAACTGGTTATCTCTCATGCTTGTTATCTTGTTCTTGCTTGTTCTTCGAGTGCTTGTGGGAACAAATACCTTCGTGGTTAAGTTGATCATGTTTCGGCTAGGTCAATAACCAGTTGGAGTTGGTGTATCGATCACTAAGGAGCAAAGTCCTGTACGGTTGTAGTCAGTCCATCAACATCGATTCCAACCAAATCGATAGTTATCCCGCTCTCAACGAAAGATCGGGACCACTGCCCCTATCAGTTTGGTATTAGAGTGTCAGGTTGATCGATGAGAGATTTCTTGTTCTTCATTTTATTTTACCTAGAGTCCATAAAATAGCCATAAAAAATCACTTGGTCCAAGAAAAGAATTAGAAGGAAAATATTAACACAGAGAATGTACCTAGTATACATGTATCTTAGATGCTTTGCTACAACACATCAAAAGGCATCCTCCAAAAAATAAAAATGACAATTTCAGTAAATATACAGAAAAAAGAATAGATATTGTTAAACAAGGAACAAACACTTCAATTTGCAGAAAAATGGAATCACAAAATTTTGCACAAAAATTATACAATAATTGCCATACATTTTGTAAAAGAAAAAACTGCGAATAGAAATAAAAAAACTGTAAGAAAAACATCTAACGGTAAAACAAATGTTGGAGTTTAGGTTGTATGACATGCAGTTCACAAGCTTTTACTACATGACCGCACATGTATTATCCGGCATTTGCCATTATTTAAGGTGGAAAACATACAGCATCATCAAACATTTTCAGTCATAAAAAAAGATATTTATAGTAACACCAGGTACGAGCAATACATCAACCACAGAACACAGCATGCCATACATCAAAGTCCATAAGTCGAGTAGTCAACAGACACAAAAGTTACGCATATATGCCATTCATGAAATTTAAAGAGCAAAATACGTGAGCGGTCCCTAAACTATTAGCCAATTCTCATCTATATCCCTTTTATTTGAAATTTTAGTTTTGGGCCCCTAATCTTTTTAATTGGGTTCGTCTGGTGCAAACCTGCCACACAACAGGCCTGGAGCTGACGTGGCATTGACATAGTTGTCCATGTTACATAAATTATATAAAAAATTCAGGAAATAATTCTAAAAAAAGTATAAAAATATAAAAATACAGGAAATCATAAAACAATTCAGGAAAATTAATTAAAAAAAATATAAAATTGATGAAAACCAGAAAAACCATAAAAGATAATATCATAAAAACTATGGGAATATCATAAAAATAAAAGGAAAATCATATAAAATTCAGGAAAAATAAAAAATTGAAAAATTGACAGAAAACGATGAAAACCATAAAAATATGGGAATATCATAAAGATTATTAAAAATTGAAAAAAGTAGCACTTGAGAGATCTAATACGCCACGATGGTAGACATTAAAGATGACCACACTGCCTTTATGTTTTTCATAATTTTATGATTTGTTTTCATATTTTATATTTTTTAAGGATTTTCCCCTTTTTAGATTATTTTGATATTTTCTACATGTTTGTAATGATTTTCCAGTATTTTTTTATTTTTATGATTTTCTAAACAATGTTCCCACATTTTAATGATTTTGTTATTATTTTTTAATGATTTTCCTGTATTTTAAAGTTTTTTTAATGATTTCCCCCTTTTAAAACTAATTTACGTGACATGAACGATCACGTTGACCGCAGGGTTGTCATGTGGCAGGTTTGAACCTGGGCAAACACATTTAAAAAGGTTAGAGACATAAAACTGCAGTTTTAAATAATAGGGATTTAGATGAGAATCAAATATTAGTTTAGTAACCGTCCGTGTGTGTTCTACTTAAATTTAAAAGTTTACAACTAATCTATACTCCCTCAGTCCCACAAAGAGTGCATTTCTAGTGTTCAAAATTTATCCCAAAAAGAGTGCATTTGTAGCCTTTGGACCATCTAGATGGGTTCATTTGGTTGATTAATTGCTTGTTTTTTTCCTTTTCCAAGGTGCATGCGCATTAAATTGCCTGGTTTTTTTTCTTTCCAAGGTGCATACACATTTAATTGCCTGGTATTTTACCTTTCCAAGGTGCATGCATGTGGTTGTTAATAACTTTAATTAGGGGTAGCTAGGTCATTTCTCATGGCTACTAATCTGTCTTAAAAATCCTAAAAATGCACTCTTTGTGGGACGGAGGGAGTATGTAGCTACAAACACAGTAGCCTAGCACGGAAAGAATAAAATCCCTCCTTGGAAGTAATCGTGTGCAGATCCTGAATGAAAAATTAATGAATATTTAGTCATCAAATAAAAAGTAGAAATAATAGATGGAAATTTAAAGGGCTAACCTGTCAAACATAGTCACAAACAGCCACCCTCGGAAAGGATGGCGGGTGTTAGAAGAAAGGAAGATAAGTTATGTTTGGAAGTGTTAGGAGAGAAGAACCAGGAGTGACGGTAGGAATGATGACTTTTGGTCAAGAATTTTGCAATTTTAAAGTATTGACTAGGCTGGAGTGGTATAATGATCACACAAGATAATTAACATTCAAATAGCTAGATAGGGTAATTCTAAATTATCTTGAAAACTAGCTTTATGCAAATAAAAGAATACCCTTCCCTTCTCTTGAATCCTATATCCATTATAGGAATCAGGATCAGTGTCGGTGCCTAAAACTGCCCACATAGGACCATATACCGACGACATAGTACTTTGTCGATGGCTAGCCGCCGACATAGCTTCGACGACACAGGCGGAATCTATCAGCAGCCCGCTGACAAAGCCGCATCCGAGGCATGCCACTTGGGTTAGGGCTATGTCGGCGGCTTAATTGGCCATCGACACTAGCTCCCCCTGACAGCACGCGCAGGGGTGACGGCGCTCTAATGAGTGGACCCCACAGAAAGGACGCTAGCCCGGCATGTGGTGGCACAGTGTGGATGGCTCATACTTAGGCCGCCGACACAGGTGCAACATGTTGGTTTGCCTGGCTGCCTTCTGTGTCGGTGGCCTTAGTATGTGCCGCCGAGAATGAGACACACCTATGTCGGCGGCCAACTATATACCGCCGGCACTGGTGTTGTCCGATGGCCGCCCTGGGGCGCACCTGGACAGGAGCAGTGTGGTCGGCCTTGTTCAAGGCCGACGACATAGGTACTATTTTAGAAATAAAAAAATCTAGTAATTGTTAAAAAAAAGATCAACTTCAACCTAAAAAACCCCTATTCACAGCATATATATATTCCCCAATACACCCGACCACATCCACACATAATTAGATGCTTGATACCACATTTTCGAGCACATACATATTCACATAATTCCAAAATACAAAATTATCGATAAATAGGGACCAAACTCATTTCAATATTCACATACACGCACAATTGACAACAAAATAAGTTTAGAAGTTTATAGCAAACACATATAGGTCACAAAGTCACAAATGGTAAAATAGAATGCTACAAAGTCACACAAGGTCACATATGGACATCTAGTGGTTTTGTGAACCGACATCGAGGCCGGGATAAGGGTCAAACAACTCCGTCATGAATTGCTCAAGCGGAGACGACCTTATGGCACCGTCGTCACTATTGGCGATTCTTACGCTCAAAGAAATTAATCCACAAGCGGACGGATATCGCTTGTAGTTTTCACCAGGAGTATTCCTAGAGTTATCGAATCCACAAGGAATGAGGGTTTAAAGAGATAATCCTCTATATCTTAATTATTTAAAATACCAACCAGTCTAGGTAATGGGGCTTAGGATAATTGAAATGACCGGGACACACACACACGATAAATATTCACACAAATTAAAGAGAAAGCTACACTAGCTAGATAGACAGTTGGGAGGACAACGAGACAAGTTTTAATAAGTTCACAAAGACTAGCTAGATAGACAGTTTACTTGAGCGAGCTTAGGGTAATCAACTAGTGGTCCACTTGATATTCGTCGTTGGAGCTCGGACACTCACTACCACCCGCTATCCTGAATTGGAATCCCGAGTGGTTATGATCGTTCCGATTTGGCTCTACTGGTCCAAAGCCGGACGCTGTGGGTTACGCACGAGATACTTAGTATCTACGGATGGATAGGACTGTCACCACCTACCACCTACCACATATACGTGGGCCCGGGTGTAAACCGAGTTAGTCCTAGCCTCAGACACCATGTCTGCGACTATTCCTAATCAATCTTCCTCAGTACAAAACGAAGTTGATCTAGGTTCAATGCCTGACTCTAACAGTATATGAGTAAGAATCTAAACAAATTCCAGACGAATATAAGCTACCGGTAAAGTAAATCTACACAACTCATTTATGCTGATATACTCAGCTCAAATAAAGTTCAACACTATAGCAATGAATGAAGTGATCTCACTAATTGAAACAATTAGGAAAGGGTACAAGAGCTATTACCCGAATTCCCGAAGACACTTCCAGAACTCCGAGCGTCGGCTCGACTTGACTCTAACTCCCAACTTCTACTAACTAAGAGCTACTCTACTAAGTGGAATGAAAATGTGAAAGTGTTGTGTGTTGTTACAAGTGAGGAGAGGGGGTCTATTTATAGTGTTGCGCAGCCAACCGGGGTGCTCCACGTGTAGGGACACGTGTCATCCATCCCTCCTCCAAAGGGGAATTCGAGGGGGCTCAAGAGTGGGTCGGCCGGCCGACCCACCTTCTTCACCTCCCGGCCGTGGAGTTCGTCTTGGATGGTCCCTTGATGGTGTAGATTATCCCCTTAAGCCGGTGCATCAAATGGACTTGCGCAAGAAAGGAATCCAAGGGAATGCTATGCTCATTTGTGAAGCAACCGTGTCCATTCGATCAAACCGACGGCAGTGGATGGTCTAGATGGCCTCATTTTATGTTTTTATGCCACTGGGAAGAAGACAGGGCTGGATCGGTGACATGGATGGGTCGGCCGGCCTGGCCTTTTGCCCGATCTAGCCCTAGTTTGTCCTGTTTTGCACCTGTAGACCCAAACTCACCAAAACATGTGGAACTTATTAGAATAAATAAAATGTTAGTATAAACCTTGATTTTCCCTCGAAAAACCAGAATTCCGGAATATGTTGACGTATAAAATTGGTGTTTATTTGACGTCAACAGTCACCTCCCTGCGAAGCAATCATCGCAGGCATAGACTTAGCCGAACCGGACATCTGCAAGAGTGGAGGAAAACGTAAATTGAAAAAACGTTTTACATTTGTGTACTGTTATGAATATTTGTGCAAAACTAGAGGAAATGCATTGCCCCTGGAGAAGCTGTGGGAGTATGTGGAAACTGGACCATAGGGAACCAGTGTGGCAGCACGAACGGGGGGATAGTGCCGGCCTGTGTCTTTGGGCCCCCCGGCGTTGGCGTAGAAGGCATCTGTGCCTGGCTGGAGGACTCCGCCCCCGAGAACACCTGCGGATATAATATCTTAGTATCTTAAACTAGAGAGGACAACCTAGCTAGCTACGTATATGATCTTAATTACCTTTTGCATGTACTGCATCATGTACAAGTTCTGTTCTTGGATGGCCTGCATCCGCCGGTTGTTCTCCTCTTGCTCTGCCTTCCACCACTGCACGTCCGCCGCCATCTATTGTTGCAACTCCGCGATGAGTTTTTTTGGGCGTCCAGCTGGGCACGAGCGGAAGCTGAGGACTGTTGTCGACGTGCCCTGACCTTAGGCTTGTACAAGTCGAGTGGCACGACGACATTCATGGCGCCGTACTTGCCGTGAGACCTCTCACCGAACTCATCGTAGATGAGCACAGGGTCGCCCGGCATGTTGTCGGGGTTATAGGTATCCTGCGAATAAATCAGATATGTTGCGGATTAGTTCAAAAAGCTCGAAGTAGGTGTAGAGAAGCGAATAGAGATAGTCAATTACATGCTTCTCCTGGGCAGCCAACGGCATCAGTGACTATGTCCCGTCTGGCCAGACACGGGGCGTGTGTGCAATCCTCCACATGGAGATTCCAAATGGCTCAAGTCTCGTATTGTTCTCCGGTGTGAAATCAAATAGTGATATATTCAGTAAAGTTATGAGATGAAGTTGATTGTATATATAAAAAATAAGTGTGCTTACGATGTCTCGTGCAACGTGACCCATGCCGAGGTCTCCTAGGTAGGTGGAGCAGATTTTCGGGTTGGCGTCCTTATTGCCTCTATTCCTTTAAGACATGTCGATCTAGTCCGGTGATTCCCACATCAGGCATAGGTCCCTCTGTCCATCCACTCTGGACGCCAATCCATGTACTGTTTGGCGTCGAGGTACTACAGAGCTACCCTTTCCCTCGACATCTATCGGCCTCTCTTCTTGTGGTGTTATCCAGCAGTTTGCAAAAGTTGTTGAATCAATTAGCGGAGAGGTTATATTTGGTCTTCACTGCCATTAGACGCGACATTGCCGAGAGCATGGTGACATCGCTATGCTCATGCAACGGCTTCCTTGCAGAATCAAGAAGCTTCTCGAATTGTTGCGCAAGTGGCTTGGACTCTTCCTCGTGTGAGAGATCGTAAGTCCTACTCACATCATTCATGAGCTTATCCAATCTGTCGTCCTCGACTTCGTCGTAGCCTTCCCCAAAATCCACAGGGCTACACACCAGTGCCCGACGCTTCCTCTCACCATGATATATCCATTCAAAGTAGTTTGGTTTGAAGCCATGCATACAAAGGTGCTCACTAATATCCCCCTTGGACCTCTTCTTGGTGTTCGAGCACGCAGCACAGGGACAACACACGAGCGCTGCATTAGGGTTGGGGAATCTTTGAAAAGCATTTTCCACGAATGCGTCAGCCTTGTCGAACCACTTGTTCGTGTGCTGTCCAGACTTCATCCATTCATCGTGGAATGATTTATGATGGATTGTGCATGCTTTACCACATTAGATTGCACATAGCAATGACTCGTATCGAGCCGTGCGTGTCACGGAAAGGGCCGGGCACCAGCGGCCTAGGGGGGAGGGTCTGTGTCATCGGTAGAGGGGCAGGCCGCGGACATAGCAAGGCTTATGTCGGCGGCAAGTTCCAATGCCGCCGACACAAGTATTGCCTGCCCTTCCTACGTGAACTCCCTGGTTGGCCCAACATGGCAGAAACGTCCTTTTGTCTAATAAGCAGAACCAACCTGAACTCCTTCCGTCTGGGGCGTTAGGGCGTCGTCAAGGGGAGACACAATGTGGTCGACTGGCCTTGGGCTGACGACACATACTATTTTGGCGGGCTTAGAAATTCAAATTTTCTGACATGCGCAGAAGGGAATGTGGAATGTGTCGGTGGTCTTGTTTGGGCCGACCACATACCTTGTCGGGAAGTAATCTTTTCGTCGACTTCTTCGTTGGCCGCCAACATTGCCTTATCGTCAGGATTTTGGCCGCCGACATAAAATTTTTGGTCACCGACAGTGATGTCGTTTCCTGTAGTGATCAGTAAGTGCATTTGAAGGGACGTTAACTAGCCAGTGTTTGGATGACACTGACCTCACATATTCTCACCTTTTTAGATGGAGGTCAAGAAGTGGACACACACGAATGTCGTGATGACGAGGAAAAAGGCTACGACGATGTTTAGGGTCACTCCAATTGCCTGCAGAAATGCATAGCCATTATATAATTTTTTTGGACATATTTTGGTTCTGCTGACTAGCAAACTCTGATGATTCTTTTGTATTAAGGCATACTAATGTTCGCCTTACTGTTACTAATCCTATGGGCGTAAAACTATATCATCATGTAATATTCACGGTGATCTTTTATTATGCATGAAACGATATGTAGCTATATGTTGCAAGCACTAGTATACTAATTCAGAAACTAGTGGATATAAACAACTGCTGTCAGTTAGGTATGAAAATGAGGACCGGCGTTAATGCGTTATCCTTGTTTCACTAATTAGATCATTTCAATTTATTTTTCTTTCGTTATCTATTTGCCTAAGCTTCCGTTTAACGCTGATAGCTCATTTACCTTTAGATCCAACAATCGGTTGATTTTGTCCACTATTTGAAGTAAATTTTTTGTCTTAGATTTATTTGGCTTAATAGCGCATACTAAACTCTCTATTGTCTCCCAAAATTGTAATAAGTCCATAGTGTGAAAAGCTGACTGCAACATTCAGCGTCAACACACCAGTAGTTTTATTGATGGTGTAGGAATATTTTATGAAAGGGGGCGACTAGACAACGGGATCCCGTCGGGAGCCTACCCCGACGGGATCGAGTCCTTCTGTTTTTTCCTTCGCGCGCGGAGCGCGCTAGGGACGGTTTTTCCTTTGCGCGCGGTCGCGTGGAGCGCGTCTGGAAATGGTTTTTCCCCGGTTCGCTTCTATCCCCTAGTTCGTGCGGGGAGCGCGCCTGGCACCCCCGGTTCGCATCTATCCCCCGCGCGTGGAGCGCGCGTGCCCAGCGCCAGCGACCTCTCTCCCTTGCGCCGCCTCCGGCCTCACCTTGTCGTCCCTTGCGCCGCCTCCGACATCTCCTCCAGCGACTGTCTCCTTCGCCACGCGCCATGATACCATCTTCGTCAAGCCACCATGGCGCTGTCCGCACGCGTCCAGGAGAACACGCGGCTCCAATCCGGCCTGATGAGATGCCCTCTCCGCCGTTGAATCGTCCAGCGAGAACCTCCTCCGGCGGCTATGCGTGTCTATCGATAAGGTACTGCAACCTCCCAACTCTCACCCCCCATGCCCCCACTAGATTTTCCCCTGCCTGTCGCCTTGTTCCAGTTGTGCATGCAAGATGTTTGTTGAAATTCCTTAGTAGCCAAGATGCTCTTCCTAGCGGCCTACCTGTTCAGAAAAACACATGATTTGTATTGTCCCCTTACACAAAAACTTTTTCTTGTGTTGTTGCAGGATGTTCATATATTAGCACCTAGAAGAGATGACAGCTCCATCGGCAGTAAGAAGATTGTGGGTACGGACATGGCGATTAACCTTGCTGGGGTGGAAGCTTGTAGTGCAGGAGAACAATTCGTAGATGTGCAAACTGATCAAGTTCTCTCTAAACAAATGGCAACATCAACTGCTGATTTGGCCCGCTCCAATGGCAACAAGGAAGAAGACTGTGTCAGTTCACAACCAATCGCTCCATATGTTGGGTTAGAGTTTTACACTGAGGGTGAGGCGAAAGATTTCTATAAGAAATATGCTCGTAACGTGGGATTTGGGATTAAGGTTTCAAGCACTAAAAAGAGGCAGTGCTATGAAGGAGTACAATCTCTTTGAGTTTGCGTGCAGGTTCGAAAGGAGCACAAAAGCAAATGAGTCTTTTGGGAGCTCTGTGAATGCAACCCGCAAAGAGAATAAGCAAATTAAAACAAACTGTAAAGCAAAGCAAAAAATTTTATATTTTAACCCTTTTTAAAAAATAATTTATTTTTAACCCCTCGGAATTTTTTTTTTCAAATCTAACCCTTTTGGACACGCCATTGCAGCTGGCGCGGCGAATGCACTCTGACGCGCCATTCCATATGGCGCGGCAGATGTGCCACGCTGGCAGCCCCGGTCAATGGCCGCCAGCGTGGAGAGTCGTGGGTCCCACCTTGACGCGCCAACCCGCCTGGCGCGTCAAGGCCCCTTACAGAGGCGCGCGACGGGGCTCCTCTTTCCTTCTCTCTCGCTTCCCTCCTCATTTTCCCTTCTCTCCTCTTCCCTAAGCAATCACCTAGTCCACTAGAAGAACTTGATCTCCATCCGGGGAGATTAGTTGTGGGGAAAAGTTTTCCTCCACCATGACAGGTGATCTCCTCTCGATTAATATTTTATTGATCCATGTTTTACACATTTTTGATTGCTTTAGGGTTAGGGTTAGGGTTAGATTGTGTTTTGCGGTTATTATTGATTCTTGTAATATGAATCCGTAGTATATATGTGTAGTTTAATGGTGGTAGAAAGTATGTTGAATTATATGGAGACTTTATATTTTTAATTTAATGTAGGAAATAATGTTGACAAAGGGAAGGCAAGACTCAAATATACGGATTACCCTAGGAGCAAGGATGCTCCAGTTCGTTCCTCCCCGTTTCCGGTTCCACTTTGTGAGCATGACCTTCCTGCGGAGGTTCAACAGTCTAGGGATCCTGATACTGCCGGTAGAGCCTTCTACACTTGTGGTATAAAGCACAGTAACAATATGCAGTGTTCTATTCGGCCGTGTTGTTTTTTCGAGTGGATTGATGGCCCAGAAATGTTCGATCCGAGAATCCGACTCTTTCCCTGGCGCTCCATGGACACTAAACCAGTAAAAGATTTTAGGCGTTGGATTCCTCCTCGTGCAAACCCACCAGAAATGACAAATGAGGAGAAGGCGGTTGCAAGTGCGGGGAGAGCAGTACACCCTCCTTTATGTCATTGCATTGAACGGTTTATCTTAGTAAGGCCTAACCCAAGGGTGGACTTTATTCCATTCTTCCGTTGCCCGTACAATGATTCAGTAAGTGTATGCATGTCATTTTCTATTTAAATTAATGTCATTTTGTACTAAATTCGATAACAAAGTGATTTTTCCGTAGGATGGCTGACCTTTGTGTGATTTTCAGGAGTACATTTATGGTCCCAAGTCCTGTTGACCTTCTAGTGCGGAAGTGGAGGCTTTCCACTCCGGGGATAAGTAATGGCCGTGTGAGGAATATCCACCCACTACTTGTAAGTGCGGGATACTAGCCCGTACAGGTGTTGTCCCATCGGAGCTCGGGTATGGATATTATTGTGGCAACTCTTATGGTGATTTTTGGGTGCGTTATACTTGCACGACTCTTTTTTATTTGTTCAGTATATTTCATTGCATGTTTAGTTTAATAACTCTTACGGTAAATCTTGTAGGAGGGAAGGACATGTGATTGGGAGAAATATCGGGACAAGAAGCTTTGAAGCCGAGATTCTTAATTTGTGCGAACTCGAGCGAGAGAATATAGTAGAGAAGAGGAAGGAGAAGATAAGACATGAGCATGGTGTGCTCATGCCGTCCTAAAGACAAAAAGAAGGTCTTGGATGACATGGCGAGGGAGTGTGGCGTGCCACGTGGCTACTTCACCGCTTGAAATAATGGAATATTGGAGAAGGTATAGGGGAGGTACCCACCGGAGTTGACCCAAAAGAGGTGAAATATCAAAGAGAGGTGGCGAGGCACGGAGGAGATGGAGAAGGAGCCTTGAGCTTGAGCGGTCTGAGAAGAAGTTGGCCGAGGGTTCACTCATTGATCTAAATGCCAAGTACCAGCCTAATTCATGGGAGGGTTATTTGCAAACGGTTCAGCGCAAGAAGGCGAGGAGGACGGTGGAGATGGATACCGTGAGGGCTCTTGTTGGTAACCTGCCTCATATCGTGCCGGATGATGATGACGAGGATCGAGAGGAGTGAGATCGACTTGATTTGATGTCGTTATGTAATATGATAATGAACTTAGTATGTTGTCTCCTATTGAACTGTTGTATGCAGCATCTTGAAAACCTCTGTATCCGGTTTGAACAATTAAAAATTAGATGTTATGGTTGTCATGATTTTAATTAGTGTATCTTTCTCAGAAACAAATTATGTGGTTTTCTGATGAGTAGTATCTTTAATCGTACCTGCGCTTGAATTTTACGGGAAAAATAAAGTGTTCGTATAGAGAGAACCAAATTAGAAGGAAACCCATGCTTGTAGAAGATGAGGCACTCGGTTTGCGAGAATAGGTCATGCGGCGGTGAAACCACCGCGCGCCGATGGTATTGGCGCGTCAAGGATGCTGCTTGCCGCTCGGTGGAACTCAAACCGATGGTTGTCGTGCGATTACGGTTTGGAGGAATAGGCTGTGCGGCAGTTCAACTCTGCCGCGCCAGTGGGGTTGGCGCGTCAAGGATGCACTGCCGCTCCAGCTGGACCCCCAAACCAGTGGAAGTCGTGCAGTTCTGGTTTGCAGGCATCGGCCGTGCGGCAGGAGAGCACTGACGCGCCAACACAACTGGCGCGTCAAGGATGCACTGCCGCCCCAGCTGGATCCCCAAATATGGATTCAATCAAAGAGGCAACTGACACGTCGCTATCCGCCGCGACAATGCCAGCGATACGGCGCCCTAAATACTTGGCTGTGTTTTGAGCATGCACCTTCTTTGTGTTCGACGGACCACACATGTGAGGTTGCCTAACACGACTAATCTTCCATCTACCAGTAAATTTGTCCAGCCGAGCCCACACACCCCAAAGGCATCCTTGTTTGCAGTTCACCGTGTACCTGACTTTGACGTCCGAATGAGTAACATTGTATGGCCTATGGTGTCTCACCGCGTAGTCCATCAAGAAGTACTGCAATTGCTGCAGAGACTCGAATGACATGCCCTTTCGAATCTCTAGATTCCCAGAATCCGGCAGAACATCGGTTGAAAGCAAACCGCTCTCACATATTGCCATGTGAGTTCGGCTAAGATCCTCAAAGCTGGTCCCCGTTGGCACATCAACATGAACTGCCCTAAGCTGCCGCCTCTCCTCAGCCGACAATGCGTGCGTTGCTTGTCCTCTATCTTCCACGCCTAGACAAAGAACCTCATCATCTCCTTCCCCCAACTCTTCCTCCACCTCATCTCCTTCACCCACCTCATCTTCTTCCTCCACCTCATCTCGTTCCTCCAACTCTTCTTGTTCGCCTTGCACCCCCTCTTCTTCTGCCCTCTCCTCATCATAGGATTCCTCCTCAGATCCTAGAGAAATTTGGTCGTCTTCCACATCACGTTCTTCCTCCTCAAAAACTCCATCATCAAAGTCATTCATGAAAAAGCCGCTATCAAAATTATCAAACGGCTCTCCCATCACCTCCATAACACGTGCTTGATTCGACCTGCCTTCCTCCAAGCGTGCCCAAATCACGAGTCAAGTGCTCAATGACCTCATCTTAAATCGTCAACACTTTGCACAGCTTGTACGAGTCTCGCTAATGAGCCACTCGCACATGCGATCTCAACCACCACCTCCCAACAGCTGACGTTCGAATTTTTCACAACATCCTTGTAACAATTCCAATCCGACTCAGATGAAATCTTCAGCATCACATAGTGAGCTCTAGCCTTTCCAAAATCAATTCTTCCTTGCAAAAACAGTTCACCCTGACCAACCCTACAACTAATGAAAGACCGGCAGCGGGAAACTAAATCATCAAAGCTTGGGCTCCTATCAAACAATACCACATCTTCCTTCATATTCTCAAACTCTCCGTTCTCTCTTATTGTTCCACCATGAAAAAAACGGACTAAACGATCCATCTACAATATTAAACATACCAAATTCAATTTGTTTAGACCTAATAAACAACAATATCATCTACACCAAAATAAAATACCGCATACGTACATGCAATGGATTCTACACGTTAATACCACGGCCAGTACATGCAACACGTATACCACGGTGCTTGGATCGAACTAAACACGTCAATATGCAACATAAACCAAGTTTTTCCCCTAAAACCCTAACTACTCAAATCCTACGAAATGCGGTTAATCGAGAGACAAATCGAAGAAAAATATTGAACAATCACCTTCACAAGAGGACGGGGAACGATTTCCCCACTCCGCAGCCCATCGGAGACAGGCGAAAGGGCGGGCGGGCGCGGCGGCGGCGGGCGGGCGGTGAGGTTCTCTGGGGAGGAGGAATAGCGAGGGCATCTCCGCGCTGCTTCAGAAGGCCTTGACGCGCCCAGCGGGTTGGCGCGTCAAGGTGGGACCCACCGATCCGAGTGGCGGCCATTGACCGGGCCGCCGGTAACATCTGCCGCGCCACATGCATCGGCGCGTCAGAGTGGTAATGACGCGCCAGGTGCCGTGGCGCGTCCAAAAGGGTTAGATTTGAAAAAAAAAATTCCGACGGGTTAAAATTAAAATTATTTTTAAAAAGGATTAAATAATAAAATTTCGTGAAAGCAAAGATGGTGGTGTTGAAGAGAAAAGACAAGTGGTGGTCAACATTGTCAGCTTGCAACACAACCACCAATTGATGGCCCCATAAACAGTCCGTTTTGATAGATCACACAGGCGCATCTCAGACAACGACTATGAGTTGATTGAGACGCTGCACAACAACATACCCACCCGACAAATCATGTCTTTGTTGTCCGAAGCATATGGGAATGCGAGGGATGTGCCATGCATTAAGAAAGATGTCAGCAACCCGAAGTTTGTGCTGAGCCATATAGGAGGAGGCAGTGACATGCAAAAAACGATTGAGTACTTCGATGAGCTGCGGATGGACGATCCGGCGCTGTTCTACAGCATGCAAATTGGTGACAATGGTGCGATCGACAGTCTCTTTTGGGCCGACGACGCATCGATTGAGACATACATGGTGTTCGGGGACTGCATCCTTTTCGACACCACCTATTGCACAAACAGGTATCGCATGGCCTTTTGTCCAATAATAGGTGTCAAAAACCACGCTCAGACCATCCTCTTTGGCTGTGTTTTCCTAAAGGATGAGACCATTGAGACGTTCAAATGGATGCTTCAGACGTTCCTGAAGGCAATGCGACAGAAACATTCAAAGTGTGTCATGACAGATCAAAGATATGTAAGGTTATGGAGGCTGCAATTGCAAATATTCTGCCCACAACAGTGCATAGGCACTGCTTGTGGCATGCCTATAGGAATGAGAAAACAAAGCTTGGAACCGTCATGTCAACAAAACCAGGGTTGGAGGATGAGCTGAGGGCTTGCATAGATCACTCCCTAACAATTGATGACTTTGAACAAAGGTGGCACGAGATTGTTTCTGCACATGGCTTGTTAGATCACACATACCTGAAGCACATGTTTGAAAATAGGCAGAAGTGGTTCCCATGCTACTTTATGGATGACTTTTTCCCATTTATGAGCACGACACAGCGGAGTGAGGGCATGAATTCCTTGTTTAAGAATTTTGTGCACCCTAATGGCTTGATAAGGAACTTCATTTTTTAGTATGAAAAGCTGGTGCAGTGGTGCATGGACAGAGATGACCGTGAACGGTTCGTAAACATTCAAACTGAACCGGTTCTTTGGTCGAGGTACCAAATAGAAGCACAGGCTTCCAAATTTTACACTAGAGAGTTGTTCCACAAGTTCAAGGCAGAGATCAGGAACACAGCCGTGTATAGTGTTGTAGATGGAGGTGTTGATAATGCGTATGTTGTTGAGGACATGACAGCTCAGGGTGTAAATAGATCATTCAAGGTGGTTGCGGAGAAGGAATCATCAACATTCGAATGTGTGTGCAAGAAGTATCAAAGGGATTGCTTGTTGTGCGACCACGCACTGCGAGTTATGATACATCTTAACGTAAATGAGATCCCCCAGAAGTACCTGAAAGAGCGATGGACAATGGTAGCTGTCGTCACGTCAAGGTCGACATATGTGCCTGGGGCGTGTAGTGCTTTGAGCAATAGGAAAATGAAACACGCTCGCACATGTAGAAAGTCAATATCAATTGCTAATGATGCGTGCAGGACAGATGAAGGCTTCGATATTTTCATGGATTCGCTGGAGGATGTGCGAGGACGTCTAGATGCTCTCAACATTGGTGTGCGCGAAAGCGATCGTCACAAAACAGCGAGAGGGTTGGGCTGTCGGTTGGGGAAAGCAATGTGGTTTTGTATAAAGATCCTGAGAAGGAGACAACAAAAGGTCGGCCAAGAAAGTACACAAAAATACGCTCATCCATATTTGACAACGATGTAGCAATGGAGAAGAAGAGGGGTAAGAAACAGAGGATGGCTGGAACCTCACGAGTACATGTAGATGATGGTGTCAAATCCTCACAACCACAGGGAGACGATGGTGACAAGCAATCAAAAGTGGATAAATTTGTTGACTCTTTTCTTCGAATGCAAGAGAGCAAGTAGATAATGAGCTTGTTTTTCTCTGTATTTGAAGTATTCCTAGACTATGTGCTGTATTAAACTATTTCATATTTGAAATGAAGTGTATTGTGGACTGCATGGGCCTCGGGTATCCTCTAGAAGGCCCATAAGGGAGCAGATAGGGGGCGACCCAGGTCGGTTGGCCGAAGATGGAAAGCACTCGGATCGGGCGGAACTTAAGCCGCAAGAAAGGGTTCGAGTTTACGGGACATCCCCATGTAATTAGCAGATCAATGCATATGTTCCATGTAACATCATAACAGAAATAGTTGCCATATACCCCGCGACTTACTGTAAATTCTATCCCCCCCTGTACTATATAAAGGGAGGGGACAGAAGCCATCGGCGGGAGGCCATCGAATCATCGTTAGGAGCACCATCTTGCATCCCGATTCACCAAATAATCCCAGAGCACAGGAAGTAGGGTATTACCTCCTCCGTTGAGGGCCTGAATCTGTATAACCCTGTCTTGTGCTAGCCATCTTACCTAGTTCTTGATTAGCGTCCCCTCGTACAAATTCATTGCCGGCGGTGACCCCCCAGTTAGTCACCCGTCGACAGTTGGCGCGCCAGGTAGGGGCAGCGTCAAGATCGTTTTTTAGATCAGATGGCTTTTTCGAGATCGCGGTACGTCGACATGAGGCCAGGAGAGACCCTTCGCTTCGGCGCCCTGGACTTCGTTGCTGACGGCATCAGCAATCTTCGTCTCTCTCCCCCACGGGAGATCGTTCAACCAGAAGGTACACGCAATCAATGGGATCCATTGCCTTTTGGCTTGGAGAATTCTGCATGTGCTTTCTTCCGGAAGATCCGTCGGCAGCCTCACTTCGCCCCCCTAAGCGAGGAAAGCGAAGAAGAGCCCGATGAGATCGCCTACCCCGGTCTGGACGCCCTCCAGCCCGGTGAGGTCTACAAATCCCTGACTGGATTTCTCTCTGGACTTGGGAGTCTTGCCGCGGCCTCCGCGCAGACCGATCCTGAGATTCAGGCGAGGGACAACCACTCGGGAAACCGATCTGCTAATCCGGTCGGCTCATTCCAATCGGATCCTGCAGCGTTCGTGGGTGTCATCAACGGTGGCCAACCCATTGGACAAAGCGAACAAGTCAGCTTCTCAGCTTCCGACTCAGAGTCAGACGGGAGTGCTGAGATTCGTAACTATCGTGAGGTTTTCGTCCTTGGGGCGGAGGACCATCACTCTACCTCTCAACAGGTCAGACCCGAGACAACCGCTGTTGTTATGGAAGACCGAGACTGTGCGCGTCAACTTCGCGCACGCGGCCGCGACGTCCAGAATGAAGTTAAGAGATCAGGAGGTTTACAATACTCCCCAGGCCAACGTCATGGCGTCGAAGACCCTTCTCGAGACCATTGCGCAACAACTTCCGGAAGGCAGTCCGTGCATCCAGAACCTCGCCCGAGCGACGGCCATGGTGGAGATGGCTGCCATTCAGCAAAACGAGGCGATTCCCGCTCCGACCGCTTCGGCTCGCAGTCGATCTACGCGCAATGGGAATCGGGCTCGCGCCTCTGCGGCAGGTGAATCTCATCAGTCACCCGCACGCGATCTACGTCAAGATATCGAAGCCAGCGGCGGAGCGCAAAGAACGGTGGGCGAGACTCGCCCCATCACGATCGCCATAACGGCGATCGGCCGAGAGCACCGCCAGCCGGCGCGACCACCGCCAAGAGCAGCGTCAAGGCCCGCGTCGGGAGCGTCGTAGCAGATCCCCGGCGCGGAGGCGGCCACAACCATTGGAGGGGATTCGGGCCTTTACCCCGGATCTTCGCCGAGTGGTTTGGCCGGAAGGATTTAACCTCAAAGGCATCGACAAGTTCGATGGCGAGAGGGACCCAAAGAACTGGCTGCAGGTTTATGCCTTAGCGGTCAGCGCGGCAGGAGGTGATCAGAACGTCATGGCAAATTACTTGCCGGTCGCTTTGACCCCAACCGCCCAGACCTGGTTAACGGGACTCCCGGAGAGCTCTATCGAGTCTTGGGACGACCTCCAGGAACAGTTCATCGCCAATTTCCAAGGGACCTATGAAAGGCCCGCGGGGAGATGGGAGATTGGACAGTTACACAGGCGCAAGAGCGAGACTCTCCGTGAGTTCATCAAGCGCTTTACTAAAAAGAAGAACGAGATCCGGGACGTTTCGGAGCAAACAGTCATTGATGCCTTCTTCGCCGGGTGCAAATCCGAGGAGTTAATCAGGCAGATGACCCGGGACCCCACGTGTAATCTCAAAGCCATGTTCACAATGGCGGATCAGGAGGCCGAAGCCGAGGAGGCCATCGCGAATCATCGCGGTGTCAACGACGGAGGCCCGAAAAAGAAGCCTAACGACGAACAAGGCAAACCCAAGGACAAGAAGTGAAAAGGGGATGAGATGGTTGCCAACGTGGAGCACTACCGACCTAAACCCCCCAACGACAACGACTACAAAAAAGTGATGGATTCGGTATGTCCCTTCCATCCTCGAGGAAAGCATGCTGCCAAGGATTGACTAATTCTGCAGAAGTTCGCCGAAAGTTCGAACCAGTCGGCTAAAGGCGGTCACGGCAAGAAGCCTGATGGAGACTACCAGGACGCCGAGCGCGAGATCAGTTATATCTTCGGGGGCTCTGATGCGTACGAGTCCAAGCGGAAGCAGAAGCTTACCACTCGGGAGATCAACGCCATTGTGCCTGCTACTCCAAAATACTTGCGCTGGTCCGAGGTGCCCATCACCTTTGATCGATCAGACCACCCAGATCGGATTGCTTTCCCTAGAAGGTATCCGCTGGTTCTGGATCCAGTCGTTCAAGGAAGTAAATTAAAAAGGGTCCTGGTTGATGGCGGGAGTGGGATTAACGTCCTTTTCTCCAAGACCTTCGACCAAATGAAAATCCCACATTCTGAGCTACGGAAAGGGTCATCTCCGTTCCACGGGGTAATCCCCGGGACGTCCGCAGTACCACTCGGACAGATTTCCCTACCGGTCACGTTCGGGACCAAGGAGAATTATCGGACCGAGAGTCTGAGTTTCGAAGTGGCTGATTTCGAGACGGCATATCATGCTATCTTGGGAAGGCCAGGGATTGCCAAATTCATGGCGGTCCCCAACTATACTTATCTCGTCTTAAAGATGCCAGGTCCTAATGGTGTAATCACCCTCCCTGGTGACGTTAAGCGATCCTCGCTTCTGTGACAAATAAAGTCGTGAAATGGCGCAAGCACTCGACTCATCTGCTGAGATGGAAAAGATCCGACTGGAGGTTGCATCCCTTCAGGAGGAAGGAGACGTCCCCGCTAAAAAGCAGGCCAAGACATCCATCCAAGCAGCCGAAGAAACCAAGAAGATCCTATTGGACCCGTCTGATCCGGCCAAAATAGCCGTGATTGGGACAGGGCTCGATAGCAAATAGGAAGACGCGCTCGTCACTTTCCTCCGGGCCAACCGGGATGTGTTCGCCTGGAAGCCTTCGGACATGCCCGGTGTTCCGAGGGAGGTGATTGAGCACTCTCTCTACGTCGACGAAAAGGCAAAGCCCATAAAGCAGCGCCTGCGAAGATTTGCCCAGGATCGGAAAGACGCCATTAGGAGTGAGATCACCAAACTGTTGGCCGCTCGGTTCATCAGGGAAGTGTATCATCCCGAGTGGCTTGCCAATCCGGTCCTGGTGCAGAAGAAGAATAAGACATGGCGAATGTGTGTCGATTACACAGACCTCAACAAAGCGTGTCCTAAGGATCCCTTTGGGCTTCCCCGCATCGATCAAGTGGTGGATTCCACCGCCGGGTGTGAGCTCTTAAGTTTTCTGGACGCCTACTCAGGCTACCATCAGATCAGTCTGAAAGAGGAGGATTGCATCAAAACGTCGTTCATCACGCCCTTTGGTGCTTTCTGCTATATCACAATGCCATTCGGTTGAAAACGCCGGTGCGACCTATCGGCGCACCATACAAATGTGTTTTCACACTCAACTCGGACGCAACGTGGAGGCATATGTCGATGACGTCGTCATAAAAACAAAATCCAGAGGGGACCTCATAACAGATCTGACCGAGACATTCGGGAGCCTAAGGGCATTTCGAATGAAGCTAAATCCCGAGAAGTGCGTTTTTGGGGTTCCATCTGGTAAACTACTCGGATTCATCATCTCCCACCGAGGGATCGAAGCAAATCCGCAGAAAGTCAGCGCCATCATTAAGATGAAGCCCCCGGCTAATCAGAAGGATGTGCAGAAGCTCACTGGATGCATCGTGGCACTCAGCCGATTCGTTTCCCGACTCGGGGAACGAGGCATGCCTTTCTTTAGGCTCTTACGCCGACAAGACGATTTTCAGTGGATAGCGGAAGCACAACAAGCCTTTGAAGATCTAAAGAGGTTCCTCACCACGCCCCCGGTGTTGGTCCCTCCCATGCCCCAAGAGCCCCTCCTACTCTACATAGGTGCAACGACTCACGTCATCAGCAGTGCCTTAGTGGTGGAGCGGGACGAAGAGGGCTCCCTCCAGAAGGTACAGCGTCCGGTCTACTTCCGAAGCGAGGTATTGGCGACTCTAAAATAAGGTACCCACAAGTGCGAAGCTTACAGATGTTTGTGTTACTTACATCACGGAAGCTAAAGCATTACTTCCAAGAGCATGAAATTTGGTGGTCACCTCTTTCCCGCTTGGAGATATGCTCCCAATCGGAGGCCTTGGGAGGATTGCCAAGTGGGCGGTTGAGCTTGGAGCCTTTGAAATAAAGTTCAGGCCTCGACTAGCTATCACATCTCAGCGTTATCGACTTCGTCGCCGAGTGGACAGAGGCCCAAACCCAAAGCAAAGACAGACACTCTCGAGTCATGGACAATGTACTTTGATGGTTCCTCATGCTCGCCGCGCGGGGCTGGGATTTTGCTCATATCGCCGACTGGAGAAAAGCTGCGCTACGTCCTCCGAATATTGTTTCCAGTCAGCAACAACGTCGCCGAGTGCATCACACGCCGAAGCAAGAGTTACAAGGTGGTCGGGGACGAGCTTTTCAGAAAAAGCAGTTCCGGGGTACTAAGGCGTTGCATATCTGAGCAACAAGGCAGAGATCTGCTCAATGAAATCCACTCGGGAGAGTGCGGGCACCACGCGGCCGCTAGCACCCTGGTGGGCAAAGCTTATCGGCAAGGATTTTTCTGGCCAACCGCTGTCACAGATGCGGAAGAAATAGTACGCAGATGTGACGGGTGTCAGTTTTTCGCACGGCAGATTCACATGCCGGCTCAAGATTTACACACGATTCCGATCTCTTTGCCCTTCGCCGTCTGGAATCTGGACATGGTAGGCCCTCTCAAGCGAGCGCAAGGCGGGTTCACCCATCTCTTCGTCGCCATCGACAAGTTTACCAAGTGGATTGAAGCCAAGCCGGTTGCTGTTATCACGGCGGCCAAAGCACGCGAGTTCTTCCGGGACATCGTTGTGCGTTTTGGCGTACCTAATCGCATCATCACCGACAATGGCGTTCAGTTCAAGAGCAGCGAGTTTCAAGAATGGGGCGAGGAGCTGGGCATTAAGATCTGCTATGCATCAGTGGCCCACCCGAGGAGCAACGGCCAGGTCGAGCGCGCCAATGGATTGGTACTACAAGGGCTCAAAGCCAGGATTTTCGATCGCCTAAAGCCGTACGCCACGCGCTGGGTTAAGGAGTTGCCCTCTGTGCTCTGGGGGCTCAGGACAACCCCAAGCCGAGCCACTGGGCAGACACCCTTTTTCCTTGTCTACGGCTCTGAGGCGGTCCTCCCGATCGAATTGAAGTTTCGTCCCCACGGGTTGCCGGACACGGCGATGTCGGTCGGATGAGGCAAGCGTGAAGACCTCGATCGACTTGAGGAAGCCAGAAGCAAAGATTGATCCGGTCGGTAAAGTACCAACAGGCCCTCGTCGCTACCATCGGTATAGCGTCACGGGCGTGCATTCTCCAAGGGAGATCTGGTCCTTCGAAGGAATCAGAAGCACGAGCATAAACTCTCCCCACTCTAGGAAGGCCCCTATGCGATCGCTGAGGTGACCCGCCCGGGGGCTTATCGGCTACAACGCGAAGATGGATCTGAAGTGCCCAACACCTGGAACATTGAGCAGCTACGTCGTTTTTTCCCTTAGTTCATGTATTCAAGCAGCATTGTGTACTCAGTTTTCCTTCCTTTGACTTGCTACTTGGCCGTAAACGACCAAGCAAAGAAGTCGGGGTTACTACTAAATAGTGTGCGGAGTCAACCGCACCCTATCTCTTCAATAAAGTTGTTTTCTCTCTACATGTGTTGATCGCATTCGAGTATTATAAAAATTTTTGAGTAGTGGCGCAACATGTCCCAGTGACAAGCTTTAGCTACTCCGCAGTTGCAAAGGAAAGACAAGCGCTACCTCCTGGCACTCGGGGGCTGGACCAGTCGGCGGATGCGTATCATGAAAAAGGATAAAACATATTATTCGGATAGTTTGGATCACCAGTATTGGGGATCAACCAAAAGCTTTTGTTACAGGCACAATTATAAGTCCAACTGACCAACTATCTGGATGGCAGTCGGATGAACCTCCCCCAGTAGCGCCGCGGCCTCCTCCTCCGAGCAAGCAAACCTATCCTTAACGGCTTCGCAATTTAGGCGTGGGAAGTTTGACTTCGCAATGGTGAGGCCTTGGCGGTGCATGTTATTGCGACCTCCGGGTGAAGACCTTGATCCGCTCGGGAAGGGCGTCGAGACGAACAACCGAGTCGGGATCGTTCGCGGCCTCGTCTGCGGATAAAGGCATTCAAGTATCGGGGCGATTCCGTCGAGGTCCGCGGCAAGTTCTCGCGAACCGGTCGGACAAGGCATATTAGTCGGGTTTGATGAGGTTGAGCCAGGAGAGCCGCCGGAAAAGTTACCTTCCAACCGCTTAGCCGACTCCTCGGCTCGGCGTTGGCAGTGGACTTCCTCCTCCGGTTTACGCCTCGCCTCGTGGCTGCACTCGGCGACAAATATTGAAGATCATTACCAACGGAATATCCTTTTTAGAGATTTAACACGGTCGTGGTTTATACCTTGGTTTGCGTTGGACTCTTCCCGTGGCGGAGACGGAGTTCTATGACCTCGCGGTGCGCTTCTTCGATCCGACCGCGATATTGTCGTTTGGTGGCATACTGTAGCGTTGTCGAACTCATCGCGCGTTTTCAACTCGCCTACCGTCCTCTCCATGCATCGGGTTTTCTGCTTTGACCTCTCCTTCATGCGCTGTATGGAGAAGAGAGGGAGATTGGTGGGATTCCTCTGTACTGGATAGAGGTTCGCAGCGAGAAGAAGTTCTACCTTGTATATTTTGGCTTGGATTGCGGTTACTTGGTCCAGGACCTCCCACTCTTCGGCCTCCTGCCCGTCGTCGACCTCGTAGCCCTCCATTTCTTTCCGCCACTTCAATCGGAAGGGTGGAATGTGTGCTTTCGCCGAGGGGCGTGGGATCTCCTCGATCTCTGGCTCTGAGCTAGCTGGAGCTGGAGCTTTCCCCTTTGCTGACGAGGATTGGCGGCTAGTGGCGGAGGGGCCAGAGTCCTGGTGAGGCGCAGTGGGCCGAGCCGAGTCGAGTCCTTGGCGCTTGGCGGTTCGTCGTCATTCACAGGTTTTCTGAAAGCACCCAAAGACCGTTCAATATGCACATCGCATGTCTCCACACTATGAAGTTAGGGCGTCACGAAGGAGTACCTGTGTGACGGGACATATTTCATCTTGAACTTCATGCTCGAGCCACTCGGGCCCGAGCCAGCAGGTTTCTTTGCCCCAGCCGCGGCCCTTGGGTTGGCCGACTAGTGAGGTGGAGGGCTCTGTGGCTGCGCGGCCTGGGCAGGTGGCGACTTCGTCATTGGGCGGCGGCGGCGCAAAAGCGGGACGGTGTCTTCCTCATCATCGTATTCGTCCGAATCCCTTGAGGTGTCCCCCCTGCCTTTCTTGGCCGGAGGAGCACTCGTTGAGCCCTCAGCGGGACGCTTGCGAGGTGCCTCCTTGTGGGGTGGAGCTTCCGGAACCGGGGGGGAGGAGAAGAAGGCTTCGCGCCCCTGCAACGCATCAAATTACATTAACTCTAGCCCTACATCAATGAACTGCGGTTGAGTTGAGGAGGATCTTCTCCTTACCGCTGGTGGCAAGAATCCCAGATGATATGGAGCCGGGCATTCTGCGGGAATTATTTCCGTGCCCGGAGCAAAAAGCTCGGCCACTCGGCTGAAGATCTCCTTCTGCGCAAGGCTCTCGCTGGTTTCTCGAGTGGCGTCCTGGAGCCCCGAGTACTCAAAGGCAAGATGCGCCCTCTCCTTGATGGGCTGGATACGGCGTTGGGTATAGTTCCACACTACCCCAATACCGGTCAGCCCGGCAGACTTGGCTCATGGAGAAGAACAAGAAGTTCCTTCACTTGGCTTCCCCGTCATCGGTGGTAGAGAAGACCGGGAGGGATGGGTGTGGGGCACTCGTCGGAGAAGGAAGGAGAGGCGGGGAGTTGGCACAATAGAACCACTCGAGTGCCGGCCTTTGTTGGAAGTTTTCAGCGAAGATCGAATAGTATTTTTAACCCCTTCCGCAATTGAATCCCGCGCGCTGGCTTTGGGATTGTCCTTGTTGGGATAGGGTTTGAGAAGGAAAAGGAATCTAAAAGATCGAAGTGGGGGCGACCCCAAATAGACCTCACAGACGTGAATGAAAATCGCGATATGAAAAATGGAGTTGGGATTCAAGTGTGAAATCTCAACCCCGTAAAAATGAAGCAGACCCCGGAAGAAAGAGGAGAAAGGAAGGCCGAAGCCACGGAGGAAGAAAGATTCGAAGACCACCACCTCGTCCGAACGAGGGGTGGGGCAGGACTCACCGGCGGCGGGACGCCAAGACAACAGCTCTTCGGAGGGGAGCACGCCGAGAGAGACCAGCTTCTGTAGCCTCCGTTTGGTTGTGATGGACTTCACCCACTCCTTCCCGCTCTTAGCAGCCTTGGGGGTGGAGGGGGAAGGCGGAGCCATTGCGATCGGAGACGGGCTGGCGGCGGAGGTGGTGATGAAGAAGAACCCTAGCGGCGGAGCTTACTGAAGAAGCCAACAGACTAGCGCGAAAAGCAAGCAAGGTGAACCCGTTTCGTTCTCCTGTTCCAGACTTGTATCAACGGGCAGAGTTTCGCATTCTGGGCCGGGCCTAGGTCTAGCGTCGGATGCGGCCTTTCCGCGAGGGGCCCAGTAATCACTCGGCTGCTCGAGTGGTTCCCCCCGAGAGGTTTGCGTTACGCGCTGACTGCCTGTCTAGGAGCGGACGAGCCTAGCTACTCGGATGAAGTATTGCTGCGGATTCGAGATCAAATCGCGGAGAAGTAGCGTCGCGGATTCAAGATCAGAAGCAAAAGACATCAGGTTCCTCAAAAGTCCTTCGTTCAAAGGGCACTTAGGCCTGATTACATATTTTTTCCGCGGCACAGCACATCGAGCTAGGGCTCGTCGCTGGCTCGCGGAGGAACAAAAGAAAAGGCCTTACGGTGGGAGGGCTTCAGTACCCCCCATCGGCACGGAGGGCGGCGACCAGTGCGTCCTTGAGGGGGAAGCGCACCTTGTGGAGCTGCGGGAATCCACGGATCAGAACCCTAATGGATTCCTCCGCTGACTTCCGGCCGCTAGAGCGAAGTCCTCCCGAGCTCGCCCTCGAAGGCTTTTTGCGGCGGCCTTGGCGGCATCCTCCGCTTCTCTCTCCTCGGCGGGTTCATCGACCCACGCCATGATCATCTCCAAGATGTTGGCCATTGCTCTTGCGTGGAGAGAGGAGGAAAAGATTTTTGGGAGTCGCCGAAAAGAAAGAAGACTCAAAAACTCGAAGGCCGGTGGTGAAGTAGTACTCACTACAGGATTTCTTTTATACGAAGGAAGTTCAAGGGTCGCGCTGGCGATCCGCTTTGAACACTGATGAACCATCATAGCGATGGGACGGAAGTGGGAGCGGATCCGGCTTCTGACGGAAACACGCCCCCCTTCGGCTGTGTGAGAAAAGGGCGCGAAATGCTTCGCCTCCCCTAATTGGGCTTGGGCTAAAGCGCAAAGGCGACCCCTTAACAAAGCTTTTTAACACGCCACGACGGCGGCAATGTGTTAAAATCGAGCCTAACTCGGCCTCGGTGCACCTCGGAGGCATATCACGGAGCGCCAAAATTAAAAATATTTCACGGCATACCCCATGGGGTCACTAGCCAACTTTGCACGCTCAAGGTTGGGTGTTGGTGAAATTTGGATTCAATTTCTTGAGGTATGCCTTCATAAGGTCGCCATTGTATATCTTTCACGCGGATACAAATATCTCTCGGCAAAATTGCGTCCAATCGGTATGCCTCCAAAGGCCTATGCTGATCCTTGCCATGGTGGGGGCAGATACCACCCGGCTGAAAGGTGTGCCCCATGTTGGGCTAAGAGCTGGTTCTTACAAGTTAAGGCCGGGCACCTGATGTCAATATTCCTAAAACGCTAAGGTTACAGCATGCTGCGAGACAGAAGCTGTAATGGCATGGCTTAAGGCATGCCCCAAGAAGGGCCAATGGCCGCTCTTGTATTGCAAGAGTGGATGCCCAGGAGCCGAATCCTCCTGTCGAAATAACGTGTCCAACGAGCTGAGTAAGCTGGAGTTTGGTATTGCCAAATCTAGGCGTTGTTTTGACATAAAAACTTAAAATTTATTGAGTCCTTTACAATCTCTTTTCAGATTACAGGAGATTTAAGCGGAACCAGTCGGCTAAGCATCTGACTCGATCGTAAAGCACTCGGGGGCTACTGTGGACTGCATGGGCCCCGGGTATCCTCTAGAAGGCCCATAAGGGAGCAGATAGGGGGCGACCCAGGTCGGTCGGCCGAAGATGGAAAGCACTCGGATCGGGCGGAACTTAAGCCGCAAGAAAGGGTTCGAGTTTACGGGACATCCCCATGTAATTAGCAGATCAATGCATACGTTCCATGTAACATCATAACGGAAATAGTTGCCATATACCCCGCGACTTACTGTAAATTCTATCCCCCCTGTACTATATAAAGGGAGGGGACAGAAGCCATCGGCGGGAGGCCATCGAATCATCGTTAGGAGCACCATCTTGCATCCCGATTCACCAAATAATCCCAGAGCACAGGAAGTAGGGTATTACCTCCTCCGTTGAGGGCCTGAACCTGTATAACCCTGTCTTGTGCTAGCCATCTTACCTAGTTCTTGATTAGCGTCCCCTCGTACAAATTCATTGCCGGCGGTGACCCCCCAGTTAGTCACCCGTCGACATATATCTTGACTCGTTTTTGGAGTATCAATGTTGTAGGTGTCATTTGTATGTTTAAAACAGATTTTGAGTATCATAGTATCCATGTGTGGGTAGGAAGGGGTGCAGTATGTATCCTTCTTTGAAATATCATATTTTCAAAAAGGTATCATAGTTGCAGTATCAACAAAAACAGAGAGGGTCAGAGAGGGTGCAGTACGTATCATTTACATTCTTTGCAGTATCATACTTTCAAAAGGTAACAGAGTAGCAGTATCAACGAAAACAGAGAGGGTGCAATAGGTATCACTTACATTTCTTTGCAGTATCATAATTGCAATATCATTTTTGAAAAAAGGTATTAGAGTTACAGTATCAACAAAAACAAAGAGGGTCAGAGAGGGTGCCGTAGGTATCACTTCCATTTTTTGCAGCATCATATTTGCAGTATCATTTTTACCAAAAAAGGTATCAGGTTTGCAGTATCAAAACAACAGAGAGGGTCAGAGAGGGGTGCAGTATGTATAAGTTACATCTATTTGCAGTATCATATTTACAGTATCATATTTTCAAAATCGGTATCAGAGTTGCAGTATCAAATAAAACAGAGAGCGTCAGAGAGGGTGCATTACGTATCACTTTTTTTTATTTGCAGTATCATATTTGCAGTATCATTTTTCAAAAAAAAGGTATCAGAGTTACAGTATCAACAAAAAACAGAGAGGGTCAGAGAGGGTGCAGTACGTATAAGTTACATTTATTTGCAGTATCATATTAACAGTATCATATTCTCAAAAACGGTATCAGAGTTGCAGTATCAACAAAAACATAAGAGAGTCAGAGAGGGTGCAATACGTATCACTTACATTTATTTCCAGTATCATATTTGCAGTATCATTTTTCAAAAAAAAGGTATCAGAGTTGCAGTATGAACAAAAAACAGAGAGGCTGAAGAGGGTGCAGTACGTATAAGTTATATTTATTTGCAGTATCATATTTTCAAAAAATTTATCAATGTTGCAGTATCAACAAAAACAAAGAGGGTGCAGTACATATCATTTACATTTATTTGCAGTATCATATTTACAAAAATGGTATCACAATTGCAGTATCAAAAATACAGCAAAATGATTGTATTCATGTATGGTTAGGGACGACATATCATTTCTGTACAGTAAGATAATGGAACAGAAATAAGTATCAGATATGCAGTATCATATTTACAAACACACACAATTGTATCATATTTGCACCATATCAAACATAGCAACATGATTGTATCATATTTGCACAAAATAAGTATCAGATGTGCAGTATCATATTTGCAAAACACAGTCAATTGTCGTGCCCCACCCCCTAGTGAACCTCGGGGTCTCAATGTTGCGGTACTTAATATTACAAAGCAGCACAGGAGCAGTACATCATAGAATAAGAAAAGAGAACCAAATCTCTATGTCGCTAGTGGTAATGTCCTTTGTAACCAATAGGCACACCAAAAAACACGTGGCGGCACGCTATCACAACGCGAGTGTACAAAAAAGAAAAGGTACTACATGAAACGGATAGGATGGACTGCGTTGTAATGGTGGTACAGCAAGCGATGCGCTAGCTCCTTCTTGTACACCTCGATGTCATCCTACACATTTGTTTTTTAAACAAAAAATATATATCAAAACAAAAAAATAAGGGGGATGAGAAAATTGAAATGGACAACACATTTGGAGTTGAAAAAAATGGTTTCACATAAGTACCGTGCTGTAATTGACCAAATGTCGACCATTATGACACTCAAGCATCTTGATAACGCAGAAGCCGCACGAGTGGCTATCACATAAGAAACAGTAATTTAAGAAAGCAAGTTGAACAAATGTGCATAAGAAATTACAAAAGAACAAAAGTGACATGGCTAACATACAGTCCTTCCCGCGAAGGTGTTTCAAGGAATAAAACATCAAAAGAGCAGCCCATGCCAAGGTGTTCTTTTCTCAATTCACTAAGAACTTGACTTGCATTGTCAGTCTACAAAGAATGATCAGCAGGGACATAAGTATTTTTGAATAAAAAAATGAAGGGCATAACTATATGGTGATAAAAGATTAGCATGTACTGACCACACTTTCCACGACATGCATGTACTTCTCTTTACATATGCTTGGGCAGTTGCAAGAATCGAAAATTTCAATACTTGAATTTTCGAAATTGCCAGAATATAGAATCCAGTGATTATCAATGAGTAGAGGAATGTATAGCTACACACAGTGCAACAAAACAAGTGAAGAAAAAAGGCTGGGATTAAAAACTATGCACTAGCAAAAAATATAGATGTCGGTGTAATAAATACCGGGGTGCAAAGAGTCCTGGGAAGATCAGGCGGGCCCCGCGCATCAGGCGCGTGGGTGAGCTCCTCAGAAGACTAGGCGAGGGCCCCACACGCCAAAGCGGGCGACTGTGCCCCAACAGGGCGAGCCCGTCACAGCGGGCGAGGGCCCCATGCGTCCGGCGAGGCGTGTGGGGGCGAGCCGCTCGGCGCTGTAGGGTCTCCCACCGTAAGTGGGGCCAGCGTGGTAGGGATTGCACCGAAAGGAGTCTTCGGCGAAGGCTCCTCGCTGCGAAGACGGCGATTTAATGCAACATCACAGCGGATAGACGGTGAAGAAATGATTACCTTCTGATGACCCTCGCAGTCTCGAGCGGCCATCCTTTCGGGCGCAGCCGGAATTGACCGGCAGAGAGAAGGTTTGCTTAAGACGGCCGCCCGCGTTAGGAGGAGCAGGCTGGGCCCCACCCGCAGTCTCACTGGTGTGTCTGTGCGGGCCAGAGGCCACTTGCGAAGCACGCGAGGGCGGCACCGTGCGGCGTAGTGGTAGCACGCTGCCTCTCCCTGTCGTGGTCTCGTCGCTGTACCGAGAGTCTTCAGATCGCTTACCCCGGCTCTCTCCGTCGGTTCGAGGCTTGTATAAAAGGAGAGGAGAGAGAGGAAAGGGGGTACGCTGGGAACACACAGTTCACAAGCATTCTGTAAACCACATTCCATTCAACCACAGCAAAAAGAGAGCTAAGGCTCGGCAAGAGTAGGACTATTACCCTCAAGGGGGTCCGAACCTGGGTAATCCCCGTGCGTTGCTCCTTGCTGCGTCCCAAGCTCAATCGAACTGAGCGCGGCTGATAGGCTAGCAGGATAGAAATCTGACTAGGGGTGTGATCCGCAGTGGTTGAGCGGTGAACATGCCGTCAGTGGCGCGCCAGGTAGGGGCTTGCTAGCATCAGTTCTTGCTCTTCGACTTCATCGATGGCGGATCAGCAGTCCGCGATGGATCTGGAAGCAGCCGCCAGAGCCGCGGCCGCGGCGTCGGCCGCGGCGATGGCGATAAATCGGCCGGGCAGCAGCCGCCCCGGCCAAGCTATGCGGCGCCTGGCCTTGGAGGAGTGCACTCCAACACAGAACCTCCATGCGGTCAGCGCCCTGCTAGACAACCCACCGGTGCCGGTGACTCCGGACTCCCCGGCGGCTCCGTGGCTGGCCAGTCTGGCCCGCTACGTCAATGCCGCCGCGGCGGTGGTGCAAGTTTCGGGAGGTACGGGAACCGGCGTTTCCGCTTCTTCCCTCTCTTTCTTGCCCTCGCACCCCTCTCGCAGGTCTCCTGGCGTGAGGGAGCGGGGCCAGGACGATAGAAGCCAGGCGACTCCTACGGGGGTTCGGCCAGGCAGGCGTACAGGCGGGCGGGATCTCCGGTCCCACCTAGAGGACCGCCATCTGCGACAAGGAGAAGACTTGCGCGACAAGCTTCGCAAGCGGCACGATCGAGTGCGCGACCGCGCCGACGCTGCCGCCCGTGGGGACCAGGAGGGTTCCCGCGACGCTGCCTCCGCCAGAGAAGGTGGCGCATCTTCAGCGCCATCCGAACGGCGGGCACGGCGAGACGAAGGCCGCGTCCAGGAGCAGGAGGCTCCCGACGTCGGTTGCCGCGCCTTTTCCAAGGAGCTGCGCCGAGTCCAGTGGCCGGAGAGGTTCCGGCCCACCCCCATCGAGAAGTATGACGACTCCACCAACCCTGACGAGTTCTTGCAGATCTACACTATGGTGATGCAGCCGGCTGGAGGATCGGGGAAGGTTCTGGCGAACTACTTCCCCGCAGTCCTCACCGGCGGAGCCCGCTCGTGGCTCATGAACCTGCCCCCGGAGTCCGTGGGGTCGTGGAAGGAGCTGTCTGAGCTCTTCATCACCAACTTCCAGGGCACTTCGAGCAGCCCGGAGTCGAGGACGACCTCCACAACGTTGAGCAGAAGAAGGGAGAGTCGCTGCGCGACTACATCCAGCGCTTCAGTCAGGTTCGCAACACCATCCCAGACATCTCCATTGACGCCGTTGTCACGGCATTCAGGAGAGGCGCCCGGGACCCTAGGGTCAAGGAGAAGATGGCCACCCGCAAGATCAAGACGACGAAGGACCTCTTCACCCTGGCGCACAAGTGCGCCCTTCAGGCGGAGGCTCGCCTCCCCCCGGCTGCGCGGGCGGGGACAGCTGCGGGTGGCGAGGCTGGGACTTCGAAAAACCCCGGCGGCAAGGACAAGAAGAAGCGTGAGGCGGCCGAGACCGACAGTCTGGCCGCCGAAGCGCCGGGCGACGACGACGACGACGAAGAAAAGGCGGCCGGCGGCGCGAGCGCGGGCGGGCACAAGAAAGGAGGAAGCGGTGGAGGCGCGGCGGGGCGGCGGCGGCGGCAGAACGGTCCCGCAGGGCGGTTGTGGCGACCGCCGTGATCACGGCGGCCCTCGCGGCCGCGACGAGAGGCGAGACCGCCGTCCCCGCGAGTGGAGCGGAGGGCCTTACTGCCCCATTCACCGCAACAGTTCCACGACTTGGCGATTGCCATGTCGTTAACAAGTTGGTGGACAAGCGCCCACGCAGCAAAGAAGCAGCGCCCGGCGGCGCAAGGGCAAGGAACCGGCTTCGCTTATTTCCAGCAGTGAGCGCCGGTTGCCGTCATTCACGGCGGATCGCCACCTATCCGCCCCACGCTAGCTTTAAGCGCGCGATGAGGGAGTGGCGCCGCCGCGTGCCGGCGGGGTCGGCAAGGCGGTGGCGTGGTAGGAGCAACCGATCGCGTTCACCGGGCCGATCACCCCGCCAAAGACCGCCGCCCGGCATCTCCCGATCGTGGTTGCACCCACGGTCCGGAATGTAAAGCTAGGGCGGTGCTGGTAGACGGAGGAGTTCCTCAACCTCTCGTCGCCGGACGCTAAGGCGCTCCAGATCCAGCAGCAGAGCTTCGTCCGCGCCCCATTCTTCGCATCGCGCCGGGCCGAGTCCGTCTCATTGGGCGTCCAGCCTCCGGTGACGTTTGGAGGCTCCGACAACTTCCGCACCGAGATGCTCGAGTTCGAGATGGCGGACTTCGACCTCCCGTACAACGCCATACTGGGTCGGCCGGCGCTGACCAAGTTCATGGCGTCTTGCCACTATGCGTACATGGTGGTGAAGATCCCGGCCGGTGGCCTCATCGTCTTGAAAGTGGACGCCGAGGCGCCCGCTGCGACAGAAGGACGCTTCGCTTTGGCGGGGCAATCGGCGCCTGAAGGCAAGCCGACTGGAGAGCTCCTCGACGAAGATCCGTGCCTCCCCCGGTTCGTCCGGGGAGGTTAAGGTGATCTTCCTGAGTGAGTCAGACCCGGCGAAGACCGTTCGGGTGGGCGCCTCTCTCAGCGCCAAATAGGAAGAGTCGCTCGTCTCCTTCCTCCAGTCTAACGTAGACGTGTTTGCATGGCAACCGTCCGACATGACTGGGGTCCCCAGGGAGGTGATTGAGCACAAGTTGGCGACGTTCCCCGGCGCGCGACCGATCATGCAGAAGGTCTGGAAGCAGTCGGTGGAGCGTCAAGATGTCATCCGCCAGGAGGTGGACAAGCGGGGATCGTCCGCAGTGTCGCCCATCCCAGGTGGCTTGCGAACCCCGTCCTCGTCAAGAAATCCAACGGGCGGTGGAGGATGCGCGTGGACTTCACCGACCTCAACAGGGCGTGCCCGAAGGACCCGTACCAGCTGCCCCGCATTGATCTCATCGTCGATTCCACAGCGGGGTGCGAGCAGCTGTGCTTTCTAGATGCGTACTCCGGGTACTACCAGATTAGCATGGCCGAAGAAGATGAAGACAAGACAGCCTTTGTGACGCCCATGGGCGTCTACTGCTACACAAGGATGGCGTTCGGATTAAAGAATGCAGGCCCGACCTATCAGAGGGCCATGCATATAGCTCATCGCCCTCAAATAAGGCGGAATCTGGAGGTGTATGTCGACGACCTGGTGGTGAAGTCCAAGAAGACGGAGGAGTTGATCGGCGACCTGGAAGAAACCTTCGCCAACTTAAGGAAGTACTGCATCAAGCTCAACCCTGAGAAGTGTGTATTCGCCGTTCCGTCGGACAAGCTGCTAGGTTTCCTCGTCTCCCAGAGGGGGATTGAGGCGAACCCTGACAAGATCGCGGCGATCGAGAATATGAAGCCCCCGACACGACTTGGCGCAGATGCAAAGTGCTTGGTGGTCGCTCGACTTCGGGCTTTATAGCTCGCCTGGGGATAAAAGTCTACCACGCTCAAGCTCTGAAGAAGACCAACCATTTGAATGGACCGCAGAGGCGCAGGAGGCGCTCGACGGCTGAAGAAGTACCTCACCTCCCGCGTCTTTGAGTGGTCGCCCGGATTCGGGCGAGCCATCGATCTCAGACATCGGCGAACCCCAGTGGTCAGCGGTGTCTTTGGTGGCGAAAGAGAAGGCGTTCAGCGCCCATCTACTACATCAAGAAAGTCCTCCACGACGCCAAACGAGGTATTCACAACACCGAAGATCCTCTATGCCGCGGCCGATGGCGCCCGGAAGCTGCGCCATTACTTCGTGGGCGAAATCACCGTCTTGACCAAGTATCCCTTGCGGAGATCCTCTTCAACCGCGAGGCGACGGGTCAGACGCCAAGTGGGCCATGGAGCTGGCAGAGTCGACCTCAAGTTCGCTCCCGAACGGCCATCAAAGGGCAAGCTCGCGGAGTTCGCCACGAGTGGACTCGGCGACACAGAAGCCGAAGACGCCCCAAGACCCTCGCCGTGGACCTCTTCTTCGACGGCTCGTTCCGCTTGAGGGGGGGTCATGGCGTCGTCTGGTGTCTCCCACCGCGACATCGTCAAAGACTGGTGGTGCCGGAGTTCAGCGCCACCAACAACGCCGTGGAGTATGAAGGATTGCTCGCCGGGCTCGTGGTGGCCGACCACAGGCATCCGGCCGCAAGTAAAAGGCGACTCTCTCCTGGTCATCAACCAGGCGAGGATGGATTTCACCTATTCGGATCCCACCATGGCGGCCTACGGGCGGAGGTGCGCCGTTGGAGCGGCATTCGAGGGCTTGGGCCGCGACGCCCTCGCCGCGACAACTACATGGCGGATGAATCGCCCTGCATTGCCTCGTCAAGGGCACCTGTTTCGCCGGGCCTTTGAAGAAAGACTCACGCTGCCGTCCGTCGCAGCCCCCAATCTGGCGGGACGACGCTTCGACGTAGCTCCCACATCCGAGGAGACGCCACCAATCTCGCCACAGCCCCGGTTGGTGAGGAGGCGAAGAACTGTTGAGGCGGTTGAGGCGGAAATGCCGTGCCAGCGAGTACGTCGGCGATAATGCTAACATCGCCACGCCGTCCGGGAAGGTCGGTGGATGGATCAGATCCTAGCCTACTGCGGGACGGAGTGATCCCCAACGATGACGCGTCCGAGAAGATAGCGCGCAAGGCCAGCGCCACGCCGGTAGGTGGGGACCAGACGCTAGGGCGCAAACGGAGTTCTCTTGAAGCGCGCTACTCGGGAAGCGGGAGTGAAATTCTCTCGAGATCCATGGAGGCATGTGCGGAGCCATTCAGGAGCTTTCCGCCACGGCTTTATTGGCCCATCGCCTCCGTGATGCCTTCGAGCTGGTGAGGAGATGCGGCGTGCCAATTTCATGATAAGCAGATCCACCGACCGCCCAGCGCCGCAAACCATCCCGCCTCGCCGTTCGCGTCTGGGCCGACATCTGAGCCCGTTCGCGGGCGACCGGAGGTTACACACATCTGTTCGTCGCCGTCGACAAGTTCACCAAGTGGGTTGAAGCCACACCAGTACCGGCGATCACGTCCGCTGCAGCCATAAAATTCATGAAGAGCATCTTCGTCCGGTTGGCCGCCAACAGATCATCACAACAACGGCGCCGTTCAAGAGCGCCGATTTCCAAGACTGGTGCGAAGAGCTGGGTACCAAGCTGTGCTTCGCCTTCATTGCACATCCGAAGAGCAATGGGCAAGTGGAGCGGGCAAACGCGGAAGTACTCAAAGGGCTCAAGACGAGGGCATTCGACCGTCTGGAGAAGCGCGGCAAGCGCTGGGCGGAAGAAGTCCCCACCGTACTGTGGGCGCTGCGGACGACTCCCAACAGAGCCACGGGCGAGACCCCTTTCTTCCTGGTGTATGGCTCAGAAGCGGTTCTCCCATCAGAGCTCGCCTTTGGGTCCCCAAGGGTGGCGGCGTTCAGTGAAGACAGAGACCCTGATCGGCGTCAGGATGAAGTAAATCACCTGGAGGAGATCCGAGACAGGGCGGCGATCCGGCCGCCAGTATCAAGAGTTCTGCGCCGCTATCAAGCAAGGCGGGTGTGAGAGAACACCGGCGATGGCGACCTTGTTCTCGCATAAAATCCAAGCGCAGGCCGGGCGCAATAAACTGCATCTCCCCGTGGGAGGGCCCTTCAAGGTGGTCTCGATCTCCCTTGAGCTCGGCCAGCTCAGATTCGAGGATTGTCGCGAATTGGCGAACACTTGGAACGTCGAGCAACTGAGAAAGTTCTACCCGTAGGTAGCTGTTCAAGAGCTTTTTGGCCTTCCTTTGGAGCCGGCGGCGAGGTCTTCCTCCTTCCCGCCGCCTCGGGGCTACATTGTACAAAGCCATCTGCAATATAAAGATAAGTTCTGCTTTCTCTGTGGGCATCTGTTCTTTTTTCGCCTAAAGTCTGTTAGAAAGCATACATGCTGAAAGTGGTAGCGAAAAAAAAGTACTTAAGGTGATGGCCCTTAGTTGCAAGGGCTAACGCTTATAACTTGTGGTTGGGCGGCGATCGCGGATGGAAGGCGGGTTCTAGCCTGGTGTGTCGGCTCGATTCGGGCAATGCGCCAACGGCGCACCGCGTCTAGACCACTTTCGAAGCTAAGTGCTCGCCACGCAATGTTTAAGGTCGGTTCGCAAAGAGGCCATAAGGGTTGAAGTAACCAAAAGCCTAAGGAAAGCGCCACTTCCAATGTAACGTTCAGTCTAAAGCTTTTAGCCATCGGTTGTTTAGCATAAAAAGTCTGTTAGAAAGCGTTCTATCGAAAGCTGGTAGCGAAAGTACTTGAGGCTGATGGCCCCTTAGTTGCAAAGACGAACGCTTATAACTTGCGGTTGGGCGAGGCAATGCGGATGGAAGGCGGGTTCTAGCCTGGTGTGTCAGCTCGGTCTGGGCAATGCGCCAACGGCGGCACCGGCGTCTAGACCACTTCCGGAAGCTAAGTGCTCGCCACGCAATGTTTAAGGTCGGTTCACAAAGAGGCCATAAGGGTTGAAGTAACCAGATGCCTAAGGAAAAAGCGCTCACTTTCAATAGAACGTTCTGTCTAAAGCTTTTAGCATTCAGGTGCCCCATTTCTTTTCGCAAGTAAGAGTTTGCGCGAAGTTTGATTGAGACTCACGGCAAAAGGGTAAAAAGTTTGCATTAACAGGATTTGTACAAGACAAAAACAAGTATGGGAGTTCGTCTACTCCTCGTCTTCATCGCCCTCTGCCGGCGCAGCGCCGCCCATCATAGAAATGCGGCTGGCGGCGAGCTCGACCCGAAACTGCTCAATCCGGTCCAGCAGGCGCGAAGGTTCTCTGGTGGCGGCGCCTAGGTCGAACGCGGCGTCGGGCGAGGCGATTGCTCAGACGAACCAAGGCCGCTTCGAGAGCCGAAGCGACCATCTTCGATCGCTCATACCAAGATCAACACCGGCAGCTCACGCAGGGCGTCGGCAGCTCGCCCTACGACGCCAAAGATATCGCGCGGCCGCTTCCTCAGCGGGAATACAAGGTGACGCCAGCCGGTACAGGACGCCCCGAAGCCATGGTAGGCGGCGCGAAGATGTCGGCGAAAGCACCGGAGGCTTCGGTGTGCTCGCGGAGATCTTTGACGTCCCCAGGTGCCGAGGCAGCGGCGGCTTGCGCCGCCGCAGCCTCGCTGGTCGCCGCCTCCCGTCTGGGCTTCGCCTCCTCAAGCGCGCCGCAGCTTGCCGACGGTTTGCTCCGCCGAGGCCAGAGCGTTTTCCTGCACCGCCCAGGTGTGGGCGAGGGCGCGGAGCGCTTCGGCAGAGCGTCCGACGTCGGTGGCAATGGCGCCCACATCGTTGGCGTCAGCTGCGGCAACGGCCGGAGGTTCCTCCAGCCTCGTCTCCGACGTGATCTCCGCGGCGGGAGGCCTCGTCTTCGTCAAAGGAGCCGCGGGCGAGCTGGGGGCTGGCGGATCGTGCGGGATGGAGCTCGAGGCGCCAGCGTCCGCTCTATCCCACGAAGATAAACAGAGACAGGGTTCAGGTATGCGAAAATGTGCAGCATGCTAACCCTAATGTAAAATGTACGCAAGTGCAGAGAAAGCCAACCTGGAGCGGCGCGCCCCGAAAGCGAAGGCTGAAGGGGGCAGCCTCAAGCCGCTTGGTTGCGGCGGCGCAGTGATCAGCGCCGTTGCCGGTCTTGGTGCCGACGCGATGGCGCAGCAGGGCGGAGCCAGCGTCGGCAAGTGCCGCGAGAAGCATCGGCGCAGGAGGAGCAGAAGAAACTGGCGCAGGCAGCGCCAGTTCCTCAAGAGTCGCCGCTCTCTCGCCTGATGGCGGAGCGGCGGCGGCAGCAGCAGGGCCCCCACTGGAGGGGGCCGGAGGAGGAGGCAGAAGCTCAGGACTCGAGGGGCGAGCTCTCTTTGGGCTCGTCTCTCCCTTCTCGTCGTCGTCATCGGTGAGGATGAGGCGGCGCTTCCCGAGAGCGCGGTCGGAGTCGGCCACCACACCAGGAGCGGCGGCGGCCGCGGGAGCTGTGGCGGTCGCCGGAGGCGGATCGCGGATCTGTAGTGGTCCCCGGGCCACTTGGACCGCGGGACCGGAGACCTCCATGGGGGCAGCGCAGCATCTTGGTTGCGCCCCGTGATCCGGGCCGCAGAGGGGCGGATGCTCGCAGGCGGCGAAGTGTCGCCGGACGGAGCGGACAGAAGTCCCACCAGCCACTGCCGAAGCACGTCGTCTGGAACGTTCCCTGCGGCTGGACAAACAAGAAAGAAAATCGCGAGTTGGCAAAGAGACAAGAGCCAAGCAAGAGGCGTACCAAAAAGACAAGGGACCCAAAAAAGAGAGTGAAAGAGCACTCACCTCTAGGGGCGACGCGGACCCTATCGTCGTCGCCATAGTATAGCCAGGCTGGATGTGTCCTCATCCGGAGCGGGCATAGGCGGCGCCGCAAAAAATCCGCCGCAACGTGGGTTCCGGTGAGCCCGTTCTTGGCGGAGCTCGCCGATGCGCCAAAGATCACTTCCGATTCAGCCGAGTCGTCGGGCATAGATCCCTAGTGGCGAGGGATTCCGCGGACCTCGGGAGAGCAAGATCGCCGCAGCTACCGGAGTCTTCGCAGTCTGACCCGAAGGCCGCCATCCTTCCATTGACTTGACCGCGACCGGGATGAAGGCGGCGGCCATGGAGCGTGAAGTAGCAGCTCCCAATAGCCCTCATGCTGAAGCTCGCGGCAGCCAGCAAGAGCCGCGCCAGAGCGGGAGGTTTGGCATTACCCCACGAACATCTCGCAGAGGTGGGCGAAGATGGCCAGAGCGATAACGGAGTTGGGGGGAAGGTGCGCCGCCTGGATCTCGTAGAAGGCGAGCACCCCCAAGAAGAACTCGGAATATGGCGGGACGAGCCCCGCCAGCACCGCCCAGGTGAAGGTCACGATCTCTCCGTCGTGGGGGCGTGGCGCAATGGTGCCGCAGCGGAACCGGGCGGAGGTTGGCGGCACGAACACTTGAAGCCGCGTCACCATGTCTTCGTCGGTGGCGGAGGCAAAAAGAGAGCTAAGGCTCGGCAAGAGTAGGACTATTACCCTCAGGGGGGTCCGAACCTGGGTAATCCCCGTGCGTTGCTCCTTGCTGCGTCCCAAGCTCAATCGAACTGAGTGCGGCTGATAGGCTAGCAGGATAGAAATCTGACTAGGGGTGTGATCCGCAGTGGTTGAGCGGTGAACACGCCGTCAATAGACAAAAAAGAAAATAATGCAACAGACATTTACCCTTTGAATTGCATTGCAGTCAAACTTCCTTAATGCTGCCTTGATCTTGCCGACTTCAGAATCCACATATGGGACCGTCATCAGGCTCTGATTTCACAAAAAAAAAAGAGAGATGGTACGGTCATACCACACATGATAAAACAAAAGAAAGGATGGAGGGGAGTATGGTTTCATTTTCTTACGGAAATAAATGGATCAACAATTGCCCTGTTTGGTCTATCCTAATCTAACATCAATGCCTTGCTGCACACCCACATCAGAGTTTTGGAGACTTCACCCTTCCTTGGCCAAAATGACTCTGCAAACTCACTAGCTGTGACATGCACACCACCAATGGCGACTCTGGTCTTCTCACCTCCTACAAGCTTTCCATACGTCACACAGTTCTCAAAGCTTCTTTGAACCTCAGCGCTGACAAAATCCTTCCTACTTGGCTTTTCAACCACATAATCAGTGTCCACGTTGCCTTTCTTGTGCCTCCTCGGCATTTTTTTTAAGGGCAACTGACACGCTCTCAGCTTCGGGAAGCGCAACCCGTGTTTAATTGGCTCTGTCAAAGGAAAGATCTTATCATGATCTACTGGCTTTATAGGGGAATCCTCGATAATGGTCGTGTGGGATGGATAGCCAGTGTCACATGCTGTATGAAAAAAAGGAAAAAAAGGATGAATGAGATATCATGTCACATAGAGCAAGTGCTTTGTATCATCAAACCTAGTTTCAAAGATTGTAGTATCATCAAACCAGTATCAGACATGTGGTATCGCACCTATGATTGTTAAGCTACTGGACAAAGCAGTGAGATATCATGCCACATATAGCAAGTACTAATATTAAAAATTTCAGCATTGGGATATCATGGCATGTAGAGAAAAAAGTGACTAATATCAACTTGGGATAAATATAAAAATCAATTTGTAGTATCAGCAGCGAGGTATCATTCACTCATAGCCCCCTACTACATGGAAAAAAAAAGGTACTATCAACTTAAAAAAAAGTAGTATTAGCAGTGAGGATATCATGTAAAAACAGATTAAGCTACAAAAAAACAACTATGAAAAAGGCAACTTACTCGAAGGCAACTCAAGCGCGAGCTGCTCCAATTCAGCATCTATCTGTGACTCAGTGGGCGTTCTGCATCTTGAAATTGCTGGGCTGCTTGGGCCAACCTCGCTCTGATCTCCTAGGGCGCCCTTGTGTGTCTCAAAATCAGCAGGCTTTGAAGACTCAATATGATGGGGAGCTTGTGGGTCTTCAGCTGGGTCCCCTTGAATATTGGATGCAGCAACAGCAGCATCAACTGCCTCAGATTCGGCGGGCTTTGTAGACTCAATCTTGTTCTTCTTCTCACGTTTCCTCTTCTCGCCAACAATGATTCATACTTTGGTGTGTGTCCGCCAAAGAGCTTGTGCCGCCTTGCCTCGTCAGATGCATACCTTACTTAATTTTTTGCGCCTGGCAGGAAGACCGCCCCTACACATGTTTGTGGTTGCGTCTTTCAGTGCATCATTTACAGCATCTCTTCCCTCATCAGCGCCAGTGCCAGCCTCTTGTGCAATTACAGCGGCCTCTTTTGCTGCGTCGGCCCCAAGGTCAACCACTTGTGCGAACAAGGTGTCCTTGGCAGCTTCTTCGGTTGTAAGCCAACCTCTTTTGCTGCATTGGCTGCTGTGCTTACCACTCCTATAGGCACATGTTCCTTCCTTGCTTGCTCAGATTGCACACCCTCAGCACAAATGTCGTCTGTGTGCATGTCTACATCTACTTTTGTTTGTGCATCAAACTTGGGTGCTTGCTCTGACTCTGTGGTTGCATCACCAGCTGCAGGTGCTTGATGTGAATGAACATGAGCATCACATCCCCCAGCATGATTGCCCGCTAACTCCTCACGAAGCGCATTGAGAATTTCTGCATCCGACAGATCAAGCTGTGCCTTGAAGTAGATCATGGCATCATTGACTAGCTCTGCCCGTCTAGACTGCATCATGGATGTGACCTTTTCGATGATGGAAGAAGTAGTATCAAACTGCACATCATATTCAGGGGGAGAAAAAGGCTCCAGTTATGGAAACAATTTGAAATAAGAAAAAAAGGAAAAAAAACATATGGGGATAAAAAGGAAAATTTACAATGCTTAACATGTTTGCTAGTTGAACCCATTTCAGCAGTTGACCCATGAGCAGTGGTACCTTGATTAATATCATCAATCACTTTAGCAAACTGGAAAAAAAAAGAGTAAAATTAATTTTTTTCGACATTTTTCATATAAATTTCAATGCAGCATCAAATCAGGAAAAAAATAGGTGCCAGATCGTAGAGATTTAAAAAATAACCATATCTACATGCTCACATCTGTTTTGGCTGGTGTGTTGACATCCGCTCCGAAGATCGAGGATTGGCAGGGGGATCCATTTCATCCCCATCTTGATCAGCATACAATGTGTCTCAGATACTCCAAAGACCTACGTGGGGAAAAAGATAATGATGCAACCAGGAAATAAAATAAAAAAACCACGGTGTGAAAAAAAAATCATATACGTGGAAAAATTGGAAATTGGTATACCTTTAACCGATCATATTCATGCAGCTTTAGAGTGTTGAAGTGAAGGGTTGTGACATGCTGAAAACGAGGTGTCCTTGGTGAAACTGACAGTGAGGGTACGCGCACAAAATCAAGAAACATAATCCGCAGTATCATAGTTGGTTAGGTACTTAAAAACCAATGGTATCATGTCTGCAGTATCATAGTTGGCATGTGAGTATATGGACTTATAGGGAGTATATGCGCACACCCCGGTATGTATATGTTTGGTACTTTCCGTTCGTTGAACTTCTTGACACCTTCCATTGGGGAGTCTACAATGAAGTCACACCAATTCATGTCTTTTATTTTGTTGACTTCGCTCAATGCTGGGAGAAAGCATCTATTGATGAAGATGGTTGTGTTTGGCGCTAGGTACAAGCCCAACACAACAAGCATAAATGCCTTGCACAAACTTTCCTCATCTTCTTCAGCGCCCATCTCGGGGATTGCCTCATTTAGTGACTTCCCTCTTCCAGCATCAGAAAATTTCCCTTTCATCAGGTCATCTATCCTGCCCATTGATGGTTGCAACACATCTATATGGCATGAAGGTACTACCAACACTTTCTTGATGACAGATTTTATTGGTATTGAAACACCCCCAACCTCTAGAGATGCGGTATCAGTGTTAACTTTAGACAACAACCACAGAGTCAGCTTTTTGGGTAGTTTGCAAACTTCCATTGATAGTAGGGAACCAAAACCCATATTATAGACAAATCTCCTTTGAGTGGGTGACAGAAGTTTCATGATTGGGGGGAGTCTATGTGGACAGCACCTAAAAGTATATGTGCTAACCTGCAATCCGAAAAATAAAATAATAATTGTTGGTGAATAAATGAGAATAGGAAAGCGGGAGTGGAAGTTTGAGGAGGTATAATAACCGGACAAAAAAGTTATATTACCTTGCAAGGAATTTTGTTGGCCTTTTCTTTCACCGTATGTGTGCTACAATGAGGAGGTTTTTTCACCGTCGATTTCCTTTTGTTTGATTTTGGTACAGCAGCAGGTTCCTTTTTTTTGGAGCGAGGTGAAAACCTCTTTGGAGCAACAGACATGAAATCTGAGTCATCATCGTTCGTTATCGCCATGTCCTACATAAGTAGCATACATAAAAAAATTTCCCAAAACAGAAAAATACTCATCCAAACAAAAAGTCGCATATGCATAAAACAGTAACGTGGTATCGAAAAAAATAATGGGGGTGTCACCTAAATTGGTATGACAATAAACAAAAGTCACATATACAAATGGGATTCATGCACACATATCGCCCCCTCCCCCGCTCCCCCTCCCCCTATAACACAAAAATCAACTAGCATATGCAAACAAAACCCCAACATACAAGAGAAGTATCATGCAAGAGGTATCATGCTTATATATACTACAAAAACTCCTCAATAGGTAAAAAAAATTTCTGCCATGTGGTATCATGCATACAGTGGTGTCATGGCTATATGGTGGTGAAAAAAATAAAACCATGCATATATGTGCTTGCAGTAACAAGTAAATGGTATGAAAAAAGCATAATTACACAGATGAATGTTTCCTATTGTTGCACCCCAATTGACAGTGAAGTAAGTATCATATTAAAGGTATCATGCCAATAAAATCAGTAACAAAATCTACTGTCTACACACCAATTGGGCATATAATTACTCATTTGCTAATCAAGCATCATTGCATCATAAACATCAGCATAAAACACCAGGAGTCTAGTACAAAAGTGCACGCAATTAGCTATTAAGCAAAACCAATAACCATTAATCAGTGTTTCAGTACAATGTGGCCAGTGACAGTACCGTGCGTCTGGGCCTTGCCGGCTTGCCGCCGGGCGCTGGTCGTCCACGGTCTGCCCGTTCGGCCGACAAACGTGGCACAGTGGCATAGCGGCAGCTCAGAGCTTCAGTGCACAGCAGCACCTGCCAGCACCAGCCTCAACGACGCCGCCGACCTGCCGACACGCCGCGCTGCAGTAGGCCCGCCGCCGACCACTCCAGACGCCGCCGCTGCACCGCGTGCCGACGCCGCCATCGCACGCGCGCCAGCACCGCCGTCAACACGCAAGCCGCCGCTACACCGCGCCCACGCCGCCGCCGCCGACCACGCCAGACGCCGCCGCCGCCAAGAGTTGCGCTCCGCCGGGGCCTAGGGTTGCGCTCGGGGCCTAGGGTTGCGCTCCGCCTAGGACTGGGGCTCCGTCGGGGCCTAGGGTTGCGCTGGGGGCAAGGGTTGGGCTCTGCCGAGGACGGCCGAGGGTTGTGCCGAGGCCAAGGTTGCGCTCCGCCGGGGCCTAGGCTTGCCCAAAATGGGGATTTTGGATGGGGATTTTGGGGAAGACTATTTGGACATGGGCCAACGGTTTTGCTTTGGGCTTGAAGATTCGTGCGGGCAGCGGACGGCAGATGGTTGTCCCGTTGCGCGCGAGGAGCGGACGAGACACCGTTTCAAAGAATTTCTGTTTATGAAATGGGATTTTAGCAAATGTGAGACCACACTACTAAATACTCCCTCTGTTCTTTTTTATTTATTGCTATTGATTTTTAGACATATTCTTTGATCATTCGTCTTATTTAAAGAAACTATTTAAGTATCATTTATTTTGTTATGCATTGTTTATCTTTAAAGATATTTTAAGCATAACTTATATTTTTACATATTTACTCTAAATTTTTTAATAAGATGAACAATGAAAGAACATGTCCAAAAGTTAACAACGATGCTTTGCTCGAAAAAATTCAAATTACATTGTCGACTTTTGTGCGATGAGACGTCATGAGTGTATCTTCGAAATAACATAAATCTAACTTTTGTCTAGTGTGAAAAATAATTCCGTACGGACCACCGATAAAATTTAAGGTGGCTAATGATGAATCTTTTTTCGACGGTGAAACAAAACCGGTCAGCTATTAGAAGATTTACTGATAGGACTAACCACTAACCGACCGTCTACGGAAAACCCTCGGTCATGTTATGAAATCACCGATGGGGTAAAACATATACCATGCGTGCTAGACTAATCCCCGACCATTGAAAACAATCACCTAGCGGGAAAGACATTTAGCGTGGTGCAAGGCTAACCCTCGGTTATTTCAACCATTTAGTGTCGAGGTATAACTTTTACCATGGTACGAAACAAACACACAACAATTGCAAGCATTACACGTAGTTGATAGATATGATCTCTATAAGATAATGCAAGTCTCAAAGAGATCAAGAACTTGTAGTTGATAAGTTCTTTGTTTGAAGCCATCTAGTTAACTAAATAATTAGATATGGGAACGCGCGGATGCGCACTGTGCTGCACTGTGCAGGTGGACCCCATAGAATTTTATTCATTTGGTGACCTTAATTTTTGACTGGATGTTCCAATCCATAAATCGTTTGCACCAACGTGTTCCTCGTATTTTTACGAACAAAACAAGATATATGATATATGTTGCCATATAACTCTTCAAACTTACCTGGTGAAACTCGGATTTCGCCTACTGAAACTTAAGTTTCGCCTACTGAAACTTGGATTTAATATTCGCTACGTGCCGTTTGCTAAAATTTAGGCCAGTTAGCGGATGATTTGAAGCGGTTAGCCGCCATTTTTATGGCGGTTAAACACAGATCACATGAAATCTTAAGAAAAATTTGGAATTTTAAAATTTTGTTTAAGTCAAAGTGATTAGAATAATTAATATCATTTTTACAAATTTTATATAAATTTTCATTTGAAATTTTATTTCGATGAATTTTAAATGGTTTGATTGGCCGACTCCGAAGCTTGGTTAACCGGCATCCTAGGTCACGTACGCATGCGTGAAAAGCAAAAAAAAGAACATGAGGACATGATGTGTATCGATAGTTTTAAGGCATTGTTTTTTGTGCGTATCTTTGCGTTGGCATATTAGTGTAGGAAATTTGAGAGTACTCGGAAGGAAGGTTAAAGATTAAATAAAGGGAGCCCATATAGCACGGTGCTCCGTCTAGAAGGATTTGGACGGATGAACTAAAAGACAAAATATGTGACGTCATCATGAACCAACCTGAACCTATCTGAACCAAGGTGAACCAATCTGAACCAAGTTGAACCTACATGGACCAACCTGAACCAATCTGAACCAAGCTGAACCAATCTGAACCAAGTTGAACCAACCTGAACCAATCTGAACCAACCCGAACCTATATGAACCAACCTGAATCAAACCGAATTTCCTATGAAACTATCAACCTTTTTACCAGAAAAATTCTGAACCAACATGAATTTTCTATGAAAAAATCTGAACCAACCTGAACCAAGTTGAATTTCCCATAAAGCTACTGCATGAACCAACCTAAATCAACCTGAAACTGCCTGAACCAATCTGAACTTGTATGAATCAACTTGAACCTACATGTTTTTCTTTAAACTAACTGAAACAACCTAAACCAGGTTGAATTTTCCATGAAGCTATCTTCTTTTTTTTTACCAAAAATATCCTGAACCAACATGAATTTCATACGAAACTATCTGAATCAACCTGAATTTCATATGAACCTAACTTTTTTTTACCTACACCAACATAAACCTATCTGAATTTCCTATGAAACTAGTTGAAATAACACAAACCGAATTGAATTTCCTATGAAGCTATCTGTTTTTTTAACAGAAAAATATTGAATCAACATGAATTTTCTATGAAACTATCTGAACCTACCTGAATTTCACATGAACCTAGCTGCATTTTTACTTGAAACAACCTGAACCAATATGCATTTCATATGAAACTAGTTGAAACATTGAACCAATCTAAATTTTCTATGAAGCTAGCTGAAACAACCTGAACCAAGCTGAATTTTCCATGAAGCTATCTGCTTTTTTTAATCAGAAAAATCATGGAACAACATAAAATTTCTATGAAACTATCTGAACCAACCTGAATTTCATATGAACCTAGCTATTTTCTGACATGAACCAATATGAATTTTATATGAAACTGGCTAAAACATCCTGAACCAACCTGAATTTTCTATTAAACTAGATGAAACGACCTGAAACAAGCTAAATTTTCCATGAAGTTATCTGCTTTTTTTAATAGAAAAATTCTGAACCAATATGAATTTTCTATGAAACTATCTGAACCAACCTGAACTAAGTTGAATTTCCCATGAAGCTATCTGCATGAACCAACCTGAACCAACATGAAACTGCCTGAACCAACCTGAACCTACATGTTTTTCTTTAAACTAACTGAAATAACCTAAACCAAACTGAATTTTTCATGAAGCTATCTTCTTTTTTATGACCATTTCAAGTTTTGTCTTCTTGTGTCCGACAATTTCAAGTTTCACACACCGACCTTATTTCTCCATTCCACATCTTAAGTTCTACTCTCTCTAGTTATGAACAATTGGCGTTCGATATATGTTAGTCAAAGTTTTGATACTAGACGATTGATGAACTAAACAACTGTAAAAAAAGTTGAATATTTATGACCATGAAGCATTTGCAACGAACTCTCCCGTGTTTCAGAACTACTGATCAAACCTCATTTGAACCAAATTTTCAGCTTGTTCGGTTCAGCCAAACCGAACTAAACATGGCTAATGTTGTTCACATTTATATAGACACATCGTTTACAAAAAAAAAATTGCATGCCAAGCCATCAAGCACGTAAATTATCTTCAACGTTGACGACGGTGTACGCTCCAGACAGCAGATTGTCCCTAAATCTCTGATACATCTGTGGAAGTGAAACTGAGCTGCGATGAACTCACTCAGTACTGGCTTCTGTGCACCTGAAGCAACATAGATCACTAGAGCAAGAGATCTTGTCAGTTCACGAACGAATGCACACACAGCACAGGTTCTTCTGCTAAGAGGAATACGACGTCAGTGTAAGTGGTTGCCGGCGGCCCACCTCGAATCTGACGAGGGAGCGGCAGTAGCCGACGGTGGCGGCGGTGAGGACGGAGCTCGTCGACCCGCACTCGTTGTCCTTAAGCGACGCGTTGGACCGGTCCAGTTTCACCGGCCACGGGTACTGGTAGTGGTAGTGGAGGTGCGCCGGCACGCCGACGTGAGACGAGGAGCGCTGCATCTTCACGCTTCTCGGCACGGCGGCTCCGCCGCGACGGCGGCGGCTCGGCTGCCGGTCGAGCGGCGCCGGCGACGGCGAGTCGGTCCGCTACCTCGGCGCGCTCAGGGACTGGGCCTTGGCTCGGGACGACTCGGTGTTGGCCATGTAGCTGGGGAAGAACTAGCCGGCGGCGGTGGCGGCCGGCACGTACGGGCTGCTCCGCGCAGTCACCGGCTCGAGCGGCACGAAGTCCATGGTGGACTGGAGGACGACGACGAGAAAGCCCATGGTGGAGCGATTGAGGACGTCGACGGGAAAGTGAAACGTGAGGGAGGACGTCCGTCGCAAATCGTCAGGACGGCATCCGTCCTCTAATATTTCTGTTAAATAAATAGTTAAAAATAGTTTTAGATCTTTGAAAGGAATACTTAAAGCCAGGACGGAAGGTCCAGCCTATTTTTTCAGTCTATTTATGGCAAGTGGCCTGGCTCAACTGGGTAGAGCCAAGACCCAGCCACCTTGGGCCCATGCTCCTTAATTGGGTTGGCTCCGCCACTGCTTAAAGCCACAAAAAATAGTTACAAATTATCAAAAAATTTAAGACATAGTACGGAAACAGCACATAACGCTGAAAAATCTGCAACTGTTTACTACCTAAATTCACTGCTCATGGTCCAAAATTTACTACTCCCTCCAGTTTGATAATTCCTGTCGTTTTAGACATGATCTCACATACCAAGGAAATATTAAATATCTCAGAAGACTCATATGGTCAAATAAATGCCAGAACTTAGTGGTTGCTTCCACTTTTCCATAAGTTGCATGTTTAGGTTCAATTTTGATGCTACACTTTATTTACACGCACACCCAACAAATGGTTTCTGTAGCCACGTAAAGTTTTCTTTGCAATCAACGATTCTAATCCACGGCGAATTTTCCAACTAAACACAAAACACTCCAGCGACAGAAATTATCAAACTGGAGGGAGTAGTATTCTTTTGTAGGGCCGGGTTTTACGGGTTAGTAATGATTCCTGCGAATTCGGAGTGTGGAATTTGGATTTTCCTGCAGAGCACGAGCGCGTGTTTGTTGAAACGGACATTTGCCGTCTTGTGAATTCTGATCCAACGGTCAAGAGGAGAACGGTGAGCCATGAGGGTGGCGGCGCTCCTCCACCTCAGAAGGCGGGCCGCTGCGGCGGTTCCAGAGCCGTTCGCCAGCCTCGCCACCGCAGCAACGCATGACGCTCTTCATGGTGGCGGTGGATCAGAGGGCGGCGGGACCAAGAGCCGGTGGATGGAGCTCCCGCCCTTCGCGCCGCTCGATGGCGCCGCTGCCGCCAGAGCCATCTCCAGAGGAGGAGGAGGAGGAGGGGGACGAGCAGAAGGGTGCTTTTCTTACTACACGGCGGTCAGATGGGTCCGGCGGTGCTGCCCCAATCTGCCGGCCTCGCTATTGCACAGGCTGTTCCGCCAACGCAAGGTGCGCGCCACATGCTCGACCAAATGCGCCAAGGCCTTTCTGCCTCTCACTTAGGGCATGATTATTGCTTTCCACATCCTGGCCCCAATAGCAGTAGGTTTGGAGTAAAATATAAGAGAGGAAAATGTAGGGATTTTATAGGAGAAATATGGTTTTGATCGGAAAGTGGATGAATAGTATTGGGACGTGGCTAGCAATGTGAATGCCCTTACTTCCTTCTACTTCCAACTCGTAGGCTCTGTAGGTTGTATACTTGGCAACATGCTCTCTCCTGTCCACTGTAAGCAAGTGCTAGTCTGCTAGATTCCGGCATGCCTAAATATTTCCAATTCATCTGTGCAAATAGTTCATCATCTCAAAACAAATTTGCGCAAATGGCTATGGGGAATTCAGTTTGATGACTTGTTGGGAAAGTAAAACGTTAACAGGAATGAACACTATATTTTTGTGTATTTTTTTTATTGAAATTGAACATTATTATAAAATATCATTTTATTATTAAGTTAATTGGATATGTGCCATTGTTAAGTAAAGTCCGCAATCCATGAAAAGGCACCACAAAGTCTATATTTATAAAATTTGCACTATAAAATTGAGGAAATTAGAGGATTGCCACTATCCAAATGTCAAAAAACCTTTGCATATACTTAGCACGTACTTGTATCTTACGGTGGTTTTGTCTTCATATTCTACCTCAATTTTTTTCCATCTCTGGCGAGTTCTCTGCCACTGCGCCCTCCTAACCTCTCCGCCGATCACATCTAGGGATGCATCCCCACCGTCCTCGCCTTGCTGCACCACAGCCACCTCTTTGGCAAGATCCTCACCTTATGCGTCATCATTTGACCTGACGACCGCGAGCTTCTGGCATTGGCTGGTGCGATGGCAATGCAGCAGCTATCTCCTTGCCGCTAGCTCATGACGGTGGCATGGCTGAAGCGTCGTGTCGGTAGTCATGGTGGCAAGCCATCAAGGCAAATAGGAGGCGGTGCTGGCACTGGCACTGACGCTGGCGTTAGGCCTGGCTTCCATGCGTACCGGTAAACATCAGGCTTGGACGGCCCACTCTGCTTGTCAGGGAGCTTGTGGTGGAGCAAGAGGGAGAGTCCGAGAGGGCCAAGTGGGAGAGGGAGGGGTAAGGGAGAGTGGGAGAGGCCAGGAAAGAGGAAAGACGGGGTGAATGAATAAGGAGGTAATGAGCACAAGTGATAGAGACGGATAGATGGAGGGAGGAAGGAGGTGGGCAATGGCAGATTTGATCTAAATACTGGATGAAGATAATAGTAAAATTGTTCTCTATTGAAATTACAGTGCAAAAGGTGCCTTGGGATGTCTACGATGACTTTTTTTCTTCTAATTTTTGCTGTCCTATAATGCCAAATTTACAGATACCAACTTTGTGGTGGCATTTGTATGATTTCTAAACTTTTTTACAGTTCAACCTATTTTGTAGTTTACAGGATCTATTGGACCCTTTCAATAATTTAAGGGGGCGTTAATATATATCTTTTTCAATTTAAAATAACAAAAGCATTGTTGGAACCAAAATGGTATTTGCTCTGGTTTTCCTTGGTGTGGGTGTTAAATGGTCTGTCTGTAGTTAGTGGGTTAAGTGGACTTCCTCAATATTTTTAGTGGTGTAGAATGGACGTATTCCTAGTGCAAGTTGCTTATGCACAAGTGCTTAAGGAGATAGTATGCCACATCACTAAGCATTTATATAAAAATATCTCTTCCAATTCAAGCAAGCACCAATCTAAGTGTAAATGCTAGGTTAAGCAGTCCCCAGTCCCCCTCTCATACAAGCACTTTTCTAAGTAGAAACCTATCCTACTTGGCAATAAAGGGCCCTCTTTTTTTGAGCGCTTCTCTACACCTGCATTCTATGCTATATCATGGTTGGTATACTATAGTGTTATGGAAGAACCCTAACCATGTATGGATACAAGGAAAAGAAGAGGGTCGCTTGGGGAGAAAGTTGATTTGATTACTTCTCTGTCAGTCATTCATTTGGTGGCGGCAACATAGCTTATACCAACCATCATACACCTCTTACAAGCCATCGGCTCACAAGCCTGGCACAAGACCCAACTTGGCTACATGCTCACAGAAGCTCACAGAACACCAGCTAACTTTAAGCTGCTCTTCCTGTCTCTTGCTTTCTCCATGTGTACCATCAACCATGCAAAGGCATGGCATGACCACCCAGGGTTGAATCATCTCTTCGTACGCAAAATTCAATTGGATAGCTTGCTTCAGAAAACACAGCAGCAGGCCTGATCCCTCTAGCCTTTGGCTACTGCAAGTATGGCTCAAGTTTAGCTCACGTTACCCCAGAGCTGAGCAACCAATGATATCTTAATTTTGGTGTTAGCAACTCAAGTTGTTTAGGTCTGTTTTGCTAGTGTCCTTTATGTTAAATAACAAAGCAGCAGAAGGTTCACTCTACTTTTTTCTAACTGTTGCATATATCTAACAGTCCATGCATAAACTCATATCTTGTCACTTTTTTTAAAGCACTTATTTAATCCTACCATTTTGATGATGCTTGTGATCTGATACTGTGTTAGGTAGTGCCATTCTTTTCGTATATTGTACTTTGGAAGGAGCTAAGCATAAGTTATATATTTGATGGATGTTGACATATTTGTGAAGTGATATTTTCGTCTCTCTCGTTGGATGTAGGTTTAGCCCTCATATTCATGCGCTTATGCTAAAAAATCTTCCAGATGATGAAAGGACACCTTTCTTATGCCATAATTTTTCAAAAGACATGATTTTTTTCCTTCTGCCAATTATTTTGTACACATGCTTAGTAACATAGTTTTTTTGCACCTTTTTCTTAAAAAATCAAACTTGGAGTTATGCATATATACAAACATTGTAAAAATCTAAGCAGTTGAATAAAATGATCATGCAGAGAATTATCTGTTATTAGAAATATTTAATTTTACACTTGAGATCAATTGAATAATATGCCAGAGATAGAGACATCCCTGTGTTACCACAAATGTACTTCAGTAGAAGAAAACCTTTGTACAGATGAGTTCTTCTGTACCGAGTGTTCATGCAAGAACGAAAACTTATTTTATACTGTTTCCGTGTCGGTGGTATTTGTTAGGATTAGCACTTGTGTATTGATATGAAGTTAGAGGCCGGTATATATACAAAATACAAGAAAACCCAAGCACAACAGGTAAATAGGCCTAGGCCCATAAGTACGCAACCCATATAGCCTAGACATATCTAACACCCCGCCTCAAACTCATGGTGGATCAACAACACTGAGTTTGGAGAGAGAAAAATAATAATCCCGTCGAGTCTATGCCTTTGTAAAGAAATCTACCAACTGATCAGCTGAAGGCACATAATGAAGAGCCACAATCTGCGATCTCATATATGAAGCATTTGTTAGGAATAGCACAACCATGGAGGATCCCCACGGCAACAAGCAGCAGCCCAAAGAAGAGGGCAGTGACCAGGTAAGGGCAAAACCATGTAGAATCATGCAACCATGCAAAGAAGCCATGTAGAGCAGAGGCGATGACTGATCACAAGGCAGTACCTCAGCAACGCCTATGCAACGAAACACGATGGCCATTGAGAAGCCAGCAACACCAATATGTTTGGTGAGCACATGCTTACTGGATCTCTGGCAATACCAATAGCTCCTGAACTGTTAGATAAAAGAGAAGTCGGCGTAGAAATAGAAACACCAAAATCCTCATGCTACCAACCCAACCAGGTAACCTCTATCGTCAAAAGAGCCATAGCACGCAACTCAGCCTTCGCACTAGAACGAGAAACTGCTTTCTGCTTTTTAGTCTTCCAAGCAATGAGAGAATCATCAAGAAAAACACAATAAGCAAAAAGAGAGCGGCAACCAGAAGGATCCCTAGCCCAGGTAGCATAAGAATAAGGACGAAGATGTAAAGAGTTGGAGCGAGAAAAAAAAAGACGACGAGAGATAGTGCTACACAAGTAGCGCAAGGCACGAAGGAGATGACTATAGTGGAGCTGAGTAGGAGCGGAGACAAACTGACTCAGAATATGAACATCATAAGAGATATCGGGACGGTTAACACCAAGATAGACAAGACAATCAACGTGGTGACGATACCGAGTAAGATCAGAGAGAAGTTCCCTATCGGTGGGTCAAAACTGAAGATTGAGCTCCATAGGAGTCTCAGTCGTACGATCATCAATATGAAAAGCCCGATCAAGAAGATCCCCAATATACTTTTCTTGAGATAAAAAGATACCCTACGACATAGAGGTAACATCAATCTCAAGGAAATAACGAATGGGACTAAAATCAGACATGCGAAGCTGCTCATTGAGACGAGTCTTGACAAAATCAATAAATTGAAAGTCATCATCTGTAATGATCCGTGTGAACAAACAACACAGGATCATGATCGCTAAGATAACCACTGTAGAGTAGCGTTGAAACCAAGCCCGAGGAGCTTGTTTAAGCCCATAAAGCATGATGAAGGCAAAGAACCAAAATACCCTGGTGGCCTGAAGAAGAGGGCATCGGCAGCGCCCTGCTGCATTGCCGGGCGAGAGGACAGTAGCAGTGGTAGACTGGCTGCCTGAAGAAGAGGGCTGCGGCGGTGGCCTGAAGAAGAACAGCGACAGCGTGTTCGCTGTTGGGGACGGCGACACCCTCATGAGATATGGATGATGGACGGAAGCAAAGGGCAGTTGACCACCATAGATGACAAATGGACGACTTCAGCAAAAGACAGTGGCCGACGGCAATAGCAAATGACAGTGGCCACGGATTGGATCGTGGTTGGATTAGCTAAACCCTATCCCTGAGCCATGCTTTGATACCATGTTACCCTTAGAGGAGAGATAATCTGTACAATAGCCTTGGATAGGTATATATACAATGGCATTCCATATGGGGCTCTATTGGGCCTTGATATATCCTTAACAAAAGTCACTCCATGGTGCAATGTGCAACAAAAAAAGAAAAGTGTGGTGTTTAGTGAAAATAATGGTGTTTTGTGCAACTTTGGTAAGAAAGGGTGGTACAAAGTCAAATGTATTATTTCTTTTTTACTTTTACATACACATGTTGTATGTTCAAAACCTAGCTGTTTTTTGTTCTTTTTATTACTTTGGAGCAACTGTTGTAGTATTGTTTATTTCTTCCCCTTGACCACTATGAACGTACAGCTTTTCCTAAGATATTAATTGTGTCGTGTATGTGATCTTGCAGGTTAAGAAGAATTCTGTGACTGATGAGACTTCTTCATCAGATGCTAGTGCTGAGCAACTTCGTTTGAGAAGGGTAATGACTAGCACGAGTAAATGAATATTACCTGGTAATCTGAGTCGTTATGTTGCTTATTATGCTTCTCCTTCTTAATACTTCTGATGTATCCATTTGTTGTTCGCTAAGCTACAGTCATATTGTAATGATCTGATCTAGGAAGTGAGAAGAAATACTGGTGAGGGGATTTCGCTGGCAGCGGTGCCGTGGATGCCGCGGAAGAATCAAATAGAGAATCTAATTCTTTATTGCTCACTTTGCTAAATGCCGGCCCTACAATATAATCATATATAGGCCTAGGCTACAACTAAAATTGCAAATAAAATGGAAACTAATCCTATCTGGTCCCATTATTTTAGTTTTTTTCGAAACCAGTCAAATTGTGACTGAAACCTAATCCTAGTTGTGGGTTAATGTTCATGTGCTTGAACGCCAATTTCTGCGTCGCATGTGCAGGCCTTTTTTAACAGAGCACATATATGTAGTTTTGAGTGATGCAGATAATGCTATTTATTGAAGAAATGAAATCTCTTATCATCAAGTTAAATAATATATTTAAACATCCCCTATCTTTCCCTTAGTAGTTAACTGAGAAATTCGGTAGCTTGTCATTATAGATGACTGCCTGCTTCCAATTAATGATGCAGAACAGAGATTAGCCTTAAGAGTTTAATTGAAACCCCAATTTATGAGAGATTATGTTTAGTATTTGTCATTACTAGAACCAAGCTTCAATGGTCACACCTTTTGCTTTAGGGTTTTGGCTCAAATAAACCTGAAAATTTCGTTTTTTCCTAATACATTGTTATGATCATGTCTTTCCAGTGTCTCTTCAAGCAAATATATCACAACTTCATACCACAAGGCTTGGTTCTTTTGCACGAAAAAATATTCAAAATGCCACTTATTAAGCTGGGGCTATATTTTATAGAAACATATGGTCTTGCTCATTTCCCATCAAGGAATGGAGATTGGGTTGGTGTTTGGAAGGGATTCAGTAAACTGACCTTGGCCAGCAAGCAGAAAAAGGACTGACGTCTTGGGGCGCGCTAGCGCGCGTACTCTTCTTCTGCGAGACTCCATCCAAATCCACCACTTACTTGTTGGTTGGTGTTCCATTCAGTTATCTTAGACTATGCTGCCTTCTTCAATTCCATTCTTCGTCTCCCTAGTCGAAGTCTTCTTGCTGGCCCAACCCAACATGCATTTTAGAGTGCCATTAGAGTGGCATTTTAGCGAAGCCAGTTTTTGAGAGTGAAAAATATGCAGGACATAATGTGTTTTTGCTGGGTTAATGCAAAATCCAAATTTGGCACTGATATGATGTTTTAGAGCATGCTGAATTTCAGTTGGTACTATGCCTGACCAGATAATAGAGCGTGATAATTGGTAGTCTGGTACTTAGTGCTGTCTTGCAGGGGATGAGTTTGTTTTTTCTTTGAAGGTGTCACCAAAAGATCACCTAATGCCTGGTGATGTACTCTTTGTACCAATTAATATTCATGAATCTTCTGTTGTTGAGAAGACCAAGAAGTTCGATAACAGGAATGAGATTGATTTTTTACGTAGCCTCGAGATTTACAAGGTGGTCATTCATTTTTATCTTTTTAAAAACATGTTGATTTAATATGGATGGTAAATAATGTCTTAGTGCCTGACACTTTTCAGGATAAAGCCATCATTGTGGTCAATAAACCCCCTGGAATGCCCGTGCAAGTAGGTCACTTACTTTGTGTAATTTTTCTGGCAGTTTTGGAATAAATAATAAAGTTTTTGTTTGTTTCTCTGTTCTAAAGGGTGGTGTTGGCATTAAAAATAGTATAGATGTATTGGGGCCCATGTTTGAGGATAATTCTTCTGATGCACCTCGTCTGGTGAGTTCAATATAGTTTAGTTGGTAATTAATGTAGTACACACCACAAATTGGACGAACCTGTTGTATCTCCATTTGAAAAACCAGTATTTCCTTAAATGAAAAATATTAGTATTGGTTTTCTGAATATGGTTTTTGAATTATATGGTACAATTTGTACTAGATTCCATTAACCTTTTTTTGGTAGCATAATTTGATAACTTGTTTAGAGAGTGGTGGAGAGTGTGTGCAATACTTTGTTGTATCAAACAGCCCAAAAGGGCAATATATAGAGTACAAGAGGGACAACCCTAGAAAGGAAAAGTCCTAACTACCCCTACAATACACAAAGACAACAATACTCTTAATAAAACTAAGATGCATAATCTCAAGCTTAAAATATAATAAGTTCACAGATTAACTGCTTCCTTTGTATCTGAATACTTTGCATTTTTTTACCGGTGAGTCCATATTTAGGCAAATGACTGTGACTATATTATGACAAAAATGCCTCTAGGGATATATAAATTTTGTGTTGTTATTAAATCGTTTTGAGCCTACAATCTTTTTTTTTGTGAACTTTCTGATGATTCAACAAGAGGTGCTTGAATAGTTCATGCTTTCACAAAAATTAAATTGCACAGATTTTAGGGCAACACCATCAGTAGTGGAGCAGTGAGAAGTTGGAAATCAGACCCTCAATGTGATCTAAAATTTTGTTTGTTGAAGTACCTCCAATTCAAAATGCCATTCCTGTGAGTTAAATCAAAAGAATAATAACATAATATAGGCATTGCAAGAAGGTACTGATTAGGTTAGTGTTGTGGCTGCTAAACTATGTTTCGTTAGAGAAACAAAGGACTACTCATTTTAATTTGTCAAGGTAGACCATCTCATTTCGTGAAACACTATTTTCATTTCACAAGCAGTTTTTGTTGAGCATTCTTTTGTAATCATTATCATGTAGCTAATATTTGTACATTTTAGTCATGACTTGTGAGGACTCTCCATTTTCATTCTGCGTGCCTCATGGTGTCGTATTTGAGTAAATAACATTTTGTGTTGAATTTATGCATGGCTTGCTTGTTTGTTGATGTTCTTATCTACCTCATCAGGTACACAGGCTTGATAGGGATTGCAGCGGCATCCTTGTTTTGGGTAGAACTCAATTTAGCACTTCCATTTTGCATGCTATATTTCGTGAGAAAACTGCCGATGCTTTAGCTGATGTGAGTTTAGTATAACATCTACTTTGATTTTACTGACAGAAGGTTACCAATATTCAATTTTAATGTCATTTTATATGTTATGCAAATGCAAGGTTATTATTATTATGTGCATATCTTGATACTCATCTCTTTAATGTCAAGGGTACTACACAAGTATTGCAAAGAAAATATGTTGCACTTGTTATTGGAACACCTAGGCATCCCAGGGGTTTATTATCTGCTCCACTTTCGAAGGTCTGTAAGAATACATGTTACATATTTGTTGTTTCTCCACAAGGTTTTCCTCATTTTCGTTTCACATTGAAGTAACAAGGTCTTTTATAAGAAGCCAACTGCACAAGTTAAAGGAACAAGACGCCTGTTGTTTTTATAAGATCACAGATACTGAACAAGACGACAACAGATACCGAACAAGACGTCTGTTGTTTGGACAAGATCACAGAGTATCCAACAGAATAACTAAAGCCTTTGCAACCACCTAATGAGATTTTAACTCCAACATACAGCCTAACAAGACCAAAACAACAAAAGACTACGCCCTCTATCTGACTAATCACGTGCTTCAATCTAGTGTGAAAGGTTCAAGGAGCCCAAGAAGGGGGGGGGGTGTTTGAAATGGCTCTGAGCAAAGTTTTAATCTTTTTAGGGTTTTCTTGGAACTAATTTATGCTAGCAACACACATATAAAGATAAATAGCAACAATAATCAAGTGTAAGTCATGCTAGAATATTAATAGCACAAAGTAAAAGAGGGAGACAAGGGATTTTTTTTCCCATGGTTTGGAAAAGGCTTTCCTTTCCCTAGTCCTTGATGAAGCCCTTCACCTTCACGTAGAAGAATATAGCTTCCATTCATTCGTAGCAGCCCTTTATCTCCTCGGTAGGTGGAACCTGACCTTCACAACAACATGGGCCTCTCACAAGCTCCTCCTTGAAGGGTCAACAAGATCCATCTCAATGAGCAAGAAACCCGAGTAATAAGCCATACATGATATGATCTTGCCGATCAAGCCTCCATGAAGTACTAAACAAGGCCTAGTACTCTCTTTGGCTCTCCTCTCACTCTCTCCAAAACCTTAATTCTTTTTAGCTCACTACGAAATGTGCTCAAGAATGACTAAGGCTGAAGCAGGAACTACCCAAAGGGGCACCTGAAAGGATCTAGTTGGCCTAGAGGGGGGGTGAATAGGCACTTTTAAATTTGTTCAAGTTTGAAGCTTAATTAGATTTTCACCCAAACTAGCTAGGCGTAGCAAAACCTATTCCAAGCAAAGAGATCAATAAGATGCAGCGGAAATAGAAACAATAAGATGTAAAAGCTGAAAGTAAAGGAGAGGGACACATGTATTTATTTGACTGAGGTTCGGAGTCATACTCCTCGCTGAGACAAGCCCTTCAGCAAGGACCGGCTCCCGCTCGAGCCCGCAGCAGCCTCTTTCCACTCTTGGTACCTTTTCACCACTCTGATAGGCAAGCTCCTACCCTTCACAATATCATCTTGAGAGCTCCCACACGCGCCATGGCAAGCTCCTCAAGATCACACCTCCAAGCCTTATAGGATTTGGGAATCCAAGAGTAACAAGGTTCAAGCCATTACTACCTTGGATAACACTCTCAAACAAATTTGAACAGTTTTGATGCAATGGGTATATAGGCCTTTTGTGAATATGTGGACTAGGATGAAAAACAAGGCTCTAACTTGGCTTGTGGATATGAATGAAGTTTAGGTGCCAATCCTTGCTAAGGAAGAGTTTTTCTGCCCTTTTATTGGCTATGAGGCAGATTATAGCCGTTTGAGACACTTTGTTATGGGCAGGACCAATAGGGCCTGATCGGGCCATGAACAGTACCGCAGGTACTGTAGCACGTGGCTTCGAGCTGCAGTTATTTTATGATATGTTTCTATCTATTGGAGATTAGTTTCTTAGAGTTCAAGTTATTCCTTTCTTTGGATTCAAGTCGATCTTTTCTTAGGGTCTACGTCAATTCTCCATATAAAAGTGAGAGTCATGTATCTTTTATTATTATTCAAGCAATGAATTAAAATAAAATTGAGAGTAGATCTCGTAGGCGGTGGCTCCGATGACAACCTAGGCGGTAGCTGCGCTTTGGTAGTCAAGAGTGGAGACACTGCCGGTAAGCAAATTAATGTGACTTGTGAGGTACAACAATTATTAGGAAATAATCGAGTTAGAGCTGTAGCTATGAGTGCTACAGACGGGTTGATGAGAGGAATGGAAGTGATTGACATGGGGCTCTCTCGGTGTTCGGTCGGTGGAGCTACTCTCTGACGAATTTTCAATGTTCTTGGGAACCTATTGACAATTTAGGTCTCAGAGAAACTAGTGCAACATTCCCTATTCATAGATCTGCACCTGCCTTTATCGAGTTAGATACGAAATTATCCATCTTTGAAACAGGTAAGGTGGTCGATCTTTTAGCTCCTTATCGGCGTTGGGGAAAAATCGGACTATTTGTGGGAGCTGGCAGTAGCTTCGACAACAACTCTTCTCGCCCGCGTCAAGGGCAGTATCCCCCTATTGTGTGCTTGCTCGTAACAATGGGTATCAGAACTGGACGAGCCCTTGGGATGGCATTCTGCTTCGGGTACTACGAATGTCGTTGGTACGACGACCGACGTTCCTTCGATCGATAGCAATCGTACAACGGCTATCAGCAACACCGAGAAGAGAGACCAATTGACTACTACTATCGGCGGATCGACGAAGGGCGGCGTGCTTTCGATCCTCCCCGATCATACCTCTACTACCAGCGACTTAGCGAGGACCGTGGGCTCATCGACAATTGTCGTCGGCGGTATAACGATCAACGGTCATACGACCACCATCGTATCTCCGACAATAGGCGGATGCGCGAAGAGAACTAGACGGACAAGGAGCGTCTCGTTCTTGACCTTTGCCAGTCCATCATCGACAAGATCGATAGCATGATGAAGATAATGGATGGCCTGAAGACGCCCTCCTCAGCACCAGCAACTGCAACCACGTCGACGGCTGACAACATGTCTGACCCGTGCGAAAAGAACCGTGTCGAGGCCATGCTCGGCGAGGTAGACATCGTTGCCAAGGCAAAGGACCGCTAAGATCACAAAGGTCGGGAAGGCAGTGGAGCCGCGTCATAGTGTGAAGGTCGACAAAGTGGTCAAGGTCGACACGGACAACACCCATGGTTCATAGGTCTCCCGTTTGAGGGCTCACAAGGTGACAAGGGCCTCAGCGGAAAGATGTCATGGAATCCAGCCCAGGGTCGCTCCACGTCTTTCTCCATGCCATGCAAACAATCGGCGATCATGATGCCTCCATCTTCGGCGGCAGATGGGTTGTGGACATACTACACGCTCGTGGCTAAGTCGAGCTCATCGTGACGCACTTCGTCTTCACGTTGGCAGCAAATCCATTGGTGTCATCGTGTCAGTCTGTGCCGTCGAGATCTCTTGGTATGCAACCTTGAGGACAAAGGTTGAGTTGAAGGGGTAGTAATGTTTTGGGCTGGCCCAATAGGGCCTGATCGGGTGCTGTAGCACACAACACATGGCCTCGGGCTGCAGTTATTTTATGATATGTTTCTATCTACTACGGATTAGTTTCTTAGAGTTTAAATTATTTCTTTCTTAGAGTTCAAGTCGATCTTTTCTTAGGATCTAAGTCAATTCTCCCTATAAAAGGGAGTCATGTATCTTTTATTATCATCCGAGCAATGAATTAAAATAAAGAGTAAATTATATTGGCGGTTCCTAAACTATCACCCAGTTCTCATCCAGGTCCCCGATCTTTCAAATTGCAATTTAGGGTCCCTAAACTATTAAATTGACCCAAATCAAGTCCACCGTTGCCACGCCACTGCGCGGGAGCCGATGTGGCTGTTCTACCGCATGAATTCTGCCACCATGGACAGTCCACGTGTCATTTTATTTTTTGAGTAAATTATACAGGTGGTCCTTATACTATCACGCAGTTTTCATCCAGGTCCTCGATCTTTTAAATTGCAGTTTGGTCTCCCCGATCTCATCGAATTCTCATTCAGATCAAGGAGCCTAAATTGTAATTTTAAAGATCGGGGACCTGGATGAGAACTACATGATAGTTTAGGTACCACCCGTATAATTTACTCTTTCTAAAATTATATCGTGAACTAATTTATGCTATGTACACATGAATAAATTATAGAAGTTGTGTATATGTGTGGACTTTATTGCCAAATTGTATTGGATTGTAAATTTTGTTAGAATAGCTATTTGTATAGGACTTCTCTTCTACTTTATGGTTCTATAGGGGTCTTTTTGCATATTTGCCTTCTCTCCTGGACATGTATATTATAGCCCATTTTGGGCCCATCTAATTTGAGCAGCTTATTCTAGCCCTTTGCCCCTATTGCTCATCGGACCACTGTTCTCTCTCATAGCCATGGCTGCAGTTCGCCACGAGACTGTCTCAGCTTGATGTGAAAAACGCCTTTCTTCATGGTGATCTTCGTGAGGAGGTTTACATGTATCCTCCTCTCGGGTACAGTGTTCCTCAGGGCTTTGTGCTTCTTCTCAGACACTCTCCCTGGCCTCAAGAAGGCTCCACGGGTCTGGTTTGAGCGTTTTGCGTTTGTTCTTGTGTTGCTGGCTTTGTTCCCAGTCCTCACGACCTAGCTCTTTTTGTTCACACTTCTACTCGAGGTCACACCTTCTCCTGTATGTTGATGACATGCTCATCACCGGTGATGATACTGAGTATATAGCCTTTGTCAATGCTCGCCTCAGTGAGCTGTTTCAGATGTCTGATATGGGTCCTATTCGGTACTTCGTCGGGATTGAAGTTGATCATTCACCAGAGGGCTACTACCTTTCTCAGCGCAAGTACATCTAGGAAATCCTTGATCGTGCTTGTCTCACGGATGAGCGCACAGCTGACACCTATGGAGCTTCACCTTCAGCTACGGCCTACTGATGGAGTTCCTCTTGAAGATCCCACTCGCTACCGTCACCTAGTGGGGAGCCTTGTGTACTTAGGCATTACTCGTCCGGATATTTCGCATACTATTCATATCCTCAGTCAGTTTATGGCGTCTCCTATGAGTGTGCACTATGGGCATCTTCTTCGGGTCCTTCGCTACTGTGTGGTACGGCCGATCGTCGCCTGCTTTTCTCCTGCTCCAGCTCTCTTCAGTTGCAAGCTTACTCGGATGCTACATGGGCTAGCGTTCCCACTGATCGCAAGTCCGTCTCAGCCTGCTGTGTTTTCCTCTGCTCCTCGTTGATCTCCTGGAAGACCAAGCAACAGATGCGTTGTCTCGCACAAAGATAGAGGTGAGCCAGTGTCTCTCTTCGCCACTACCAAATCACTTGGCTTCGATCTTGGAGTTCCTGTCACCGCTTCGACAGTTGTGTGCTCCGTTAGCACTGGCGCCATCAGTATTGCTCGTGATCCTGTAAAGCATGAGCTCATCAAGCACATTGGCGTTGCAGCTCACTATGTTAGCTCCATGGTTATTACGGCGCTTAAGGCACGCGGCAGTCGCCTAGACCTTTTTACCTTTTAAGCGCTTAAGGCGCGCGGCGAGGTGACGCCATAGACACATAAATATGTCGAATGAAAGCAAATAAATTATCACTATTATGGTCCAGTTCAAATCTAGTGCTGCATTTTTCATTTAGGAATTATAAAGGCCTAACTTAAAAGCCCAATCGCCCGGCCCAACCGTCCTTAACCCTAAAGACCAAGCTGCCTTCAACCCTTCACCCCATCCAGCGCGCCACCTCTCTCCATCTCCTCTCCGGCGCTGCCTCCATCTCCCCTGCTCTGGCCGCCATCTCCCTTGCTCCGGCGGCGGCCAAAGGGTGGAGAGCCACGGCGGGAGGCGGCGTGCGGCTGATCAGAGGAGCAGAGGCGGAGCATGCCGGCCGGCGGCGAAGCGCCCCTTGCTCCAGATCTAGGATAAAATCGGCAGTGGCGGCGGTGGAGCATGGCGGCCAGTGATGGTGCATGGTGACTGGTTGAGCCTCTACCTCTACCTCTGCCTCTCTCTTCTCCCAAGTACGCGACTATTTGGGGGGTTTGGGCTCTGGATCGAGGGTTTTCACCGTGGATTATCTCTTCTCCCATGTCTGTGGCACCCGCCTCATACGCCACGGCGACGCCACAGCCGATAAGGCGTCGCCATACGCACCGGCGATAAGGCGTCGACTAAGGCGTCCGCCAAAAACCGCCTTGACGCCTAAGCGTCGTTGAACCGACACTTCAACGACGCCTTAATAACCATGGTTAGCTCTCAAGTGCAAAATCAAGCGATTACCCTTGGGTATGTGACTTCGGTTCTTCAGCTTGGTGACTTCTTCACCAAGGCTCAGACTAGATCGCAGCATGATGTACACATTTCCAAAATCAATGTTGTTGACCCACCATGAGATTGAGGGGGGTGTTAGAATAGCTATCTGTATTGGACTTCTCTGCTTTTGTATAGTTCTATAAGGACCTTTTTGCATATTTTCCTTCTCTCTCAGACGGAACGGCAAGGCCTAACGCCCATTGGAGCCAACCAATCCGACGCTTGATCTTGGCCGTTGTTTTTGTTTCGCCATGTAAAAAAAATCAATAAAAATCATAATATTCTCTAATGCATGTACATTCCCACATATATTTTTTAGATTGATATACAACATTTATACATCTAGGTTATCCTTTAAAAAACGTTTATAAAAATTAATAATGGTCATATCGATTTGAAAAAAATATGTGTGGGACCTGACATTGATTAGAGAATATTTATAATTTTTATTGATTTTTTTGAATTTTTTTACATGGCGAAACAAAAATAACAAAGTTTGTCTCAAGATCTAACGCTGGTCGTTGGATAAAGATCCAACAGCCAGCGCGGGGCGTCGGATGGGAGGCGCGTCCGACGGGGGTCGGACGTCCCCCGCGTCCCTCTTGTACATGTATATTGCAGCCCATTTTGGGCCCATCTAATTTGAGCAGCTCATTCTAGCCATTCTAACAAATTTGATGTACCCATGATCCTTTTAATCCAACGCATTCATATCTCTTTTTAAAATATTTAGTTTATTCAGATCAGTGCTGTCTCTAGTACTATCCATGGGGTTTTCTGCTTTTTCACAGGTGGTTTTACAAGATATTACACGTGAATAAATTATAGAAGTTGTTTATACATGTGGACTTTATTGCCAAAAATTGTATTAGATTGTGAATTTGATTTACCCACGATCCTTTTAATCCAACTCATTCGTAACTCTTTATAAACTATTTAGTTTATTCAGATCAGTGCTGTCTCTGGTACTATCCATGGGGTGCTCTGCTTTTTCACAGGTGGTATTACAAGATGGCAAGTCTGAGCGCCTAACTGTTACACCGGGCTCAAATACTACATCTGTTCAGGAGGCTTTCACAGAATACCGTGTGATTGAATCTTGCCCCCAAGGTAGGCAAGCAGTAATTCTGTTTGTTGAAGAACACAATATTTTCCTTGTTTGTTTCAGATTAAATTAAATCAAATTAAATGAAAATTTGTTATTTTTGTATAAGCCAAATGATGTAATGTTTTGTAGTCATTCTTGTGGGGTTTTAAATAGTACTTCTTAAAGTTCGTAAAATATTTTTTTCATAATTTTTTGAACTCGTTAAAACTAATTTTGAGGGGGTCACAAATTTGCTACAGTAAAACACAACTCTACATTAATCTGAAACAAACAAGGCATTTATTTGAAAAGTAAAGTACTCCTAGCAGTTCTATCTTAAGATATGCAGTGCTGCTGAACATCTGAAGTTTTGAACATATGATATGCTTTGTCAGCAGCATGAAACAACTTATTAGTTTTTAACATGATAATTTGTAGATGAATATATGATGATGAAATTAGATATGGCTATACAATTGGAATCACTTTCTGTAGTACCTTTCCTGCTAATGCTGTTTAAAGTAATAGTTGCAGTAGGTTACACCAATAAGACTTAAGATGTTCAGCAAATTATCAGACAACTTCCAAATGATACATGCAAAAAAGTTTTTAGTTATAAGAATGGGAGTATAGACGGCATGATAAAATATGATGTAGGTTAAACACGTTCATCTTTCATTCTATAGTTAAGCATTATCACTGGTTGTATTTTTATGCTTACTAGCATTATCGTGCAATATCCTAGGTAGTTAGGTTATTACTGGATAATGATGGCTATTCTTAGATTTGGTTCAGCAACTGTAGTATAGGCATGATGGAGAACAGGGTCCTGATCTTTTGGTGAGATGGATAACTACAATTTGATTGCACGTCGACCTTAACGATCTGGATACAAACCATGAAGATTGGAACCCGACGATTGCTAAATCACCACGACGAGCGTTATCAACCATGCCGAACACGATTGACCTTATCACGAAGATTCGTTCCTGCAAGAAACCAAAGAATAAGTAAGAATAAGGGTAAGAGCAATCTGAATTGCAAGCAGGCCCGTCTCTAGGTTTTCGAGGGCCCTGGGGCGAATGGGGAATATGGGCCCCTTAGCTTTGGTCGTTGATAAAATATGCTTTTCATTTGTAATATGATAATTGATAAAAAAAAAAATAGTAGTGCCAATAACATACTAACATAAACTTAATTCTTGAAAAACAATGTCAATATTATAAACTAAAAGATCAAGTAAAATGAAACTAATATGATTACCTTTGCGATTCAATAAATTGATCTTCTCGTTTTCTTTTTCTTTTCTCAGAACCCGACAAATGGTTCTTAGGCAACATTTTGACACCTGAATTATAATTATAAAGGAAAGTAAATACCGAAAGTAAAATTAAAATTTAAAATTTAAAAGTTAAAACTGCATGCCTGTATCAAACTATCAATCTAAGTTACTAACTAGTACTCCGTGGGGCTGTGCATGTAGTATTCTAGTAACTAGTAACTACTAAATCTAACATGCTAATACCTAAAGGGAATAATCAAATTAATGAAAAATGAAATAAGCAATGATCAATAAACTAATTGAATAATTGATGGATTATCAATGATCATCATCTAACAATTATAGATGAAAGATCATAGATTCGTAGTCTCATAGATCGATGACAGATTGATAGATGAACTAAGTCAACTAACTTGTCAACCCGACAACCTGATCAGCTAATCGGCAATTGATGGACGCCGGTCCGCCGAGTGCCGAACTCAGGAGGCGTCGGTGTGGACGTCGCGTCGGCGTCAATGACGCAATGGCTCCGCGATGCGCAATTGGAATTTGGAATCAGGAAGCGGGCAGGCGAACCGCCGTGGGGCCATGCGTGACTGCATGGCAACTGGCGAGTAGCGTATGCACGTCCCCTCGAATCGTAGACGAGCCTTGGCTGCCAATTGATCTGATACGAGGCTGCTGGCCTGCTTGGTTGCTATGCGCTGGCCTTGGTTTGGCTCAGTCCGGCTATGGGCTGCAAGGCTGGGCTATGGGAGTACCTAAGTACCTAGGCTGCATACTCTGTCCTGGGCCCCTCTCCGTCTTGGGCCCCCGGCCGTCGCCCCTCAGGCCTAGGCCCAGAGCCGGCCCTGATTGCAAGTGTAAATGAGACACAAATAAAGAGTTGGGGGTTCTAAAGACAAGTAAAATGGACAGTCTAATCGACACGTGCAATACAATATACGTGGCAATGGCTAACTTAAATCTAACAAAACTATATATTTGCTAGGTGTCTATTTGAGTGTAGACCGGTCACAAATGGCCTAACCAGGGCTTGGGAGGAATGAACTTGCCTTGGGCTTGCTTGGTCGTGGGAAATGATTTTGGTTCTTCGTTGTGACATGTTGGACCTCCCTCTATGATGGCTTGAAAGGCTCGGCTAGAGGATTCAAGCCATTTGACATTTCTTGTCCGCATGTCGATGCGGCTCTTCAGCATGTCGATGTGGTGTGGATGTCAGTGACAACAACGGAGTTGTAGTGGAAGGAGCGAGAGGTGTCATGTGCACATCTATTGCTGGTGATATTCTCATCATTGCATAATGGCAATGGATAATTTCATTGATTGTTATTGTTATCTCTCCTTTAGCTCTATTTGGTAAATTACCAGTATGTCGCAAGCGAAATGCCTTATGGGCACCACTGTCGGTTTTGTACTGTGACAGGAGCCCAGCTAGAACCAGATTCCAACTGAATAGTCATGTGTATTATTTCAGAAGACTCTTTTTTTCTTGTGCTAGCTTATCGTTTGGAAGTTGAGCAAGACTGAATGTTAACGAAATCTGCTTACTGCAATAGCTAGCATTGTGATCCGCTAATTATGGTGCCTATCTGCATATATAGATGGCGCCTATCCATGGCTTTTATAGGTTTCCTATTGCTTAGGATTCTATTTGACAGCATAATCCTTGTGTTATAGAATATAACAGAATGTTCTAGAATCTTGTAGTCTAGTTGCTGTTCTGAATTGTTTACAGCAAAGTGTCCTAGAATTAGCTGACCTCTAGTGTGTTCTAGAGTCACTTCTCACTAGACTAACAAATAGGGAACTATATGAATATACTAGAACTAGATGGGTTGAAGATCCTAGCCTCTATATATATGTGTGTATACTTGTAATAAGAGAAAGAGAGAGAACTCCTTTCAGCTTTCACTTGTCACTAGTGAATTTAGCATCACTTCCCTAAACTCCAGTGAGTTCTAAAGCTCTCAACATGGGTTGTTTTCTAACATTTGGTATCAGAGCCTGTGTTAGAGAGAGCTGGGAAGTGAGATGGCTGAGAACGACCAACACGAGAGGGAGTCTAGGACTCTGTCGCGTGATGGGGAGCCCAGGGTTCCGCCGTGCCATCAGCGTCGTCGTTCGCCTTTTATAATTCCAACTCGGGAACGAAGGCATCGTGACGGTGGTGCCCATAAAGTTGAGCAACGAGTGGTCAAGCAGGACCCAACACTCATGAAGACCAATTAAGAGCAGTGGAGTTTGTTGATGAAGGTGATGCTGCAAGCATGAGGCTTGTGGGAGGTAGTGGAGACCGGTGAATCTGATTTCTAGGGAGATCGCATGGCACTCGAAGCAATACTTCGTGTCGTGCCTCCGAAAATGGTTGTCATACTTGCCATCAAGCCAACTGCTAAGGAGGCTTGGGAAGCGATCCAGTTGATGCGCATTGGAGGTGATCGAGTCTGGAAAGCCAAGGTGCAACAGCTGAGGAAGGAGTTCGAGGCAATCTCGTTCGAGAAGGTGTGTCCATCGACGATTTCGCCGTCCGCCTCTCCAGCCTTGTCACAACACTTGGGACTCTTGGAGAAACACTTGAAGTGTCGAAGGTGGTGGAGAAGTTTCTGTGTGTTGTACCTCTAAAATACTCACAAATTGTTCTCGCCATTGAAACTCTACTCGATCTCTCAACATTGTCGCTTGAGGAAGTGGCCGGAAGGCTTAAAGCGGCAGAGGATCAAATGGGACTAAGTGAAACGTCAAAGACCGGAGGCCAATTACTCCTTACAGAGGACCAACAGCTGGCTAGATGGAAGAACAAGCAGCGCAATGAAGGCTCTTTAAGGTCACCTAGAAACAATTGCAGCGACGACAGACGCCCCAAGCACCTCGAAATAATGGAAGTGGAGGCAAGAATAATGGAAAGGGGGGAACTCGTGACATTTCCCTTGACAAGTGTCACAATTCTGGCCACTTTGGCCATTGGGCCAGGGATTGCCGTAAACCAAAGAAGGAGCAGGCACACTTGGCTCACTGCGTAGATGAAGACGATAAGCCAACATTGTTGATGGCCCAATCGGTTGCAGTCTCAAGTGCACCAGAGCCAAAGCCTGAGCAAATCCATCTGGATGAGACCTATGCACAAGCACTACTTGAGCTGAAGAAGCTGATCACCAAGAGGATTGCTATCTTGATACCAGCGCAACAAATCACATGACTGGCCGCATCGATTTTATTGCCGAGCATGATTGCAATGTGGCCAACACCGTCAGATTCGGAGATGGGTCGGTTGTCAACATTCAAGGCCGTGGAACCATTCTCTTCACCGGCAAGCTTGGCGAACATCGAGCACTCATCGATGTCTACTACATCTCTCGGCTCAAGAATAACATTGTGAGTATTGGATAATTGGATGAGAATGGCTCGAAGGTTTTGATAGAAGATGGTATGCTAAAAATCTGGGATCAGCATCAACGACTTCTTGCCAAGGTGAGTAGGGGGAGCAACAGACTCTATATACTGCGACTAGAGGTTGCTAGCCCAATCTGTCTTGCTGTGCACAAGGATAAATCTTGGCTCTAGCATGCTCGCTACAGCCACCTGAGCTTTGGAGATCTTCATCAGTTGACCAGTCAAGGGATGGTGCATGGGCTACTACAGACAAAACATGTGGAGCAACTTTGTGATACTTGTGTCATCACCAAGCATTGTCGAACACCATTTCCCTCTAATTCCATGAACAGAGCATAGGGCCTACTGGATCTCGTTCATAGCGACATTTGTGGTCCAATTTCACCTCCAACACCTGGTGGTCGTCGCTACTTCCATTTACTGGTGGACGATGCTAGCAGCTACATGTGGTTAATGTTGCTAGTAGTCAAGAGCGATGCAGCAACAGCAATAAAAAAGTTTCAGGCAGCAGCAGAGGTCGAGTGTGGAAGAAAATTGAAAATTCTTCGCACCGACAATGGTGGTGAATTCACTTCAATAAAATTTGCACGCCACTGTGAAGATCGAGTACAACGACAATATTCTGCTTGTACGCGTCAGCAGAATGGTGTGGTTGAGTAACGGAATCAGACGATTGTCGCCACCGCACGAGCATTGCTGAAACGGAGGAAGATGGCAGCTGAATTTTGAGGGGAGGCTGTAAGTACAGAAGTCTTCATGCTCAACTGCGCCCCAACAAAAGTGCTCAACGGCATGACGCCATATGAGGCTTGGCACGGGCGAAAACCAGTGGTGAGTTTCTTGAGCACTTTCGGATGTTTGCTTGGATCTCCCTGGTCGCGCCATGTCCACTCTTTCTGATCCTACCTCAACAGGTGTCGGTAGCCTTGCTGATCCAACAGCTGCAGCAGGTGCAGCTACCGTCACCGGCCTGACTGGAACTCCCAATTCAGCCGCTGCAGCAACTGAGCCATCTGACCTCTCTGGAGTTGCAGCCGTTGGAGTTTCTTCCACTCAAGGAGGCGCTCCACCTTCCTCCTCTACACGTGCTCAACTTCGAGTAATGCTGGACCTCAACGTCGGCAACTTTACCAAGTGGGACATTTTGTTCAAGGCCTTGCTCGGTCGTCATGGGCTTCTTCACCACGTCGATGGTTCTTCTGCTAGTCCCACAAATGTCGTCTGGGTTTCTGATGACTATGTCGTCTCCTGTGTCATGTACGGCTCCATGACCTAGGGGACATCGTCCTCGACAAGGAGCAGACTGACAGGGCTCTCTGGGTTGTGGCTGAAAAACTCTTCTGTGGCAACAAGGAGAGCCGTGCTATCGTCCTTTTGTCTACCTTCCACAGCCTTCAACAGGGTGATCTCTCCACGGCTTGCTGCGAAGAGCAAAAGCGCCTTGCTGATGCTCTGCGCGACACCGACTCTCCAGTTGACGATCGCATGATGGTTCTCAACGTTCTGCGTGGTCTGAACAAGACAATGTCCAGCGCTGCCATGGTCCTCGCCGTGAGCTCTCCGCTGCCGAACTTCGTCAACACTCGGGCTGCTCTCCTCAAGGAGATGTGCCTTGGTCTTGCAGCCAAGACAGAAGCCGAGACTGCCCTCCTTAGCAGCACTGCCCAGCCGCCATCATGCTCTGGCGGTTCCTGTCAAGGTGCTGCTACCACCTCCAAGCCCAAGAACAAGTGGAAGAAGAAAGGTGGCAAGGTTGCTGCCTCCCAGGGCGTCGGCTCCAACACGCCGCGTGCTCTGCAGCCATCTGGCCCCTAGATTTGCTTCAACCCTGGCCAGGGGCAATGGCTAGTGGCAGCCCCTTTTTCCCAGTAATCAGGACGTGGCGGTCCTGGCATTCTTGGCGCTCGTCCTCAGGGCATATGTCACCGCCCTGGCATTTCCCTTCCAGCCCCAGAAACAACAGCAGCAGGCTCCCTCTTGGGATAGCGCCAGCTTGGTCTCTGCCGTGAGCAACCTCCAGCATGGCAATGGCAACTGGGTTGTAGATTCCGGCGCCTCCTCACATATGACTCCTGACGACTGTATCCTTCATAATTCCACTCCATATTCTGCTGTCACAGTCGGTAATGGGTGTACCCTTCCTATTTCCCGTACTGGTTGTGCCACTCTCTCCACACCCTTAGGGTCTTCCTTTAAACTAAATGTTCTTCACGTGCCATCTATTGTCCACAATTTGTTATCCGTTCGACAATTTACACGTGATAATTCTTGTTCTATTGAATTTGACCTAGTTGGTTTTTCTGTGAAGGAACTACGAACGAAGGCTATTCTCCATCGCTGCAATAGTGATGCATACTCATCTAGCCTTCGCGACTTCTGTGGTTCCTCCTAACGTCTGGCATCGCCGTCTCGGTCATTCTGATCAAAACGCCACTATTTCGCTTCAGCGTTCGTCCATTCCAGATGTCAAGCATTGCAGCTCTATCTGTCGTGCTTGTTAGCTTGGCAAGTAAGTTTGTTTGTCGTTTTCTCGGTCTAGTTCAGTATTTATCGCACCTTTTGATTTACTCCATTGTGATGTGTGGACCTCTCCAGTTTTAAGTGTGTCAGGCTATCAATATTATCTGGTCATCATTGATGATTGTTCTCATTTTTATTGGACTTTTCCTCCACAACAAATCTGAAGTATTCTCAAATATAGAACAGTTTTTCTCTTTTGTTCTAACTCAATTTGGTGTTTGTATTTGCTCCATACAATCTGACAACGGCAAAGAATTGGAAATCACACCACCACTTTCTTTAATCACCTTGGCGTTTTCTTCCGCTGTTCTTGTCCATACACTTCTCAACAAAACGGAAAGGTTGAACGTGCCATACGCACTATTAACAATGTCATGCGCACCTTGTTGTTTCAAGCTCAACTTCCTTCGCGTTTTTGCGCTGAAGCGCTTGCTGCCGCTCTTCTCAACCGGCGACCCTACAAGGCTATCGCCAACACCACACCATATTATACTCTCCATAAGGTTCATCCTTCCTATGGTCATCTTTGTGCCTTTGCTATCCCAACACTAGTGCCACTGCCTTCAATAAACTGCAGCCCCGGTCTATTCCTTGTGTTTTCCTCGACTATCCACTCAATGATCCTGGCTATCGCTGCTTTGATCCACACAATCGCCGCATCATCATCTCACAACACGTTATTTTTATGAGTCCTCGTTTCCATATGCCTCACCTCGTCTCCGATTCCATCAGCACGAGGTTTGGATTTTATGTAGGACTTTGCGGATCTTCCTCACCGTACAACACTCTCACCAGCGCTGCCCTCATTAGTAGCCTCCATCAAGCCTCCAATCCGGCTGGTGTACACACGGCATTCCCGTGCTGCACCTTCTACCACTCCAGCTCCGTTGTTGTCAGCATTGTCTCCTGCAGCGTTGCCGAGCCCAGCTGTGCTGCCTTTGACCTTCTAGCTGCCTTCTGTTGCATCACCGACAACCTCTGCAGCAGCACCGGCTGCTTCTCAGCAACCAACAGTGCCTGCTGCCCCTCTGCCGGCTGCTGTTCAGTCGTCTCCAGCAGCAGCTACGTCTGCACCATCGCCACCAACATCATCCGCAGCTGCCAATCCGTGTCCTACTACAGATGTCCGTCCGCCTACTACCGCTGCTCGGCCAAGACTTGGTCCTCACGCCATGCGTACCAGGGCCAAGGATGGTATTGTGACTCAAATTCAGCGCTATGGCTTCACAACATTCACATTGGGTCTCTCCCCAATTCCTTGGTCATACGCTATTCTCAAAGATTTTAACTGGCGCTAGGCTATGCATGACGAATTCAAGGCTCTTGTTGATAATGGAACCTGGTTTCTTGTTCCCTGGCCTCCTGGAGCCAATATTGTCACTGGCAAATGGGTATTTCGACACAAGTTTAACTCCGATGGTTCCATAGCTCATTATAAGGCTTGTTGGGTTGTTCTTTGTTATTCTCAACTACCTGGCATCAACTATTCGGATCATTCTTAGCATTACTGTTTCCCGTGGCTGGCCTGTTTGTCAGATGGATGTTAAGAATGCTTTTCTCAATGGCGCTCTTGATGAGACTGTGTACTATGAGTCCAAGTTGTTCTTCGACTTCCGGTCCAGTCTTGGTGTTCAGAACCTCCCGCTGCGGTGGGAGGGTGGGGGGGTGGGGGTGGGGGGTGTTAACGAAATCTGCTTACTGCAATAGCTAGGATTGTGATCTGCTATTTATGGTGCCTATCTCCATATATAGATGGCGCCTGTACATGGCTTACATAGGTTTCCTATTGTTTAGGATTCTATTATTTCTTTCTATCTGTTAGAGATAAACTTCCATGTATATCCCATGTCTATTGTATAAATATGAGGGAATCACATGCCCTAACCTGTGCGTGGTTTTCTCCAAATCTTCTCTCTTACACTGAGGTGCTAGCTAATCTTTTAGCAGTTGAGCAAGTATGGTTGTTAAGCTTGCTGAACTATCCCTTGGAATTCTACCCAGAGAATTTTCCATCTACCATGGAACCTAGCATTTGGACTTTATGACCATGGCACCACCCAAGCACTTGGCTCCTTGTCCACTCACATTACATCCCTATTTCCTACACTGGTGTTGTCACTGGGTTCGGGTAGTGACATGAAGTAACACAAGACTCTGGAGTGTTTAAGGATACCCAAAATAAATTCATGCCAATATGACTTGAAATACCATTACAAAATTTCTTGTATCTTCAAAACACTAGAATACTGTGTTTATATCAATTGTTTGCTAATGCTTATAGGGTACACATGGTTAGAGCTATTTCCTCGTACCGGAAGAAAGCATCAGGTAATTCTAACTTGACGGTAATATCTGAACAAAATTATTTCATCTTAATACCCACAAGGTTCGATCACACTAACTAACAGGACATTTGCTCGTTTTTCTGCTTGAACCCATCCAGCTCCGGGTCCACTGTGCAGAGGTTCTTGGAACACCAATTGTTGGGGATTATAAGTATGGGCGGCAAGCGCACCATGACTGGATGCCTCTTCCCCTACCACAAACAGTCGATAAGGAACTGCTCAGGAAATGGAGAGTTCCCTTTGGACTTGTCCTGGGTGGCGGAAGCATAGCCGAGGAGCATCCTCGGTTGCATCTACACTGCAAGCAAATGGTTCTTCCTAACATCTCAGCTGCCATCCATCAGATGCAGTCTGCCGACGCCCATTTTGATTTATCAGATCTTGAGAAGCTCAACTTTGTTGCCCCATTGCCATTACATATGCGATTGAGTTGGGAGATTTTGAAGTCTGTAAGAAAATAATGCTCAGTTGCTGAAGAAGACACCACAGAAGATTTACTTGGAGTCACTTCAATTTGTTACATATGCAATTGAGTTGGGAGATTTTGATGTCTCTGTTGAGCTGCTGAAGAAGACACCACCGAAGATCTACTTAGGAGTCTCAATTTCTTAGGTTTGTCTGTTTTATTAGTGCTCATCTTGGTATTTGAAATACCGCATCACAGGATTACAGGGAGTTTTCACTACTTATATTGTAAGACGCCTTTCCCTTTCATTTTTATTTTTTGGGTTACATGGTTCACTGTTGACGCTTGCCGTAATGCTGCCTGGAATATTTTTGCTCCAAGAAGATCCTACTTTCTGGTTATGTGATCGGCAATCAATGACCATGCTCACAATGGCATATTATTCTGTTGTATTGCTTCAAGCCCTCAAGTGACCATTAAAATAGAAATCTTGTCAAAATCTGTATTATCTTAGTTAATTTGTGCAACAACATGCCAATTTGGGCAGGGTATGCAAGTTGCTTCCCCACATTGTATGATGTCAAATTCTTTAAAGCTTATGTTCAAATCTGCAGCCATTTTTGGGCAAGAGCTCTCGGCACAACAGTACAGATCAAATGCTTTTCCTTTCACCGATCTTGGGTTACAATCATAGTAAAAATCGTCATCAACACCGGTAAGACATGAGACTGCGGTGTGAGATGACCTAGGTCAAAAGTAGGAAAAGAAAATGAAGATGGCTTGTACCATCTCACCGGGCTCATCGGTGGGTGTTGTCTCTCCGGTGCTCTCAACGCGGGTATAGAACGCATCTCAGGTGGCTCAAGGTGATTTTTTTTTAATTAAAGGGCAATCAATTCAATAATTAGAAGAAAATCACCGATTCAGGAGCTGTTCTTGTTGCTCTCCTTCAGCTGAACGTGGAGAGGCCTGTCAAAAAAAAAAAAAGCTGAACGTGGAGAGGAGAAGAATGAGGCAAATGGCTGAAGGAAGAGGGTCGAGAGGGGTTTAAATAGTGGTGGTCTCACCCATTGACAAGTGGGGCCAGGTCCCACCTACAAGAGAGGGACTATGGGTAAGGAAATGGGTGAGAAAAGTGCAGGTGCTGCAGCTACACGAATTTCTTCTCCACTTAGCATCACTCGGCACCGTTATCTACCACTTGGCCGTGGAGCGCAGATGGTAAGGGGCGCGTGGTCTACTGTCTGAAGCACCGCCTATGTCAACCAATAGGAGAGAAGAGTCATCGGGTCTAGATCCGGGACAAAAAGAATAAGGAGAAAATGGGTCTCCGGTCGTTTGGACTAGGGTTTACAAAACCGCGGAGAAGCTCCAAACCGTGTACTACGCGGAGCCGGTAAACCGCGGTTAGCCACGGTTTTCAGACGGTTTTTACCCTAAATGCAAAATTAGGGTTAGCCATTTTTGCTCGTGGTTAGCCGCGATTTTTGGCGGTTAGCCGGCGGTTTTTTGCGGTTAGCCGCAGTTTCTAAAGAAAAAAAAAAGAAAATCGATGAAAATTGGTAAAATTCTTTAAAATATACATTAGAAATTTGTTTTTTAAAATTTTGTTTAAGCCAAAATGCTTAGAATGAATAATAGTATTTTTAGAAATTTCATGTATATTTTACATTCAAAATTCATTTAAACGAATTGTGCTCAAACCCCTAAACCCTAAACCGCCGGTTTACCTAACCGTGCCCCCGCGGAGGCGCGGTTAGCCGCGGTTAACCGGTGGTTTTGTGTACCGTGGTTTGGATGGCTCCGGGCTCGAGAGGTAGCTTGGTACACACTTTTTAGCGAGCAGTCAGGCAACTGGGGCTTAGCACTGGGCGACCAGGACACGTGGCCACGCGGCGAGTAGACGAGCGACTGGAACACGTGGCTGCTCGGCAAGCAGTCGAGCGACTAGGACACGTGGCTACTCGATCAGCAGTCGAGCAACTAGGACACATGGCTACTTGGTGAGCAGTCGAGCGACTAGGATACATGGCTGCTCGGCAAGGTATGGCTCACTATTCTAGTAGCTCGGCCAAGTAGATTCTTAGAGTTTGGTTCCAAAATCCTATGTCTCCACCTTGTAACACGGGGGATGGATGCAACTTCATGAAAAGTTTTTGAAGAGCCATAATCAAAATCAAATAAATCAAATAAACAAGTTCATGATATGCACAACTTAATGTAGATAACAGCTGGGCTGTTACAGTACCCGACATTCATATTCATCTCGCCCGCATACTATCCGATACCCGTTTTCTACTTGATCGTAGATACCCGTTACCCATATATGTATCCTTCCCAGCTTTTACTACCAGCACACATATCCGTATCCGAACAAAATCAATTAGGGTAAGATACAGGATGACCTAATATCTGACCGTATTCAACCCGTTTTCATCACAAAATAGAATTGGTAGGGCTATCAAGGGACATGAACCAAACACACCCTAAGCCTTCATTGCAGCATAGCAACCACACATGGTGTCGATGATGACGACATGGTCACACTAGATGCCACATGGAGGAGCTGGTGGCTGAGCACCGGTTTCACGAGGAACGCTAAGTGCGCCGGCATAGATCTGGACTCTCCCGTGGGTGAGAGAGAGAGAGAGAGAGAGAGAGAGAGAGAGAGAGAGAGAGATATCACGGCAGTGACTGCCAAGGGTTAAGCAAGGAGAGGAATCGCGGCTGTCGATGGGTGTTTAATCAGGGGTTATCGTCGGCAATGAATTTAAATAGGGTTATGCACTGGATCCAAACTCGATGGTAGCGCAAGACGGGGTCTTTTTTATACAGGTTCAAGCCTTCATCGGTAGAGGTAATACCCTAGTCCTGTGCTCTGGGATTATATGGGGTATATGTGTACAAGATGATCGGGAGATCTCTTGTATGTTGTGTTCTCGGTCTCAATTGTTATGAGACGAGGGCATTGGATTAGTTGCCGAACTATTGCCCCTACTCCCTTTATATAGTGGAGGGGGTAGGGTTACAAGGAGGAGTCCTGATCGGTTACGAGGAAGGATTCCTATCTCTATCCACTAACCAAATATACAATTGTATTTTCCTTATTAGGGATAGACTTCTATCCTTATGTCTTTCCTTGCTGGAGGGGAGGGGTGACAGGTCGAGTGGCCAAGAGTAGATTGGGGGAAAGGGTAGCGTCCGTGAGTGTTTGGGGTGAATGGACTGGGCTATCTAGGGTTTGGCCTCTAGTGGCAGCGCATGCACAGAGTGGAATATCAGAGACGAGCGGCGCGAATTAATGGTTATGAATAAAAGTAGGATTTACCACCGCCCCCACAAGATGTATAATTGTGAGGCTCCCATTTTTAGCCCGTAAGAAAAATGTTCTAACTCGTTCGTAGGCATTGTGTTTGTGGAGTTAGCGCAGACGATTTCGACGACGGTGGCTGTGCCAGAGACAGGGGAGGGGAGAGATGGTGGTCGAGGCAGGGGGTTCGACGGCAGCGCGGATGTACGTGGTTAGGGTGGGCGGTGAAGCACCCACATCCAAAAGCCTAGGGCGGCCGCTCCTAGAGGCTGCTACAGCTATTAGGGCATGTACAATGGTTGAGACAACAACTATATGTAACATGTCTCTAACCATTGCCAAGTCATCTAAAGACATCACTATAGACAACCCCTGTGAGGACCCGAAAATGGAGTCTAGTCTCCTCCGTGCTTTACATGTTCTAGTCCCTAGATCAAGTAGCTAGAACACACAAATATACAGCTCTTGGATTATGACCATTCAACAAATAAACTTTATTGCATCAGAGTGCTTACAAACATGGCAAATAATACCATAGTTTTGGCTCAACAGCCTTACAAAAGCGGAAGTCTTTAGATATGAACAAAGTACAAATGATAAACAATGAAGACCCAAATAAACTCCACAGGCAAAACTGTAGAGGCGCACTTCTAGACATCTGGATAGCCTTCGTCCTGAACTCCAAAAGTAAAATCGCTCTCTTGAAAACTCATATTGTCAAACTCCCCTTCTTAATAAAGATTCTTCTAGCTGCAACCTGCTCGTTGGAATGAGCAGCCCGCATGAAAGGCGGGGTGAGTACGCGAATACTCAACAAGCTATCGTCCTTAAAATGTAATGCAGGAACAATAGGATAGGGTGATTATTTTTGTCCAGCATAAATTCTTAACTTATCTGTTTTCAAAATTTAAAACACAGTAGATTCATAAATTATCTAACCCATGAGATTCATCTAATCTAGAACATATTTTCCTATCACGAGCTTCACCGCTCGGAATACCCAGAACCACACCTAGCACCACATCGAGCTTCATCACTCAGAACACTTCGAACACATTGAGCTTCACCACTCGGAATACCCCAAAAACCGCGCCGAGCTTCACCACTCGGGTATCACAAAACCACACCAATTCTGAACAGCCTTTTTAGTTAAAATCACAGTGGGACTACCATTGTGAGATCCTCCTAGCCGCTCGTGACCGTGAGCACGGCTGTCATAACAGTTTAACTAAATTCTGCAGAGTGTGTACACTTTACCCCTGGAACTGTATTTCCGGTAAACTGGTGAATAGAACAAAGCCACTATCCGGATCCACTAACTTGAGCCCGCACACTCAGAGTGACCCACCGACATCGGAATCACCTCACGAGACATGAATCACCCCTTATGTAGGAAGACGAACCCAAACTAGTTTCTTCGAGCAGCGAACTAGGGCGTTACCATTATCCGCATCCGTATCGCATCTTGTAAGGCGAGGGCGAAATAGTCACAAAGAGTCGGTCCTTAGGGGACTCATGGCAATCACTACACTCGCAGTGCTTCCATCACTATCGTCCCACACACACGTCGTCGCATAAGAATGCTCTATCGTCTTTGGAATCCTCACAAGTCATAGCCACCCTTATCGTCGAAGCGTATGTACACACCCAATGGCATTACGCCACACCCGCAAGTCGCCCAACAGGAGTGGTCTACCGGCCTTGGAATCCTCACAAGTCGTAGCCACCCCTATTGTCGAGGCAGGTATACACCACATACACAAATACACACGGTGCAAATCTTTGCATGCTTCACCACATGCCTGGTTGTAGCGGGGATCTACGACCCCACGCTACCTATCACGTCACCTTGAGTCGACACACGACACTTAGATTTTAGTTGTTTAATTTTAAATACCAAATGACCAATCCAAGCCCTAATAGCAGTTTTAAATAGTGATGATTACTATGTCCCAATTCCAAAGCAACTGATCAACTACCCTTCTATAACCAAAGGATTGGCTTTAAGACGAGGTATGGTTTTAACATGATAATCAAGCACTATCATATAATGGGATCGATAATGTATATCTAGTACATGCCTAGAACTATCCAAATATACGTAGCCCAACTATATATATAAATATATATGCAACAGTAAAGTTCTAGCCAACATTTCAAATATGGGTAATGACATGTTGTGGATGTGACACCCACGGGATCTAGATAACTTGCCTTTATAAGTGCAACATAGACACTTCTTCGAAACATCGACAAATCTTTCTTCGCCGCTCGCATCTACCGCACAGAAATAACAAAAAGAATTTCAATAAACGAGAAAACAAAATTATGATGAATGCATATGCTCATGAACATTTCATAGTAAGTATGTTTATAATCGTAGAAAATTATAAAATTGTTTTTGAAATTTTTACATACATATAGTAATTACTAAAAATTACTAGAATATTGATTAGACAATAAATCAGGGATAAATCATACTATGTACAGACAGTACCAAACTTTACCATAAAATAATAAATATTGTTATGAACATATTAAAATTGGTTTCATGATTGTTGGAGCCACAGAGAATATTTGACAATTATTTGAATCTAGGGTGTTCTCGGAAATTGCAGAAAACGGCGAAATATCCCTAAGGCTAACTGGGCCGAATTGGGCCCAGCTGGGGCTGCAGCTCGGCTGAGGGAGAGAGGGCACGGCGGCGGCGGCGCTCCGGCGCGCGGTGGCTCCGGCTCCGGCGTGGCGGAGGCGAGCGGTGTCGCGGAGAACTCGTCGGCGGCAGCGGCTCGGCGTGGGGTGGCGTGAGGCGGCGACGCGGCGGCATAAAGCGGTGGTGTGGCGGCCGCTCGATGCGGGGGTTCACCGGTGGCTCTAAGGCGCGTCGAGAGGGCGGCGCGGCTGTGCGGGGCTGCAGGGTAGGTGTTGCCGGCGAAAGCTCGAGCCAACGAGGGTCAAGGCGGTGGCGCGGCTAACAGTGGTGGCGACGGCCATGGCCGCTCATGGCGGCGGGGCTCCGGTTAAATTGGACAGGGCAAAACATGCGGCTAGGTCTAGGGGAGCTCTAGGACGAGGAAGAAGAATTATGACCCTGCGATGGTGATGAATTTGGAGAAAACAGCAAACTCCGCGAGATCTTTGGTGACAAATTCCCGTGGCTCTGGTCGTCATCTCCTGCGCTTCAAGGGCAAAATGGGTTCTTTAGAAAATTAATAGTACCACCCTCGAACGGTTTGAGAATCGGAGACGTACGCAGCCAGGAATTGAAGAGAGAAGCAAAGGAGGATATAGAGATGCTACTGTGTGTGTTTATATGGTGACTGGGAGATGAGAGGTGAGTAGTGCGCTGCATGCTTGGTGATCAACTACGAAATAGAAAGTGATTTTGCTGAACATCAATGTGGAATGCAAACGTTCCAGAATTTCCAAGGACAGACGCCATGGACAGGAAGACGAACTGTTCATGCGTAGTAGAACACAGTGGAGGGAGCGCTGCGAAATTGAGCTGCAAGATGACAATAGAAACTGATGGCATTACCAACCCTGGATGGCCACTAATTCGAGTAAAAACTGCAGCACTCAATTTTGATGATCATCAATGGTAATTAGAGAAATGGGAGGAGTTGCTAGTGCCTGCTAGTGGGATTTGACCATGCACAGGGAGATGAAAAGATGGCTACCTACAGCGATAGGGAGGTGGAGAGTTGCTGCATAATGGAGAGCAGAGGTGGCCAACGGGCCAGCCCGGTTCGGGCCCGTTCGGCCGGCCCGGTTTTATCTGGTTCGGTTATTTTAATTAAAAAAATCTAAATAAATTAAGAAAAAACCACTATATTTTATAAATATACACTATAAATTGCGTAAATACACTATACATTATTAAAAATATATATATAAATAAATATATTTAATTAAATAAATATGCTATAGTGATTGAATCCAAACAAGCCGGCCGTCACTATCTGAACCAACCAAGGCCGGCTCGGACGGCCGAGGCCTCGGCCTGAGTTCGTTTGGATTAGCCAAGCAAAGGCCGGCAGTTCGATGAGCAATCTTGGTACGCCAGTTAGTCCCGTTTGGCCAGCTCTAGTGGAGAGAAAAGAAATGCTGCGTGCAGGTAGGAGAGAGGAGAGGGAAAGAAGAGAGAGATAGGGGAGAGAGAGAGAGAGAGAAAGATGGTGGATGAAGGGTTGTGGCTGCTCAATTCCTCCATGTTGACCATTAAATTGAGTAGAAACTGCTTACATTAAGAGGTTTAATGTTCATCAACGAGAAATGCAATAATTTCAATAGCCCCCATTGCTAGCCGCCATGCATTTGAAGGGATATAGCAAGGTGAGTGGGTTGCTGTGCAATAAATAAAGCAGAGAGGATAGTGCTACGCAGGGAAGAAAGAAGAAAGAGAGGAAGAAATGGGAGCATGGCAAGTGGGCCCAAGGGAAGATGGAAAGAATTAGGTGAGAAGAATATTGATTAATAGGGCCAAATATAATAAAAATACATTTCTCTTTCTAGATAATATTTATTTATCACATAGAATAATTGAAGTCACAATATAAATTTTAGTTTTGGAAAGGCCTCTAAATATTATTTTATAATAGTCATTTTTGAACATATGTAACCAAGGGTTCCTCAATTTTAGGAAAATAATTATCAAAAAGAAATTATTTATATATGGTTTTCAAGAAGTCCCCCAAAATTTTAAATTTTATTTTCACAAATACAATAGCCTTTGTTCATAAATAAAAATCAAATTACCTTTTATTTTTTTAGAGTAACATATTTGTTCCATGATTTAAAATTTATGCATAAAGTTTTAATTATGCAAATTCCATGCATGATTTTATTTTTATAAAAATGAGGATGTTACAACCCCTTAAATGATCTATCTATAGTGTTGTCTACACAATTATTTAATGTTTGCATGTAGATTTGGACTGTGTGGTGATCAAATATGCATGTCAACTTTTTAGCCTATATGTTGGTATTTTATTTTTATAAAGTTAAGAGTAAAATAAAAGTATTATAATTGATTCATAGTTATAAATATTATTAATAAATATAAGACAAATAATTATAAATATTATAGCAATAAAGATTTGAAATTATATAAGAAAACCATTAATAATTTAGGAAAATATGACAATGAGATAAAAAAATTATAAGATAAGCCATACATAACTAAACATTTGAATTGTTTCCGTAGCGTTTCCAAATGTGTTCAACCAAATCGTTCTTCGTTGGTCGATGATGAATAGCCGAATCCCTTTTTGATACATCGGAATATTTTTCCCTAGATCAGCGTCACTTGTCGTTCGCTCTGCGAAGTTGGCGACGACTGCGCGTAAAACGAGACGCACACAAAACAATAGCTGCAAATAAAATTTAGAAAAATATAGAGTAATTACTGTAGGTAGAATAAAATATTATAAAGCTAAGAAAATTTATTTGGAGTGAATGGGACGTTGGGTTTTAGAGAAACAAAACTGAGAATTTTTAGTTGCCATTTAAATTTGGCGAGCAGTAGCGTCCGGACGTCCGATAGAAACGCAGCGATCGGATGCTGGGCTACCGTCGGATCATCTGTCCCGGCGCGCATCCAAGCACCCTTGACAGCCCACATCTCGGCGCTCTCCCGCGCACCTCGATGCGCTCCTTTTTTTTGGGAGACAGCATGCGTTATTTAGTGGCTTCCTATGCAAGCGTCTCGTCCTCGGGCTGCTCGCTGTGTCAGATGATGCATGTAGCTATTGGAAAATCCCTTGGTCAAAAGGGCCATTGCAGGCATGCAGGGCTAGTTTGGTTGGTGCCTCCCGAGCAATGCAGCTGACCGAGCAAGCATCTCGACCCAGCGAATAAAATCGGACGCTGGGGGGCTCCTTGCGCCAGACAGCTTTGCCTGGGTAGCAACCAAACAAGCCCGCAGTGCGTGTGTGATGGGTATATTAGTGAGCCCACCTGCATGCATGAAGATGGAGAAGGACGCCGCCCATTTTTTAGGAGAAGAAAGGTACATCACGTCATGGTTGTGTTAGACTTTGATATAGGCTTTGTACATTTCAGCCTATTGTAGCGTAGCGCAGTGTTTCAGCAAAATTTATCTTTTTTATATAGCCTATTTGGTGTAATAATTTGTAATGATTTTTCTCAGGTTTTTAGTAGTTCTCATAAAGATCCTAAAACTATTTTCAAATTATTATTTTTATAATATTTAAACCAATTTCGAAATACTTTCAAATTTTGTTGAAACGCTACGCTACGGTACGTTAAGCTGAAATGTACAAGGTCATAATGTAACTTAGTAAAATGTACTGATGAAACTTGATATCATACTAATGAAACTTGAGAACCTACCGATGAAACTTGAGAATCTACTAATAGAACTTGAGGAAACCCAAGAAAACCTACTAAATTACTATTAAAACTTAAAGGAAAGCCAGTGAAACTTGAGTAAATAACTAATAAAACTTAAGAATCTACTAACAAAACTTGATAGCGTACTACTGAAATTTAACAACTTATTAATAAAACATGGGAACCTTCTAATGAAACTTAAGGAAACTCAACAAAACTTGATGAAATTTGAGAATCTACTAATGAAACTTGAGAAAACCCTAACGAAACTTGCTAAGTTACTATTAAAACTTGAAGAAAAGCCGGTGAAACTAGGCTAGTACTGATGTAACTTGAAGAAAGTACTGTTGAAACTTGCTAAATATCGATGAAACTCGGCTAAAATTCAAGTTTCATTTTCAACGGTGCAAATACAAAAAAAACCTCCCATGCTGCGTGCGTCGGGTAACAAAAAAAGAAAGCACGTAGCAAAGGAGAAAGAGGCACTACGCAGCGTTGCTCTCGGTCTCCTTGTTTGCAGTGATCAAAAAAGCTCGGTGGAACTGAGAGTCACGTCACACGTGAACGAAGCTGTTCTCCCGACTCCTCACGTGGGGCCCTCGGCCACGAGCGAAGCCAACAGCAGCGCTGCCTGCTTCTCCCTACGTGGATCGCACGCCACGGCGGGATCCACCATGTGCGCGAGGCGCCACAGCGGTCAAAAGGCAGCAGTGTTGATTCCAGCACACAGCACGCGCGCGCGAGACGTTCGAGCGTCCAGGCGGCCTATCCAAGTGTTTTCATTTAAATTTTTAGAAGAATCTTTACTGTTCGTGGGTGCACAGCCGACAGTGCGAGCAAATTAAAAGGGGATCGGTTGGGACTTGGGAGTCGTCTTCAACCTGTGGACTGCAGAGCTGTAGTTGAGGACTGAGTGCTTCGTCTTGTTAGGATGTCTAGAACCCAGCGAGCGAGCAAGAGAGAGAGAGAGGGGGAGAGAGATGGGGGCGGCGGCTTGCTCCGGCGAGGCTGCTCGGCTCCACGAGCCGCGGCGGCGGCAAGAGGTGAATTCCAGGAGGCGCCTGTGGAGGAAGAACCGGAGGAAATTGAATTTTAGTCTCAAAGTTGATGCGCCTTTATCTTTTTACCCAAAGTTGACGTGCCTTTGTCGTTTTGACCTGTGTGGTTTAGGTGGGAATTGATTTCACCACAGGAGGTTTATCAAAAAAAACCAATTTCCTCGTGTGGATTCTCCCATTGGTGCCTGTTCGTTTCACCGCACTGCTGACCGTTCGTTTCACCACAGCAGGCCGGAAGGTGCAGAGGCCAGAGACAGCGCCGGGGGCCATGGCCTCGCCTCCATCCACGCCGCGTGCGACGCCCTCGCCTCCCTCCCCGCCGCCCCGAGCCATGGCATCCAAGCCACGTTACCTACTCCAAAAACAAAGGGAAGACATATCAAGAAGATTACTCCGAGGAAGAAAAGACAATTATTTTAGATGGTGGCTTAATATACTTTCTTTGTGGCTATAGTCAATTTTTGTTGATATGATACTTACTATTTTAATGGAGCAACGCAGAAACGTATTTGATATTTCGCGTGTCATGCTCAGAATTATCTTGAGCAATGGAAAAGTTTATATTGATTACAATCCAAAAAAAGCATAATTCTGGATAGTTTGATACAATGAAGGTTTACATAACAGATAATATACAGCTACTACAAGGAGTACTCCTGCACATAGGGCAGCTCTTAATCCTTTAAATCAAGAAGCTGCTTCAAGCAACCGCCATGGAAGACGTGCCAACAACTGGGCCACGCTGCGATCCTCAGCTTCGTCGGCCTCGTCCCATCCTCCTCGTCGCAGCGCGCCGGCAGTGTGGTCTAGCGGCGCCGAGGTGTTCACCTCTGCAAATCATTTTTTTATAAAACTCCCTATGGGTAAAACAATTCTCACCTAGTCCACACAGGGCAAAAAGACAAAGACACATCAACTTTGGGCAAAAAGACAAAGGCGCATCAACTTTGGGGCAAAAATCCAATTTCCTCGAAGAAACGGCTTACAGACGGTGAGGTGGCTCATTTACTACATCGACAGTTCGGTTGAGTATATATGATCCGTTGAGGATTAGGGTTTTGCGGAATAGATGATCTGTGTATTGCTGTTAGGAGAGTATATATAGTACAGGAGATGGGTCTTGCCCCTAAGGCCCAATATACTCAAACACTCCCCCGCAGTCTGAATAGCGCTAAGCAGTTTAGACTGATACAAAGCAAACACACACACACACACACACACTCTCTCCACCGCGGTCAAAACAAAAGGACCATCAAACAAAAAGACCATCACTCCCATGAGCCGAGCAGTCGGTGTATGAACATTCAGACTGGACCGGAACTTGGTGAAGACTGTAGTAGGAAGGCCCTTAGTGAAGATGTCAGCGTACTGGGACGTCGTGGGGACATGGAGAATGCGCACTTGACCAAGAGCAACGCTACCACGGACAAAATGCGGTCGATCTCAACATGTTTAGTCCGCCGATCTTTGACCGGGTTGATGGAGAGGTAGGTCATGGCACGACGTTATCATCAGAGACAAGAGTAGCTGGCGAAGAGGAGTATGAAGCTCTCAGAGTACCGACGAAGCCAATGAGCCTCGGCGACACCGTTAACAACGGCATGGTACTCGACCTCGGCCGCAATGGAGATAGTGTGCTGCCGCTTGGAGGACCAGGAGACCAAGTTGTCGACGAGGTACACGCCATAGCCGGAGGTGGACTTGCGGGTGTCAGGACAACCCGCCCAGTCAGCATCGGTGCAGACCGTAAGATTAGCAGACGTGCAACACCGAAGAAGAAGGCCAAGGGCGAGAGTGCCCTGCAGATACCGCAGGATGCGTTTGAACGCAGCGAAGTGAGGCTCCCTTGGATCATACATGAACAGACAGACCTGCTGAACCGCATATGTGATATCTGGACGGGTGAAGGTCAGATACTGAAGAGCACCAGCCAGACTGCGGTAAAGAGTGGCGTCAGTCAATGGAGATCCGTTCGCGGAGAGCTTGGATCTAGTGTCGACCGAGATAGCATGGTGAGGACCTGAGTGCGGTCATTGACCGGCTGACCCAAGTCTGCAAGGTTGTCCACCAGGCCCCGGAGACGGCGGCAGTAGTCGGTGATGGAGAGGTCCCCCTGAGATAGGGTATGGAACTGCGCCTCGGCGTAGAGGATCCACATCTCCTGGTTTTCGAGAAACTGGTCCTCGAGACTGGCCCACACACCACGGGCCGTGGCAGTGGCGGTCATCACCACCTCCAGAAGGTCGGGCGTGATGCGACCGTACAACCACGACAGCACGACGTAGTCCATACAAGCCCATGCAGGGTCGGAGAAGCGATCGACCGGAGAGAGGACGTGATCCGCCAGGGCGTATCGGCTGAGCGTGACGAGGAAGAGTCCGCGCCACCGGTGGTAGTTGGGGTTGTTGAGGTCGAGGACCACCGGGACGAGCGAAGCCACGCTCGTGATGCCGATTGCTTGCGCATGAAGGGCAGCAATCATATCACGGTCTTCGACAGGAGCGCCGGGACCAATACCGATCTCAGGAACGGTAATAAGGGGTCCCGTCGACGAGTAGTTGGGGTAGGCTCCGAGTGATCCTCCTAAGCCGAAGGGAGCGAAGCCACCAAAAGAAGCCTAGCCAGTGGTCCAGAGGGGGGCCGAGCCGTCTGGCCCAGCTGAGCCGGAGCCGACTGGTGCAGCCAAGCCGGGCACCCAATAGGGGCCCGAGCCTCCAGGGGGAGCCGAGCGGCCAAGGAGAGCTGAGCTGCCAGGGGGAGCCGAGCCGGGCGCCCAAATGTGGCCCGAGCAGCCCGTGGAGGCCGAGCCGCGCACCCAAGAAGAGGCTGAGCCGACCGGCCCGGCCCAGGCCAGTAGATGGGGGGAGAGGGGATTTAGGGTTCCCCTCCCCCTAGTGGGGGCGCCAAAAATGCCTGGCTCGCCCCGGCCGAGCGCCGACGGCAAGAGGAAACCGGCGGCGGCAGGGAGGCCAGCGCCGCGCATCATGGTGGAGGCTGGCAGTGGGAGGGGCAAATCGAGCGGCGCCGTTGCCTTGGCCAGCGGCGGCGGGAACAGCACCGGAACCTCCCAAGGTACGCACCCCTTCCTCAGAGATGCCGACGGTGGGGATGATGAGGCCGGCAACAGTGAGGGTTGCGCGAATCTCGGGGGGGAAGTACTGCGACGTCGGCTTCGATTTGGGCCGCAGCGGCGAGAGCGAGTTGGGCGGCGTTAACCGGCAAGGTGACCTGGAGAGGAGAGATGTCGGTCACTGTCGTTGACGTGCTCGTCGCCGGGGCAGCAAGGGGTGCCTCCGAGGAGGCCATCGCCGACGCCGTGGGGAGGGCCGTGGAGGAGGAGGCGGGTTCCATGGCCGGTGACGGCGGCTGCATGGGAGGGGGCGAGGGGCTGCTGCGGCGACGAGGTTAGGGTAGAATTAGGGTTAGGAAAACAGGCTCTGATACCATGTTGAGGATTAGGGTTTTGCGGAATAGATGATCTGTTTATTGCTGTTAGGAGAGTATATATAGTATAGTAGATGGGCCTTGCCCCTAAGGCCCAATATAGTCTAACACTATCGCTATATGACTGTATCCCACCGACGCCGGCGCGTCGGTCCCGCTGCCTGCTGCAATTAAAAGGGGATGGAAGGCTGAGCTCCCCGCTTGATCTCCCTCGCACAGTGCCCAGGCGCCGGCTGTCTCATCTCCCTCGAGCAGTGCCCAGGCCCGGCCGTTTGCGCTCTAGTTTCATCTCCCTCGCCCACGGCCGATCCATGGAGCAGGTGCAGAATGAAACGCCATCCTCCAAGAGGACCAAGAAAAAGAACAAGGCGTTGATGGAGCATGACGGCAAGGAAGAAGAAGCAATACTAGAAGAGGGAGCAGATCAGAAGCAAAAGAAGATGGATAGAGGACGAGGAGGAGAGGTAGAAGGGGCTCCCATGGCATCAGCATCCGGGGAGACTGAGAATCCGCACTAGAAGGCCCGGAGGGAGAAGCAACAGAATGCGCGGCTTGAGGCGTACAACCGGATGTAGGCGGCAGCTGTGGCGTTTGGGGAGATCAAGCTCACTGTCCCCGAAATCGTTGTCGTGGGCGGCCAGTCGGACGGGAAGAGCTCCCTGCTGGAGGCCCTCCTCGGCTTCGGCTTCGACGTCCTCGAGGTCGAGATGGGCACCCGCCGCCCCCTCATCCTGCAGATGGTCCACAACCCCGCCGCCCTCGAACCCCGTTGCTGCTTCCAGGTGCGTCTTCTCTCTCTCTTTCCTCTACGATCGGTGCTGCTGTGCTTATTTTCTGCGCTTGGCAGGAGGACGACTCCGAGGTCTACGGCCCCCCAATGTCGGTGTTAGGTGTTGTGTCGAATATGTGTACGAGTAGGTTACAAGGACTCTGTGTTGTAATAGGCAGGGTTGGTTAGTGTTTGAGTCGGACTCTATCCAGGCCTCCACTATATAAAGGGAGACAGCCCTGGTGTAACCAAGACAACGACCTCATAATAGTAGCATAGGCAAGAGAGGAGGTCAGCGGCCGGCATGTGGCCATGACCTGGTTAGCCGGTGTGCTGCGGTATTATGGATTGGGGAGGAGCGCCCATAATCAGAGCCCTGCAGATGTAGGCGAAAGTCGAACTACGTTACCAAACATCGTGTCTCCTGGTGTCGTTCGTGATCTTGCATCGGCGTAATTCCTAACAAGTGGTATCAGAGCCAGGTTGGCGAGGTTGGCCATGCAGAAGATCTAGGGGAGACACGGGGTTTATGCATACACGGGCGCCGCAGAAAACGCCCTATCGGCGCAAGGTGGAGCATGGCGGCGATCGACGATTCGATCGGTGGTGTCGGACACTTCGAGCAGGAGGCTCGAACCGTTCGATGGGCTACCGTTGGCGGGGATCTACCACGGCCAGGTGATCGGAGGCCGATAAAGTAGCCGGCGAGGTCGGCAGGCGACGGCGACGACCTCGGCGTTCGCGATCAGACCGGCAAGCGCGGATGGATGCCAGATAGATCGGAACTGCGGGAGCAGTGATGCGATCGGATGTTGCACAGAAGGCACCGCATCATGACACTCAGGGCGAAGCTGTGTCGTGGATGTGGATAGCCAGGGTGCGGCATGTTTTGCCGTGCACGGACGTGGTGCACGGTGGCGGGCTGGGAAGCCTGCTCGAGGGCTCGAAGATTGTAGATTGGATCTGGAAGTGGATGTGTTTTTCTGTGATTTTTCGATGATTTTTCGGCAACCGGTGGACGTTCTTGGTGGGTCCCACGGCGCATGTGAGGGCGGCGGCCAGCGAAAGTCGGGGCGCGGCCCATGCGGGCGTTCTTTGCCTCAGCAAAGGGCTGCGGCGCGCCTAGGCGCTGGGCGCCACGGCGCCAAGCGCGAGGCGGCGATGGCGCCCAGCGGAGCGGCGCCACAGCGACTGGGCGCCCAGCGCTGGGCGCGGCAAGTCTGGTGGCAAGCAATGCCTAAGGCATGGGCTAACGCTGCCCAAGCGGACGCTGGCGGAGGGCCCAAAGCGGAAGCGGCGGCAGCTCGAAGTGGCGGGTCAAGGAACGGCAAGGCGAAGGCGGGCAAGGGGCGGAGGGAAGGCCGACTTCGGGCTCGGGCAGCCTTCGACGGAGGAACAGTGCACAGTCGAAAAGAGGAAAAGAGGAAATTTAAGAAGGAGGAGCTCGATTTTTAGGAGAAATTGAAGTCTTTTAGGACTAGATTTTCATGACAAAAATTGGGGCTGCCTCACCACTATAAAAGGGGGTCCAAGGGAGAGCCAAACCCAACAATCCAAAACAATCAACAGTGTTTTTGAGCGTAGATTTCGGAGAGGTTTTTAAGGCGTGAGATTCCGAAGTAGGGAGGCGTTCTTGGAGGGCTGTTGGCGATCTGTTCAAGATGGCGAACGGGTCGGGTGGCGATACATCCATCGACAAGCAATTGGCGTTGGTAGAATCGCAGGTCGGCAGGATGAAGCCGACACATACAAATTCGGTATGGTGAAGTTTGACGGCATCGAAACTTCGGTTTATGGCAAAGTAGGGTCCGGATATCCTGATTCAGCAGGGTATTGTGATGGCTCTTAAGGCGAATAAACCGGAGAAGGTAGAGGCCGGTGATTGGGAGGAGATGCGGTTGCAGGCTGCGGCAACCATACGCCTTTGTCTCTCAGATCAGGTCATGTATCATGTCATGGAGTTATCATCACCGAAGGAAATTTGGGACAAAGTCGCGGTCGGTTCATGTCAAGATCCGACCGACAAAGTCATATCTGAAGCAGAAGTTATATGGGCTGATGTAGGAGGGGTCAGATCTGCAAGCACACATTGATGTTTTCAACAGGTATGTCACGGATTTATCACATCTGGAGGTGACAATCGCTGATGAAGACAAGGCAATTATTCTTCTTTGTTCGTTGTCTCCGTCCTTTGAGCATTTGGTCACGACGTTGACATATGGCAAGGATAGCATTAAAACTGAGGATATTACTGCGGCGCTTATGTCTCATCAATTGAGGAAGAATAAAAATGCAGTGGATGAACCTCGTTCTATTGCTTTGGTAGTCTCAGGTGATCAAGGCGGTCATGGGGCCGGAAAGAAGAATAAGAAAAATAACAGGGCGGTGCGGTGCTTCAGGTGTAATGAGTGGGGGCACATGAAGAGGGACCGTCTGAGTCCACCAAAGGAGCAGATGCTAATGTGGCAATAGGCTCAGATGACTCGGGAGGCGATAAATCTTGAGGTTCTTCTATTAGAAGGGGGTTCTGTTGCAGGTGGAGCTGGTAAGCATATTGCAGGGTCGGCGTCGTTTGTTCCAAAAGGCGGCGAGTTTGATGAGAACTCGTCGGGCGGCCCGCTGTAGACTGCAAAGAAGGAAGCAACCAGTGTCCGGGTGCACGGGTTCGCGCAAGACACCGGAACGACTTCAAGGTGGAGAGACCATATTCTCCAAGGTAGAGTTTGTTAGGTATTGTGTCGAATATGTGTACGAGTAGGTTACAAGGACTCTGTGTTGTAATAGGCAGGGTTGGTTAGTGTTTGAGTCGGACTCTATCCAGGCCTCCACTATATAAAGGGAGGCAGCCCTGGTGTAACCAAGACAACGACCTCATAATAGTAGCATAGGCAAGAGAGGAGGTCAGCGGCCGGCATGTGGCCGTGACCTGGTTAGCCGGTGTGCTGCGTTATTATGGATTGGGGAGGAGCGCCCATAATCAGAGCTCCGCAGATATAGGCGAAAGCCGAACTGCATTACCAAACATCGTGTCTCCTGGTGTCGTTCGTGATCTTGCATCGGCGTAATTCCTAACAGTCGGTGGCCACGGAGATCGCCCAAGTAAGGTCCAGGCCACCGTTTCGTCCAGGCCCATCGTCATGAGGGCCGAGTACGCTCACTGCCCCAATCTCACTATTATTGACACCCCATGTTTCGTTCAGAAGGTCGGTAAAATTCTACATGCATGTTAGCTAGCTTTTCATTTATATTTGCTATGTTTGTCGAGTCATCCTTTTGAGCTCCATGTTTCATCACACCACACTATTTGTTTCTTGCTGCAGCCTAAGATAGGCCAGCCAAAGTCCACACCGGATGATATCCTGTCGATGGTGAAGTCATTAGCTGCGCCCCCTCAGCGCCTCCTCCTGTTCCTATAGCAGAGTAGCGTCCAGTGGTGCTCTTCTCTCTGGTTTGACCCAATTAAAGATATTGATCCCAACCTCGACCGCACCATTATCGTCACCACCAAGTTCGACAACCGCCTCAAGGTAACAGTCCATAACAACCAGCGGCTTGGCACACCAGATTCTACAATGTCTTCACCTTGAATTATTTTGTCTTGTTTTCATTCATATGAAGGAATTCACGCATAGGCCGCAGGTTGATGCCTACTTGAGTGCGAGTGGTTACCTTGGGGAGAATATCAAATGATTCTTTGTGGCTCTTCCAAACAAACTTGCACCAGATACAACCAATGAGAAATTCCGCAACAAAATCTGTCAGACTGATATTCGCATGCGGGATCGCTTGGAAATAGTCGAGGGGGGCTTCAATGAACAATTATATGGACCAGACATCGGTTTTGGCAACCTCAAGGAGTGCCTCGAATCTGAACTCCATAAGAGATACAAAGAAGCAGTCCCTGCCACCCTGGTATTGTTAGAGAAGAGTTTCGCTCAAGTCTCGGAAGAAATATCAAAACTAGAATCAAAACTGCAACCAACTTCTCGTGTTGCTGAGCTGAGGAAATCAGCAATGCATCATACTGCTTCTATCTGCATTCGTTTGGTATGCACACAAGACACGATTGTCCTTGCTTAGCATTTTTGTTCTATCATCTTTACTAACTGATGTACTACGACTGATTAACATTGCATTTTTATATAAAAAGCGTAAACTGTGTCTTGGGACAACTGAACTAGACCCAAAGCTGTATGGGTATACTACTCTAGAGGAAATAAAGGAAAGTGCGATTGGGAGCTGGCCTGGAACAAAACACGGCAATAGAACCTACCAAATCCGGTTTTAAGTTGTATGGTGGTGGAGCTTTCCAAGGAGTAATTGATGAATTCCGTATTGCAGCATCCTCAATGAAGTGCCCACAAATTTCTGCCGAGAATGTACCTTTTAGGTTAGAAGTATATAAGTTTTTTTCAAAAAATTAGCCTGACGGTGGTATTGCGTCATCAGGTTGCAAGCATACGACTTGTCCATGCTGGAAGAAGTGGAAGCAGTAGATTGACTGAGGCAGGAGATGACATGGCACGTGCAGCTGCACGATCATGGCTCACTCCTCTTATCGATACTGCCTGTGATCGGCTTGAATTCGTCCTACAAAGGTTATTTATCCTTGCACTGGAGCGCAACCCCCATACAGAATCTAAATGTAAGATCTTGCTGTCCGAGGGTTTGTTTTGCTTCTTTTATTTACATGGCTGTCATTACACTAATGCTGAATGTAGCAATTTTACACTTCAATATCTTTTTTGTGGTATTTTATAATCAGACAAGTCATAAGAAAAAACTACTAGTAGCTTTTGTTTGCTAAAACACATTTCAAGAAAGAGAATTGCTAATCATCAGCGTGAAATCACGGGGATTTGATCGATCTCACTACCGAAGCGCCGCCGCTTTCTTCCTCCTCCGACGACCTCCTCCTCTCCCTGCCCGGGTTGTGGGTTAGGGTTTAGGTGGGGTTCGGTTCAGTGCCGTCGGGCTTAGAGGGATGGCTGGAGGCGGCCGGCGGTTGGTGGTGGATGGAGTGAGGCGAGGCGCCACGAGCTGAGATGGGGGGGACGGGGAGGCGGTTGGGGCGGGGTGGAGGCGACGGCCGGGTTGGAGTGGGCGGGAAGTGTCGTGGCGGGAGGTGGGTGGCAGGTGGCTAGCGGCGCCGTGGCGGTGGCGGAGGTGGCAGGGGAGGAGGACGAGGAGCGCGGAGCAGCCGGATCGGAGTCGGGGTCGGGCGGTGGAGGGGGAGGGGAAAAGGGGAAAGTAAGAGAGAGAGAGAGAGAGAGTGGGGGCGCGGGTTGATCTAGGCCGTTGGATCTCAATCCAACGGTCCAGAAAATCGACTGATTGTTAAAAAAAAACAGCTGACTGTGTAATAGTCAGTCTTAGATTGAAAATATATATGCTTTCTAGCTAACTTCAGGTAACACATGTCTTGTCTGTTACTTCTATTGTATACTATTGTAGACCACTTTTTATGCATTGATGTCTTCAAGCTTAAGGCTTTAAGCTACCATATCAAATCAACATGTTTTATCAGTTTTATGTTTAGCCTGTCAACTGTAAACACTCAGCAATGCTTATTTTCATTTTTACTGTTTCTGTGGAATTATTGCTGAGCTTTTACGTGCTATATTGGAAGTGCTATGAGCACTGGATAAATTTAATTACTATTTTTTTTTTGCAAATAATCAAAATGTTGAAGATATGGATGGACATGTTGGATTTCTTGCTGCTCTCCGGTACTCATATTACAAGTTTGTCTAGGATTTGTTCGATAAATGCAAGTAGATAGTGTGGCATCACCTTGACTTAGTTACAACAAGATTAGTATTTAAATCCGACGTTGGGCAAGCGTGGAACCAATTTTTGTAAAAGGAATGTACCCCTGATCGGGCACAAGCAAAATTTTCCAAAACTCTAGATTTCTTCCCCTTTCACCATGCTTCGCCCTCTTGGACCAGAGACAAACACAAGCACAAGATTTGTCAAGGTTTTCTCCCTCTTTGGCATAAGGACCAAAAAGAATGTACAAGTTGAACATGTCCAAATGAGCAATTGCAAATGAGAGAAAGTGCAACAAGTGCTTTGGGGGTTATACAAGAGTGTGAACCAACCTAGTGATCTAGTAGAGCTCAAAATCAAGTTCACTCAAAGTCAATTGGCACATGATCTATGCAAGCTCAAATTAGGACAATGAAGTTCAAGTTGAAATTAGCCTAGAGCAAGTACACGGTAGATCAAAGCCAATAATTACTAGAAATTCTAATGCCCTAGAAGAAATCCAATGCACCACACGGCTATCGTGAAAACGAGCTTTTCACGACATTCGATGGCTAACGACGCAGGACACTTGGAACGGCCCAAATAAATGACCGAAATGAAGTCCATGGCTTTTGGCAGCTCACGGTGCCGAACTCCAGAAACTAGCCGAAAACAGGACCGAAACGCGTGAAAACGCCCGTTTCGGTCGGGGAAAAAACTGTACCATTTTTTATGAAGGGTAAATCCTCGGGGTTCTAGAGGGGGGACGGCCCTAGGGTATATTGTGGGGAGGCCGACGGTGATCTGAACCGCCGTAAACGGCGGCAGCAGACCAAACGCGTGAAAACGGACGTTTCGGTCAGAAAAAAACTATACCATTTTTTATGAAGGGCAAACCCCTCGGTCCTAGAGGGGGGTATGACCCTTGGGTATATTGGGGGGAGGCCGAATGGGTGATGCCGAACCGGTCAGAAGTAGGCCGAAACACCGTGCCGCAGGCCAAGTCGCTAAGGAAAAGTCAGCTATCGTGAAAACGGGTGTTTCACGACTTTCGATCAACTAACGGTCGCAAGGACACTTGAACGCCCAAAAGCGTGACGAAATGAAGTTCACGGCTTTCGGCTGGCAAAGAAACGGTGCGAACTTTAAATCGGTTGCAGACCAAACGCATGACAACTGCCGTTTCGGTCGGGGAAAAGCTATACCATATTTTATGAAGGGAAAACCCCTGGGGTCTCAGAGGGGGGCGACCAGAGGGTATATTGGGGGAAGGCCGCACGGGCGATGCCTAACCGGCTAGAAACGGGCCAAAAACTGGTCGAAAAAAACTGTACATTTTTTATGAAGGGCAAACCTTCAGGGTTCCAGAGGGGGGGCGACCCTAGGGTATATTGGGGGAGGCCGCACGGGCGATGACGAATTGGCCGTAAACGGGTCGAATCGTCCAAACGCAGTGAAAACAAGCAAGCTGTTCGGGGAAAAAATTGTACCATTTTTTGATGAAGGGCAAGTCCCCGGGGTCCCAGAGGGGGGGGGGCGGCCCTAGGGTATATTGGGGGAGGCCGCACGGGTGATGCCGAACGGCTAGAAACGGACGGGAAACAGGACTGAAACGCGTGAAAACGGCCTTTTTGGTCTGGAAAAATTGTGACTTGCGTCTTGGCTTGGACTTGAATGGCTGCCGTGGTTGCGAAAGCGTTGGTTCAGCAAAGTTTGATTTGTGCCTTATTTCCTCGCGCTGTGGACCTTTGGTCGTCGTCTTGTTGCAGACCCACCATGTTTCGCCACGGAGGGATGCTAGGATGGCATGACCGTTGCGGCTACGGAGCGAATGAGTTGTCTTGGATCCGTTTGTACTGGCAGAACCCCCACCGATGCGCGGCCGACTGTCATCACCACGTCCATTCACATGTGCGGCTAGTAGTTGTCGCCCTAGTCTAAAGTGCTTGCCTGTTGATACCCGTACGGTGGAAGAAGGTTTCAAACAAAAGCTACCTCAATGCAGCCGCCCCAGGGTGCCCCGCGGTGACTAGTATGGCGTTTGGTGCCTTGCCTCGCGGAACTCGGCAATAGAGTTGGAGAATTTACGCCTAGGGAATGGTACCGTTCGGCTCTTGGTCCCGTGTGACATCCTTTATTTTGTCGTATGTCACTTGTATTTTCGAAAACCCAAAAGTAAATTAAAAGGGAATTGTTATATACAAAACCCTGTTTTAATTAATTTAAACTAAGGTTTAAGCCAAAACCCTAGAAGACCCTTTTTGAAAAATTCTAGAAAAATTCCCAAAAATCCTAAATACCATGATTTAGCCACCCTCCAAGTTTCGTGCCCAAATTCCAAAGCTAGCTCGTGATTCCTTGAAGTTCTGCCGTTCTGCCGGGAGCTCATCAAATCCATAAAATAATAAGCAAACGAGGGAATATCATGCTCAAATTTGGCGAGGACCTTTTTGAAGCCTAATCCGAATTACCCTCCAAATTTCAGCCCAATCCAGCGAAGGAAACTCCGTTTTCTTGATAAACAAGCCCGCAGCCTATCTGAATTCTACCTGGATTAGAATTCGAGTCCTAATCCAACCCCTCTTAGCCCAAGGCCCACCCCAGGTCGTCCAAGACACTATATAAACCCCCCAATACCCCTGTCCCAAGTCCTCATCATGAAATCCCTCAAGTCCCAAACCCTAGCTGTCAAAATCTCTCCCACCGAAACTCTTTTCTACAGATCCCTCTCTGTGCCGTGTCCAAACTCAAGATTAGATGGTGCCATGTTGAAGATCTCGTCGAGGCGGTCCAGATGGATACTTGGATGGTCGGTTTTGGTGCAGAATCGAGGAAGAAAAAGCTCGCCGGAGTTGGCCGTCGTTGCCGCCGTCGCCGCCGCCGCCCGGCAGCCATCCGCCGCGCGCATCCGCCGCCAACCAGCGCCGCCACTGCCCAGCCGCCTGCCGCCTCGCTTCCAAGGCCAGGCGCTCATGGCTCGCCGCCGCCACGCTGCCGCCTCCACCGCTATCGCCGCGCTCGCCGCGCGCGTGTGCCAGGTCGCCTTCTTGCGCCACATGAGCCGCCATTGGTTCGTTCGGTTCGCGGTTTTCAGATTAAACCGGTTTAATCTTCAAACCCATTTCGATTTATCCTAAACTTCTAGGAATTGTTCCGGGAGCATCCGAACTCCAAATTAGGTGATTCTAGAGCCATTATTTTCCATAAATCCCCTAGAATTTTATATATTTTATTAAGCTATATGTTCTGTTGATTGTTTTGCTGTTTCTTGCAAATATGCATATACGTGTAGATGTCCGTGTCTGCGTTGCTCGGGGGGTCTGCAGGAGCCGTTCGGAGGAGGATTCCAAGACCCGGAGTACTACCAAGGCAAGATAGTTGCATCTTGCTCTCCCAATTTACAAAACTCACCCGTTTATTGTTTCTATTTATTTTCTCATGCATAAATTGATGGGAAGGGTAGAAACCTAATATTCACACTGCGTCATTGACCCTGTGAATTAGCCTTTATTGCTGCCTTATTTGTTATTCCTAGCCTATCCTTGTGCATAGATGCTAGTGCTCGTGGGTTGGCGTTGATTTAGGTTCATCATTTAATTATTCTTGTGACTTGGTATGATTGGAGATCTTTGAGTTACTTTAACCTAATCAACTAAAACCTACGTGGCGTGTGTTGACTAAAGGTGGCATAGTCGGTGGTTTTGTGGACATGTGGATTGTTGGAGGTAATCACCTTGGTCTAAGGACTTTGGGCGTGTGCCAATCCAAACCAAACCGAACAAGCGCAACCATAAGTGCTAGCATTAGCATGTTGCGCAAAGATGTGCTAGTCTGGCTTAGTAGTTAGAGAAGACTGTTAACACACTTTACTTTGAAAAGATCGAGTTGCGGTCCGTTGGCTCAAGAGGGCCCGAGTGCTAAACCTTAGAGGGGTATCGGTGTTAACAGAGGAACTAATGAATCGCCTTGTATTGTTACTTGGTGCAGGCTCCTAAGGAAGAGTTAAGATGCAAAAGTACCACTCGGCTTATGGGTAAAGTGTGCTACACTCTGCAGAGTTAAAACTATCATGATAGCCGTTCCCACGGTTATGGGAGGGGAGGTAGGCCGTACATGGTAGTCTCATGTGTTTAATAATAACCTGATGGGATGGTTTTGGTTTTGAGTATTCGAGGCTTGCAGTTTTGCAGAGGGGCTTTCGAAGCCGAGCTCTGTTTGTTACTTTGGGGAGTCGTTCATCTTATTAAGTGTTCAACAAATGATTTTACAACACTTTAATTAATCTTGACTAGAATAGGTGTTTATGCAAATTAACCATCATGTTCTTGTTATTATCCTTGCATCATTTATAAGGACTCTTGCTGGGTAGCCGTGTACTCACTATACAAAAACCACGGATAAATTTGTATTCAGGCGAAGGATTAGGTCTGGTCTATCTTCAGGATCAGGAGGATCTTGTTCCGGACTTTGATGAGGATTAGCTGGCGCTCAAGGGTTGGATTGGAGCATCATCATACTTGTTCCGTTGCATATTTGAATTTCCGCACTCTGATATATTATTGACTATATTATGTCATCTTTAAATCAAACAATTGTAATAAGTAATTGTGTAACAATTACTTTTGCATAATATGTAATTTCTCTTAGTTATTTATGACTGTGTGATGATGTTCAACAAACTGTCGCTCACAAGTTGCTAGCATTGATCTCTGGGACTAGCAATTGATTGTGAGTGGATCCCGGTGAAGCCGGGGTTGTGACATCCCGGATGCTACTCAAGCTATAGGGTCGTGGTCCTTTGGCGCCGTGTACCCAACGATGGCTGTTTTGATCCACGACAGGCGGTTTGGCCTTGGACGTACCGCACCACACATTGGCCATGACGTGCCACTGTGGGCATTGGCTAGTCGAGGAGGACGTGCTACCTGGTTGATCCTACCAGTTGTCATATCCTTGTCTCAAATATTAAGCCATGCATGTGCAAGTATAAACTAATTCAGACTGTGAAACTGCGAATGGCTCATTAAATCAGTTATAGTTTGTTTGATGGTACGTGCTACTCGGATAACTGTAGTAATTCTAGAGCTAATACGTGCAGCAAACCCCGACTTCCGGGAGGGGCACATTTATTAGATAAAGTATCGACGCGGCTTCGCGCCGATCCAAATGATTCATGATAACTCGACGGATCGTATGGTTTTTGTGCCGGCAACGCATCATTCAAATTTCTGTCCTATCAACTTTCGATGCTAGGATAGGGGCCTATAATGGTGGTGACGGGTGACGGAGAATTAGGGTTCGATTCCGGAGAGGGAGCCTGAGAAACGGCTACCACATCCAATGAAGGCAGCAGGCGCGCAAATTACCCAATCCTGACACGGGGAGGTAGTAACAATAAATAACAATACCGGACGCTTTAGTGTCTGGTAATTGGAATGAGTACAATCTAAATCCCTTAACGAGGATCCATTGGAGGGCAAGTATGGTGCCAGCAGTCGTGGTAATTCCAGCTCCAATAGCGTATATTTAAGTTGTTGCAGTTAAAAAGCTTGTAGTTGGCCCTTGGGCCGGGTTGGCCGGTCCGCCTCGCGGCGAGCACTGACCTACTCAACCCTTCTGCTCTCGGGTGTATTTGCTCTTTTTTTTTTCTTAATTAGAGTTAATAGAAAATGGAAAAGGTTGATATAATCCACAAAGGTAGTTAATGTTGGATTCCGCAAATTTGACAAAAAGAGTATGCGCTGGTCTTACTGGCTAGTTGTTAGTCGTTAGTTACTTGTGACGTTTATTTGTAGGTAGTCGGAATAACCATCCAAAAAGATTTCTACATCATGCGCACTCCAGGGAAGGTTCTAAAATCGTGAACGTACAATTTGACATTTCTGTACTGCGATGTTTTGTATGTATGAAAATCTTAACTCCTCCAACTTATAAGGTGACTAATCATATTTGCTTGTTAGTTTTGTTGGTGCATATTTTATAATATATATGTTTGACAGAGTTATATTTGTTTTGATATTATACTTGTTAGCTAAAAAATTTGTTTTGCTGTTTTAGTGTGAAGACGGTCATGTGGTTTGTGGCAAATGTCGCACTGTACATAGCGAAATTTGTTGTCGCTTCCCTTATGATGCTACGGTCCAATTGGATTGGATTGTTGAGACACTAAAACTCAGATGTCGCTATCGTTAATATGGATGTCAGGGATATTACGTCTGCTATAAATCAAAATATCATGAAATGCACTGTAAGTTTGCTCTCTGTGTCTGTCCAGTGGATGGTTGTGGCTTTCGTCAGGGCCTATCAGATTCAAACACCACTTTAAAAACGATTACAAATGGACGGCCATGAATATTCCGTTTGGCAAGATAGTCCTACTCACCTGAAAACACTCAGTTTTCGGTGAAGATGGATCCGTCTTCTTTCTGTCTTTTTTGTATGGAGAGATTAATATTGTATCTTTGGTGCATATAAAGACCACTGATCCAGATAGCAGCGATAAGTCTGAGGTGTATAAGTATAGGTTATGGGCAGAATGTCCAGACATAACAGGCAAGGTGATCTTAATTGATGATGCTAACCGTAGTTCACTTGCTAGTGAGTATTGGTGGATGAAGAAGTATCTCTTTTGATTTCATCCATTTTGCGATCATGTAACACTAGACGATCACTGGATATTGGTGTTTGCATCAATAAGAATATAGCTTTAGGTGCTCCGAATGCCACTAGATTTGATAGCTGTTATATGTGTTTTTTTTATTTGACAACATGCCTTTAAGTACTTTCTGCTTGTTTGTTTTGTGATAAACTATATTTGTAATGCACATTATCGTGGCTATGGTAATGTAATGATGCACATTTATTTAACTTGCATGTTTAAAATTTTTCGTCATTCATTATAAATATATCTGTAATTCTGAAGGATATTTTCTATAGTAAATTTATCGAAAAAACTTTGTGGGACACTGTTATGCTGTTTGATAAGTTTTCTTTTCTCTAATTTATATTTCTTCACATGTTGTTTGTCTCACACTCCTCATGAAAACTAATTGAGGAAGAAGATTTATAAAATTGAGGGCAGATTTATGACAAGCGTGAGAAAACAACATGTGAAGAAATATAAATGGGAGAAAAGAAAGCTTACCAAACAGCATGATAGTATTCTACAAAGTTTTTTCGATAATTTTTCTATAAGAAATGTACTTCAGAACAATAGATCTATCTATAGTGAATGGCAAAAATTTGTGAACAAACAAGTTAAATAAATGTGTATTATTACATTAACATGGTCACGATAATGTGTAGTTATAAATATAGTTTATCACAAAACAAACAAGCAGAGAGTACTTAAAAGCATGTTGTCCAATAGGAAAAACACATATAACAGCTATCAAACTTAAGTGGCATTCGGAGCACCTGGGCCATATTCTTATTGATGCAAACACCAATATCCAGTGGTCGTCTAGTTTTACATGATCACAAAATTGATGGAATCGAAAGATATATACTTCTTCATCCACCGCTGAATACCTATTAGTAAGTGAACTACGGTTGACATCATCAATTAAGATCATCTTGGCTGTTATGCCTGGACATTCTGCTCATAGCCTATATTTATACATCTCAGGCTTATCGCTGTTATCTGGATTAGTGACCCTTATATGCAATATAGATACAACATTAATCTCTCTATACAAAAAATACAGCAGAAAGACGGATCCATTTTCATCGAAAATTACCGAAAACTGAGTGTTTTAAGGTATAGTGAGTAGGACTGTCTTTGCCAAATGGAATATTTGTGACCAACCATTTGTGATCTTTTTGAGGTGCTGCTTGAGTCTGATGGGGCCCTGACGAAAGCCACAACCATCCACTGAACAGACAAAGAGAGCAAACTTACAGTGCATTTCATGATATTTTGATTTATAGCAGACGTAATATCCCTGACATCTATATTGGCGGTAGTGACATCTGAGTTTCGTTGCCTCAACGATTCGATTCAATTGGACCGTAGAATCATAGGGGAAGCGACGACAAATCTCGGTATGTGCAGTGCGACATTTGCCACAAACCATATGACCGTCTTCACACTAAAACAGCAAAACAAATTTTTTAGCTAACAAGCATAAAATCAAAATAAATATAACTCTGTCAAACATATATATTATAAAATATGCACCAATAAAACTTACAAGCAAAACGTCGCAATACAAAAATGTTAAATTGTGCGTTCACGATTCCAGAACCTTCGGAGCTGCTCATGATGTAGAAAGCTTGTTGGATGGTTATTCCGACTACTTACAAATAAACGTCACAAGTAACTAACGACTAACAACTAGCTAGCAAGGCCAGCGCATACTTTATTTTTTGAATTTGCGGAATCCAACACTAACTACATTTGTGGATTATATCAACTTTTTTCATTTTCTATTAACTCTAGTTAAGAAAAAAAGAAGATAGCAGATACACCCGAGAATAGAAAACGGATATACACACGCGCATCTGATGTAACCAATTCTATTCTTCTTTCTACATCAACATGGTATTACAGTTAAGTCGATTGCTTGTCAAACGATATATATTAAGGACAATTGAAGCAATATGGTATGCGAGAATGGAACCACCAAGAGCACCACAAAGCGAACCACTTGCCTAAATAAAATGACAATAAACCTCATTAAGTATAAAAAAGCCCTTAATCCGGGTGAAGGAAAAGCTTATGAAGCATAGGAATCTTTCAAATTATTACCAGAAGTTCTAGCTGCACAGTTGATAGGATAAACCACGTGGTGCCACCGAGTTCAGTGAACTGAAGATTGAAGAGAAAGCAATATCATGATTGTGAATATCAATCACAGGAATTTGCAAAACAACCAAAACAGAAACTGACCTGCAAAGATGTAGATTCTCCAGATGTGGCGCCAATGTCTTCACCAAAAAGGAGATCCCCCAAGGCAGGAAAAAAGAACCTAAGCTTCAACCATGTTTCAATAAGACATGGGTGTAGAGAACACTAAACTCAGATCCAAGGTTAATCGAGCTGATTCCACCTAATTTTGGACGAACTAGGCACCACGCCGTACCTTTAGGGGATGTTGTCTCTGTCGCACGAGGTCACTGCTCCGTTGGTGGTGGTGGGGAGGGAGGTAGCACCAAGGAACGGGAAGCAAGGTGGCAGCGAGGAGTGAGGTGACGCTGTGAAAGACACACTCATGAATCTTCAGTTCTGTCATCCACAAACCATGTTTTTTTATTTAAAGAGGCAATAGGGAAGCAGAGCTTGTCATAGAGTATTAGAGCATCTGCAATGGCAGGCTCAAATTTTACCCAAACCTTTTCCAAATCTACTGTTCACCAGGGTAGGGAATAAAATGTAAGCTCCAGCAATACTTGTAGCTTTTTTTGGAATTTTTGCAGGATTTTTAAAGTGTTTTTGCTATTTATATAAAATGCTTTTGAAATGTTGCCGTTGGTTTAGAAATGAAACAAACCTGAAAACGATTTTCCCAACTTAATCGGGCGACCTACTGACACTTGGTCCATGGCGGCATGGTCGAAGGCGAGCGACGCAGCGCTTGGGAGGATTGACTCAAGACCATCGATGGTGGGGTCCACGGGACCCACGCGTCAGCGACGCGCGCTCGGGCGAGAGGGCGGCGATGAGAGCGACAAGTGGCTCTGACCAGTGGAGCCCATGGGGCTCTGAAAGTGCATCTAAGCCCCTTGTGTGGGTTTTGGTGATTCACGGTCAACTATTATAGAGCTAACATGTTTATTTAAGAATTTGCTGCAGGTTTAATAAAAGTCAAAAGATATGTACCCCTCAAAATGAGTACTAGCATGGCATCAAGACTATAGTGTTTTAATATTTTATCTGTTTATTTGATTCTTAGGCATGCCGTACTATAAAGAGAGACTACAGGAATCCGAGGTAGGCCGACATAAATAGCCCAAAAGCCGACGTAAATAGCTATTTACGTTGGCAGGCCGCTGGCTTTGTAGCATTTTTTTTATATAACACAGAAGTTCAACACAAACATTGATTGATAGCATAAAAAGAGAGCACCAAAACATTAATTCATTCAGAATTGTGCACATAGAAAACATTATTATTAAAAGAAAAAAGGAAAAAGGTGGTGGAAACGATGGGAGAATAGGAATAAAAGGACATATAATCATATTAAAGACTGTAAGACTATCATAAACCTTACATGGAACATCTAGACTTTGTGGCTGCCTAAACGAATATTGATCCACAAAGTCAATGTGTCCAATGGGTAAGTAAATCATCATTTTGTGCTTTAGGGAAGACTTTCCCAGCTATGTTAAAACATGCAAATAAATGTAATGCGTCCCACCTTAATGATGACAACAGCACAGTCTATTATTCACTTAAAAGTTGAAACAGCTGCAACAAGGGGTGTCACTCACCTGCAATGTGACGAGCCTGTCCTCAATGAGGTCCTCCTTGGTGACAAAATCTGCACCAATCGTAGCTTTGTACTGCTGACTGAACTTATTATGAACATATCTAACTGAAGTCAAGCATATCAAAGCACTAACATAAGTCTGAGCAGACACAGCACATAATGTCTCTCTCGTTGCTTTAGATCATATCAGCATAGTGTGATAAGCAATTAAGCATGACGTGTTCACGTACCAGAGATTTCGCCACAGATACACAAAGTCCTTGCTAACGTAATGCACATAATAAAAGGGATAAGCGTGGGCCGGCCCAATACCCATTGGGTCCGACCCACATGACCCACCGCTGAAAAATGGGTCAACAGGGTCGGCTCAAAGGGTCATGTTTTGTGACCCCCTTCACCCAATGGGTCACAAAGGTCGGCCCATTTATACATTTAAATTACTACTCCAACAAGCTGCATTAATGAAAACAAGCTGCATTATACAGTAGCACGATCAGAGTTGACCCACGCTCATCCATACCAATGCTTAATGAAAGAAATATCTCAATAAAGTGTATATACACACATAAGAAGATTTCTGAGCAGCATTTCTGATCAAGTTTGACTAAACCAAAACAAGCAAGAAGATAAATCAGGATGACAAGCAAACTAGCAAAGCCAGGTAACTTCTATACATAAGATTTATCAGCTGCCATACGTAAGATTGTCCAAAAAATATATATCTGGCATCAGGCATGATCTTGACTTAACAAAATAGGCCAAAATACACGAGCGGTTGGAGTATTTTGCGCATGATGCAGGGAGTATGATGTGGACTCTGCTGAACATGCTCTTATGCTGTTATGCATTAGCCTCTTGCAATTGCATCACATTCATATACAGGCATAAAGCACCTTTTCCAGCAGATAAACTTCCATACAACAGCTAGTGATTTAATCATGTAATGACCAATAGGAAATTTGAAGCAAAACATGAAATCATTAATCATATGAATAGCACATGGATGACAGATAGCACAACTTGGGATGCAGCTTTCAACCTCATTTCGTTTCCCAACTTCGACCACCAATAAGTGTGAACAACGAGCACAAACATAACTGTACAAGCTGGACTGAATTCATAGGGTTTTTTTTCACTTTGTATTTGTGAGCAGCACATATATGAAGCTCGGAATCAAAAGGACCTGTTAATGATTGAAGTTTCAACCTGTTACTGAACCCAGCACAATGGGTTCTGAGACACCATAAGAAATCATGAAATGAAACCTGCATGATGATAACCAGAGTTATAGTGAGAATTGCAGAAAACAAAACAAAGTGGTGCATTCAACATCAAACATCTGCAGACGCAGTCACAGTAAGACAAATGCCGGGCAATATTCCATTGAAAATTGAAATACCAGCTGTACATATGTTTCTTCAATTGTTCAATTAACAAGTAAGTGTTATGATTTCGAACAAGCTCATTGTTTCTTCAATTGCTCAATTAACAAGTGTTAAATTTCGAACAAATGAAGAAACAGTAACAAGAACTTCACAGAAGCTCACTGTTTCGAACAAGAATAATTGAAGAAGCAGTAACGACTAGTTGACCACAGTAACAAGAACTTCCGAAGGAAGCCGTGAAAGAAAAATCATGGGCGCAACCACCGAAATTTCTCTTGAACTACACGCATAGCCATCGAAACATAGCACAGAACCAAATCGAAAGGACCAGAACCAAATCGAGCTAAAAGAAATAGGGACAGGAGCTCACATTCGGGCATTCGGCAAAGCTGGGAGCGCCCCTCTTGGCCGGCCGTCAACCCCGCGCGCAGAGACGGGGCTCCGGGTGCTGCGCCTCCTTCCCTCGGGCTCTCCTCGGCTGCGACGCGGCGTGCGCGCGAGGAGGAGGAGGAAGAGGAGGAGGGGAACTGCCTGGCGAGGCGACGGCTGGCGGTGAGGCGCGGCGGTCGGCCTGGCGAGGCGGCGACCGGCAGGGAGGCGCCGCCACAGTAGAGGGTCGACCTAAGGGAACCGGTGGGTACTAGGGATCCGATTCCTTTGGGCCTCAATGAATTTCGGTCTGGTCCGGTGGCCCATTTTCTTATTTTCTTTAAGCTGGATCGGTGGGTCGATGGGTCGAACCGGCCCATGCTCATCCCTAATAATAATAAATGAAAGTAGCAGCAGCAAATTCAACTAGATAGAGACTCACTACGAATACCACAGAATTGCAGTTCCAAAATTTTTGGTTTTTTGAGTAAAAGGGGCAGGCGCTCTGCCATATCATTAAGAGGGAAGCAGACTGTACAAATTACAGGAAGAGGTAGGGAGGAGGGGGGGAGAGAAACAGGGTTACAAGGAGATATTACACGAAGGAAAGGCCGCGTTCCAAGCGGCAATCTCGGCTCTAATACGGTCGGCAACCCGGGAGGCCGGGAGTGCCTGATGTTGGAAAATCCTACGGTTCCGCTCCTTCCAGATCTCCCAGGAGGTTTGGATGATGAGGCCGTTAAGGGAACGAGAGTTGGGCTTGGACAGGCCTACCTGGCGAAAGAGCCACCAGCCGAGGAAGGAGGCGTGACCATTCAGCGGCGGTTCGTGGTGCAGAAGGGTGTGCCAGATCGCAGATGAGAAGACGCAGGAACCGAAAAGGTGATCTAGCGTCTCCGGGGGTCCTTGACAGAGAGAGCACACCGGGTGGTGAGGCCAACCCTTCTTAGCAAGGAGGTCGGCGGTGTTGATGCGGCTAAGGCTGAGGGTCCAAGCGAAGAATTTGCACTTGTTAGGTGCCCTAGCAGACCAAATGGGTTAGCGAGGGCGTGAGACGTGCCGCCCATAAAGTGGAGGTTGTAGGCCGATTTGGCTGAGTAGAGGCCCGAAGAGGAAAGAGACCAGATGATTTCGTCCGGGGAGTCGGAGAGTGTAACGAGGCGGACTTTACTCCACAGGAGGATGGATTCCGCGAAGAGTGTGGCCGAGGAGATGGGCCCGCTTAGGCGCAGCCAACGGTGACCGGGGAGGAGAGAGGCCACGGTACCGCTGCGGCATCTAGCTTGGTTGAAGAGGTTGGGAGCGATGAGGGCCGGAGCGGAACCGGAGAGCCAGCAGTCATTCCAGAAGGAGACACGGAGGCCGTCGCCGACCGTCAGGATAGTAGCCGCTCTGAAGATGGAGGATTCAGATCTGGATAAGGCTAGGTCGAAATCCGCAGACGGTCTGGAACGGTCTTTGCGTGCGAGCCAAGGCCAATGAAGGCGGAGGGCGCGATTGAAAAGCGCAATATCGAGGACACCCAAACCGCCCAAGCTCTTGGGGCGGCATACCGACGGCCAGTTCACCAGGGAATGACCAGTGGAGGATGCCTCAGAACCCAGCCAGAGAAAGGAGCGCCGGATTTTATCGATTTCTGCAATCACCCACTTAGGTAGAAGGAAAACCGTGCCGAAGTAAGTGGGGAGGGCCAAGAGGACGGAATTGACGAGGGTTAGGCGTCCTGCTTTGGACAGAAGGCGGCCCTTCCAGGACGGAAGCCTAGCATGGATCTTCTGAAAAAGGGGGAGAAAGTGTGTCCTGCCGAGCTTCTTGAAGTGGAGAGGGAGGCCTAAGTACTTGCACGGGAAAGAGCCCCTGATTCCTGGGAAGGGACCTAGGATGGAGTCGAGGTCAACGGCGTCACAGTTGAGGGGGGAGATGGAGCATTTAGCGAGGTTGATGTTGAGGCCTGAAGCTGAACTTAAAGCAGAGAGGAGATGTATGACCGCCTGGAGCTCGCTCTGGGCCGGCAGAATGAAAATAGCTGCATCGTCCGCATAGAGGGAGGTTCGCAGCTTCAGGTTTGTACCACCAATTGGGGAGAGGATTCCGTACTCGGCTGCAAGGCTGACGAGCCGCTGGAGTGGATCAATCGCTAAGATGAAAAGCATTGGCGAGAGGGGGTCCCCTTGACGAACCCCACGGCCATGACGGAAGGGGGGGGGGGCAAAGATGACCGTTGATGAGGACGGTGGAGGAGGAGGATCCTAGGAGGAGAGAGACCCATTCTTGCCAACGAGGCCCGAAGCCGAGGCACTACAGAAGATCGAGCAAGTATCCCCAGTGCACCAAGTCGAAGGCCTTGGCAAAGTCAAGCTTAAGGAGGAGAGCTGGGGTTTTTGCTAGGTGGAGCCGACGGAGGGTTCCCTGGACGCAGCGGAAGTTGTCCTGGATGCAACGACCTTTGATGAAGGCGCTCTGATTGGGAGAGATAATGGAGTCGAGCCTAGGGGCTAGGCGGTTTGCCAGGAGCTTGGTGAAGATCTTGCTAAAGCTGTGGATGAGGCTAATTGGGCGGATGTCCTGGAGACCAACACAGGAGGCTTTCTTGCTGAGGAGAATTAAGTTGGCTGAATTGAGGAGGCCGAGGTGTCTTCCATCAAGAGCATAGAGTTGGTTGAAGGCGTCGACGATATCATTTTTGATGATCTCCCAGCAGACCCTATAGAAGGTGGTGGTGAAGCCGTCTGGACCTGGGGCCTTGCCACTAGGGAGGGATGCGATGGCTTTGCGGATCTCATCTTCAGAGAAAGGGGAGTCTAGGTTAAGGAGCTCGTGCTGCGGCAGGCCCAGCCTAGACCAGGACAGGGAGGAGGTTCTCGGCTGTGGCGGTCCCAAGTGTTGGGAGAAAAAACGCCAGCACTCCGACTGCAAGTCGTCCTGAGAGGTGGCGACGCCGTGGGGTGTAGAGAGGGAGGAGATGATGTTCTTCCGGCGCCGATCACTAGCCCTGATATGGAAGAATTTGGTATTCGCGTCTCCGGACCGGAGCCAACGGACACGAGAACGCTGCCTGATATGGCATCTTTGACGGGTCGTGAGACCGAGGAGGCGGTTTTTGAGACCTAGGAGAAGGTCGTTCTCTAAACCGGATAAGGGGCAGCTTTCACGAGCGGCGTCCTGGAGGGTGAGGAGGGATCGAACGATCGCCAACTGAAGAGCGGTACAACGCACGCGCTGGCGTGCCCAAGTGGAAAGAGCCTTAGCCGTCCGCGAGAGCTTAATATGGAGGCGTTGGAGGGGGGAAGAGGCATTGACCGGGCGGTTCCAAGCGGACTGGACGATGTCGAAAAAGCCTGGGACGCCCACCCAATAATTCTCGAAGTGAAACAGGCGCGGCGGTCTGGGGGAGGACGACTCCGAAAGGAGGAGGGACGAGTGATCTGACAAGATGGTTGGGAGGCCCTGAAGGGAGATGTTGCGTTGGAGGAAGTCCCAATCCGCGGAACAGAATAGGCGTCAATGCGGCTGTGAGTAGGGTTGATCCTCTGGTTGCACCAGGTGAAATTCCTACCAGAGAGAGGGATCTCCCTGAGCGAAAGGGTGTGAAGGGTTTGGTTGAAGGCGGCCATGAGGGAGCTATCGATGTTTGCATTGCTCTTATCCTCAGGGCGACGAATCGTGTTGAAATCCCCAACGACCATCCAGGGGAGGTCCGAGTCGGTCGGGGCGTGATCCATTAGCTCATTGAGGAAACCGAACTTAGCTACGCGGGAGTTTGGGTCGTAAACTCCGGTGAGACGCCAACGACTGGAGTCCAAGCGGGATGATACGGTGACCGAGAGGCAGTGGGTTGAAGACATCTGGTCGTCGAGGGAGTAGTAATCTTCGTGAGTGAGGATGAGGATGCTCCCTCTGGTGCCCAAAGCTTGAAGGGATGCGTAGGAACCGGTGAAGGGTGTACCGGCACACTCTAGAACGATCTGAGGGTTGACGTCTTCTAGTTTGGTTTCTTGAAGACAGACGAGGTTTGTCCGAGTTTCGAGGATCAGGTCACGGAGGACGGCGCGACGGACCCTGTTGTTTAGGCCACGGACGTTCCAATCGACGAGGCGAAGACGTTCAATCATAAGAAGTGAAGGTGCTCCACCGTGAGAGGCAGAGGCGAGACGAGGCGGCAAGAGAAGCGGTAAGAACGGGGGTGCAGAAGCACAGCGCTAAGAAGCAGATTCCACGTAGGTGCCCTTAGACAGTTTTGGGCAGATAATACAACAAAAAAGGGGTGGATACCCCAACAAAAGTGCAGAAGCGCAGCGGGAGGACCAAAAGCCACCATCGGACCAAAAGCCACCATCGTAGGTGGGGAAGAGCCGCTGTCCGAACGCTGCATTACGAAACCGGCGTAGGCACCGTGTCTGTGGCTAGGTCGAACGGGCCGTTCCCAACCAGTGGGCCGTCCCCTACCGCCAGCAGAGGCCCAGAGGCGGCAGCCACAACGACCTCGCCTGAGGTGGACAGCGTAGCGGCCTGGTTGGCCGCTAGGCCGGCAGCTGGGCCGAAAGCTGCCCCTGCAGTTGGGCCGTCAGGTGGGCCGGCCTCATCGGCCGTGGTGGTGTAGGCGGGCAGCAGGATGTCCGCGAGCTCCGCGGCGACTTCGACGGCTCCAACCGGGAGCTCTGTGGTGAAGAGGGACTTGAGGGCGTCGCCGTCGCTCGGCTGGACCTTGGAGGGGCGGGAGCAGGCCGTAATCCATGGCTGAAGCTTGCGCCTGAGCAGCTTCTTGGCCTTAGCCTCCGGTGGGAGCTTTCCATCGCTGCTAGTGGCGAGCCGGAAGCTACGCCTGAGGGGAGCAGCCCTACGTGCGCGGGAGGCGCGTGGTACCTGCAACAACTGTGTTGGGGGGGGGGAGCAAAATGGTGTTGGATGAGGTGGTCCACATTGTTGATTGCGAGGGGAGCCTGGGGGCTCACCATGGACGGGTCAGCGGCCGCAGTGGTGCCGGTGGCGGCGACGATGGGAGGGAGAGTTGGCGCCGCAGAACCCGACGGGGAGGGGGCAACTCCGCGGCCCATTGTAGGACCAACCAGCAGGAGGGCGAGCAGAGCAGCTTTGCCCAGCTGGCGTGCGCCCGCGGGGGCCGACGGCGGGGACATCGCATTGGCCGATGTCGGGGACACCACAACGCTCAGCGGTGGGGAACCATCTCCCTGCGATGCTAGCGCGGATGAGGTTGGCATTGCGGAAGGGTGGGGCCCCAGAATCGAAGGAGCATTTGGAGGGGGCGGTGGAGGCAAGGGGCGGCGAGGATTTGTGGTCGGGGCAGGGGAGGCACGGATCGGTGAGGGGGGGAGGGCCTTACCTGAACAGCCTCCCAAATGCGGTTGGTGACCGGTGGAGGGGAGAGCACCCGACGACGATTACCACTGACTTGCCGTCGTCACGGCGCCCCTGAGGGGAAGCGGTGCCGCGACGGCCCATGACAGAGAAGCTCCGCACCACACTGCGGGCCGCTCTGGCGACACGAGAGCTGGAACGGTGGCGGTGGTGGGGGTTGATGTCGGTGTCGGCGTCGTCGTCAGATTCATCGTAGCGTGGTGGCCGCGGGGGAGAGGCGCCGAGCGGAGGTGGAGGTAGGTCACCATCCGCGCGGCCAAACTCCCAAGCCTGGTAGGAGACGCGGGCGCGGCCAAGCGGCCCGGCGGAGTAGTCTTCGATGGTGTCCAGGTGAATGAATACCTTGGTGGTGGACGCCATCTTGACGTGGCGCTCGGCGTCGGCGCCGCCCGGAATGTCAACAATGCTAAGGTAATGTACCTTGGGGATGCGGTCTGGGTTCACGCACCAAACCTAGGCGTTGAGGGAGTTGGTGATGTCGTGGGTAGGGCTGAGGTAGCGGCCCTCGATGCCCTGAAGCGCGCCTGCCGCGCCGATGATCGAGCGGGCCGTCTGCTAGTCCCAAGCGAACAGCGGGACGTTTTCGAGGCAGAGGCGAACTCTGTATCTGACGGGCGTAGGATCCTCACAGAGGTGCGGCCTCCAAGGCTTGAAGCTCACATCCAGAGCGCCATACATGAAGCGGCCCAAGCGCAGGGCACATTCACGATGCTCAGGGGAGGGGAAGCGCACCATGAATGGCTCCGGGTAGTGGTTGGCGATGACGAGCTCGTCGTGTCCTCGGGTGACCCGGCCGGCGAAGAAGGCCGCCATACGAACCGCATCGCGGCTCCGCTCCCAGTCGGCCTGCCCGCCGGCGTGGATGGACATGACCACCCATCGCGCGTCAATGGCAGTCGCCGCCTTAAGCATGGCAGGCGTGTGGAGGAGGACGCCAGTGCTGCGGCGAGGGCGATTTGCAGAGTCCCCGTGAGCCATGCGGGTGGTGGCGGAACACGGTGTGAGCGCGGGTGGTGTGGGCGAAGGGGAGGGCGAAGTGGCTGAGCGGGAGCGTGGCGGAGGCACACGGGCACTGCAGGAGGAGGCTTTATGGCCGTTTCGCGGGCAGCGGCGACAGCGCAAAGGTTCACGACAATTTGCCACCTGATGATCCCTCTCGAGGCAGCAGAAGCAGCGTCTGTGGTTGGTGTTGGAATGAAGGCGGCTTGACGATGCGCCGCCATGAATGCAGAGCTAGTGCTTGGCCCGGGCACGTCGCCTTGAGGTGACCCGCTGCCAGGGGGCTTCTGCCGGAGTGGCTACAGCAGAGGGCGGCGCAGCCGGCGAAACACTCGAGGGCGGCAAAACACTCGAGGGCGGCGCGGCCACTGAGCTCTGGATTGAATGCGGTTGTTGGGCCGGTGGAGGGGGGGGGGGGCAATGCGAACTCTCTTCAATGCCTGGCAACCCCTGGCCACAACTGACGCGAAACTCCTCTTGTGCTTCAGGCAGGATCGCAGCAGCGTCCGAGGCGGGGATGGAGGGAGGGTCACCGAGGCGCAGAGGTTGGGGCTCTCCTGCGGCGAAGGCCCCTACGGCGGAGCTAGGCGTGAGCAGATCTGGCGGGCCGAAGATTGGATCTGCGCCTGCGAGGAAGCCATGGAGCGGTGGCTGGCCGAGAGGGGGAGCTGGGGAGGAGGGGAAGGCGCACGGGAGCTGGACGGCATGGGGCTTGGACGAGGCCGCCGGTGGCGGCGGCGAGGCGAGGGGCTAGCTGGGTCGCCCTTCGGTCGCAGTTCCAAAAATTGGATTGCAGTTCCAAAAATTGGATTGCCCACACATGCATTCCTGCAGCTCTAGGAGCAAAAATTCACCAAGCGGCTTGCAAATGCAACCTGCCGGGTACCGAGCACCAGCCACCAGGACGTCCATTGATTCGATGGGAACGGAATACGGAATCCCACCGAGAACAGACCAGACCCACGGCGATCGTTCAAGCGTGAACCAAAATGCGGCACGTCCGAGGCCAGGTCAAGGATACTGGTTCATCAACGGCGTCTTCCCGACCCTGCACACATCAAACCGGGAGTAAATCAAACCAGCAAACCACGCCTAACACTAGCAGCGGCAGCGGCAACCACATCCAAATCGGATCATCCTAGCTACGAATTCGGGGGAAGCCCCGAGCTAGCGGATCCGGGGAGGGAGGAGGGAGGGGAGGGAGCGGGCGGGCAGGGCCGGGCCGTGGAGGGCGGCGGCGGGGCGGGGACGTGGCTGGGGCAATGCGGCGGCCTTGGCAGCTACGATTATGGCAGACGGCGCGGGCGGGGCGAGGGCAGTGACGCGGCTGGGGGCGGCCTTGGCCGCGAAGGTGTTGGCGGGTGACGGCGTGGCAGACGGCGGTGGAGGGGCGGCGACGGAATTGGTGCAGCGGCGGGGGCGGCAGCAGGGCAGATGCTGCGCAGAGCTGGGCCAAAAACGGCTAAGTGTGGAGCTAGGCTGCGGATACTAGGGTTCAAACCACCACGGGAGGACCTACAATTGTGTTTACGTCTGCCCATGTCTTATTTACGTCGGTCTGATCAATGTAAATACACTTTCCATTGTTTACGTTAGCCAAGCCGACGTTAAAAAGTCTAGCATGACACCTCCAGTCGCTAAGTGATGGTGGCCTGTGTTTACGTCGGCCAGGCCGATGTAAATAGTTCTATTTACGTCGGTTTTCTTAGGCCGACGTAAATAGCCGTTGTTTTTACATCGGCTTTCTTTCGGCCGACGTTAACAGTTTGGATTCCTGTAGTGAGGGATGCGATGGAAAAATAGCTTAAAGGAAACTAAGTGCTCAAAAACAAGTCCTCAATTTTTTACCTGAGAAATTTCCCCATCAAAATTCCCCACTTAATACCCACTCCATTTGATTAATCTTCCTGAGCATTAGTACATCAAATGAAGTCCTTTTGGCACTTTTTCGGTGCTGTCCAGTGAGCAAGTCGTCGGATTATCCCACCCAAACATCCCACCTGAGGCTCTCTAGACAACAGTGGTGATAGAGGATCCTATGGCCTAGAAGGGGGGTGAATAGGCAATTTAAAACTTTTTCGGTTATTGTTGATTAAGCATCATGTTAAGAGTGACCCAATCCTAATTTTCGATGATCAAGCGAGCAGAAGTGATAAAATAAGTGACTAGAAAACTAAGACATGACATCACAATTGATCACAAGCATTTCAATGAAAGTAAGTGCGGAAATTAAATAAGAGGGAGTGACACGATATTTGTTTCATCGAAGTTTGGAGCCGTAACTCCTACTCTCCGTTGAGGCTACCCCTTGCGCACAAGGACCGGCTCGCTCTCGAGCCTAATGCCTCACTCCCCGGTAGTTGTTCTGTCACTCCGGCGAGGTGGACTCCGTCACCCGTACACCGACTTGAGAGTAGCCATACGCCTCCCCGAAGGATACCGTCTTCAAAAGTAATAGGCCCGAAACGCCTTGATCATGCCGGATCGAAGGACTTCAATGAAGCTCGGTGTTGGGGATGAGTAATTGTTGGCCTGGATTGATTGGTGGGTGGAGGAAAGGCTCTAGATCACCTAATTGATGAGCAATAAGTTGTGGTAGGTAAAGTGGAGCAACAAACCTCAAATAAGCCAGCCACTAGATAAGTATTTATAGCCCCTAGAGCAAAACTAGCCGTTGCCCCCCGGAAGGGAACAAAAAACTAGCCGTTAGCCTTTACCGGACGCCGTCCGACGGGCACCGGACGCCGTCCGACAGAGGCGACTGCTCACAGAAAATCAACCCATCGGACGCCGTCTGGTTAGGACCGGACGCCGTCTGACAGAGAATAAAGATCACTGTTTTTAGCTCATTGGACGTCGTCTGGTAACAACTGGACGCCGTCCGACAGAGGGCACCGTGCACGGGTTTTGCTGATCGGACGCTGTCCGGCTGCTCCCAGATGCCGTCCGACAGAGAATAAATCGTGCTAAAAGGTGTGGAAGAATTTAGGTGGGTTTCTTTCTCTCTAGAAATCTCACAAGAATATTTTTAAGTATTTTTGGAAGAGGTGGACTAAGAAAACCGATTTTCGAGAAGTAGCAAAGATCCGGCATGATCCGAGAGATTCAAACCCCTTTTGAAATCAGATAAAAAAAACAAGAATAAAAGCCTAACTACTCCTAATGTATACGTGACCTCAACTCTCGCCCGGTCACGCACTTAGAACCTTGGAGCAGCTCACAAATTTGTCGAGGCTTCAAATTAGGGTTTTACGAGAAGCTAAGTCTTCGCTAGGGTTCCGAGAAATCCAAAAAACCCCTAGCACTTAATATTAAATATTTTTGACATCAATGCCACTTATAAAAATTAGGGCTCAACAATGCTCACAATCTCCCCATTTGTGGCACTTGATGGCAACCCAAGAAAGAATTAATATTTTGAGCTGCAAAAGGGGTTAGTGCAGAAACAAGCATACGAGCAATTGCAAACTAAAAGTAACCACAACTCGACCACAAAGGTGTGCATACGAGTGAAGCTCCCCCTGAAATTATGCACAAACTGAAAGCACAAGCCAACAAGATTTAAATTTCATAAAGTCAAGGTACCAGTAGTAACAAACCACATATCAAAAGAGTATCGAGGCAAATTAATAGAGTTACAAGAAAGCAGATGACCTCGATCACTACTAACTAAAAGAAGACTAGACCCCTTGCTAATCTCTCTGACTTCTCCCCCTTTGTCACCAAGTGACACAAAAGGGAAAAGCTCATACTCCTGTTGATCTTGATCCGTGTCGTCGCCTCCATCATCTTTTGGCCACCAGAAGAGGAACCCTGACCTCTGCAACGCTTATACGTAGAAAGATGGGCTGCAGAGGGTACGGATCGAGGTGAAGATTGATCATCAAAGAGCTGAGTTGGTTGAGGAGTTGGCAAAGAGAAGTTGAGATGGCGACAGATCTCTCCACCAGTAAATGAAATCTTACCAGGAGGAGGGTGCTGAGCTGAGGGAGCAAAAGCTGGAGCACCTGGAGGAGGAAATTGCTGTGGTGGTGGCACAAAAGCAGGAACAGGCCCTGGAGGAGGATACACCCATGGGTGAACTGGTGGTGGGTAAGCAGGTGGGCGAGGAAACACCTGGTGCTGCTGGTAGGCCTGATAGCTGTCGTGGGCGTGAGAATACCAAGAATATAGGTTTGCCCCTTCTGGCACTGGCATAAACATGGCACCTATATACTGTAAGGTAGATTTGAATTCTGCAAACTCATCACTCAAATACGTCTGCTGCCCTGCCAGTTCGTTCATTTCCCTACAAGTGGCTGCAAGCTCTTCTTTGATTTCAGTGCGCATACCTCTCATCTCACCCAATAACATGTCATACCAAGGAGGAGGGGCAGCTGCAGAAGATCCCTCACCAGTCACTGGCACAAAGGGCTGCATTGGAGCAGCAGGAGCAAAAGCAGGAGCCGGAGCTGGAGGAGGAGCATCATCATCTAGACGATCCAACTTGGGTTTGCTGTCAAGAGTGTTAAAGAAAATTTTCATTTGATGCTTCTTTATCTTGTTGTCCCAACTCCTCACCTCATCCTCGGAGACGCGCTGTGTCCTGGAGAGCAGCAATCCAATATAAGGAGCTAGTGGAAGTGGTCTATTAACCTCTCTATAAATGGCATCATCAAACTCTCACAAAATAGTAGCTCCAATATTTATTGTTCTGCTCTTTAAGAGATATAACATGAACCAGCTGCAAAATAGGGAGGATCCTGTCTCGGTTGTCACTTCTAACAAACAGTGTGCTTCGAAGAATAAGATTGATTAAGGCAGGCTCCTGTCGCAACTGATTTGCCTTTTCCACATTTATCTCGTCATCCTCAAGATCAAGGTACATGAACCTGATTTCTTCAAATGGAGGATATTTGGCCCTCCAGAACGCATCTTCATAGGTCATCTCATTCAAGTCAGCGCCAGAATCTGGAGTGTCCAAAGCATAATTCATATTTGCCACTGTGATCCCCTGAACATTTCCATCGACTGAGTGATAGTAATTAAACTATGTCTCATCCTCAGCAACTAGCAGTGTAGCAAAGAACTCACAGTGCCTTTCTTTGCACGAAGTCAACTTTTTATTTGAGATCAATTCTGCCAAGCCTGGAGTAGTGCTGAAAATGGTGTGAACCTCAGGTCCTGCAGCTGCGGTGATTTCATTCCAATCTACACAATGAGGGTCCCTATGACCAGTACATGCAGAGAAGCACATGTAGAGCTGTTTCTGAAATTTGGTGAAGAGTCTAAAGTCTTTAGTGTCTTCTCTCCGCTGAGGGAACCATTTTGTATAAGATACAACCCGCTTCTTCCTCAAAGTCTCCATGGACAAGTTTAGGACCATATTGTCCATGGGTTCATCCTCAGCAACTACAGTCTCAGTGACGTCGTCATCTGCCGGGTCTTCATCAAAAGTCTCATCATCAATATCCTCGGCTGTCTCAAAAGATGTCCCTGCAACTCGTTTCCAATTGTATCCTTCATCGTGCTGCTGTTGTAGATGCTCTCTAGTAACTTTTCTTGTGCGAGGAGAAGCAGCACTGCTAGCCGTTTCATCAAAATCGTCTCGAACACCTCGACTACCACTGTCACCACGACCACTCAATGTTCTGCCAAGAGCCTTGCCAAGTTTCTTCAATGAACGAGACATCTCAAATCAAGCCCACTGACCAAGTGCCAACCACACCACAAGTCACTGCCTAGACACAATCGCGGGAAAACTTCTTTTCAAAAACCTAGAACTTGGTAATTAAGGAATTTTGCGGGAACGAGAGGCGGGAAGCCGTTACCGAGCCCTCGAAGGGAGGAGGAAGCCGTCATGCGCGGGAGAATCGTCCCCTAGGCCTTTCCCGGTAGGGGAAAAGAGAGGAGCTTGACGGAGAGGGAGCGCACGAATCGGGCCGTCACTCTTCATTGCCCGTGGTGGGAATCGAGGAGGAGGACGAGGGGACGCCGGTGGTGGTGGTGGATGTCGCCGGAGTTCGCCGGAGAGGCCTCCTTGGAGAGGAGGAGAAGCAGTGGCGGCGCCGGTTAGGAGTGGAGTGAGAAATAAAATGAGGAAAGAGGGAGGCGGAGAGGTAAGTTATAGGTCGATCTGCACGATTTGGTCTCATCAGACGGCGTCCGACGCCTATCGGACGGCGTCCGACAGTATGGATGCAGCGCAGGTAAGACCCCATCGGACGGCGTCTGATGCTTACCGGACAGCGTCCGACAGGAGGTTTACCTCGAGGGCACAGCCTCTGTCGGACGGCATCCGAGAGTATCCGGACAGCGTCCGATGAGGGTTAAAAACGCGACAGCACATATTTCTGACCAGTGGGCCCCACCAATGCAAGAATTTTTTATAAAATTAATGTTTTGAAGGGGTATTCTCCATTTTTCCTCAAAATCCAAGGAAGAATTCAAATGTGAGCAATTTGAAGTAATTTTAAATTTTAATTTTAAAAGGATAAGATTCTAATGAGACAAATGAAACCAAGGCAAATTTAAAGTCTCAATTTTGATCTTATGGATCAAGAAAATGTGTGAACCCAAATTTTTCCACAATTTCTCATAATGGCATGAAAATCACACATAAGGGTTTACTTTAAAGTTTAAGCACATGTTTTTGAATTTTGGCTCCTTTTCAAATATTTTCAACAATTTTGATGCCATATGATTTTTTTTAAGAAAACAAATATGCATATGGAACAAATTTTTCAAAAGGGATAAGAGTTTTCAAATTGAAAATTTTGAAGTGGTAAGAAGATAAAGGATAACTTACTTGATTTCAAATTTGTTTTTGGCTTTAAATATTGGACAAGGATGTGCTAACCCAAAATCAAATTCATCTTTTCACCACTAGAGGGAGTTTTAAAATCATGAGTTGAATTTAAACTCCCCCTAAATGTGACAAGGGTCAAAAGCAAATGGAAGAATTCGAATAAGACCCAAAAATCCACAAAATCCAATTAACACGCATTTGACCTATCTAGTATGTTGAGTTCATTTCTTACTTCGCAAAACCGTGCCTCATCCAAGGGTTTGGTGAAAATATCTGCCAATTGATCTTCCGTTCGCACGTAGGCAAGCACAACATCACCCTTTGCAACGTGGTCACGTATAAAGTGATGTCGGATGTCGATGTGTTTTGTACGGGAATGTTGGACCGGATTGTTGGCTATTTTCACCGCACTTTCATTATCGCATAGAAGAGGCACTTTTTAAATTTTAGCCCAAAGTCACTAAGCATCCGTGTCATGTACAAGAGTTGAGCACAACAACTCCCCGCCGCTACATATTCCGCTTCCGCGGTAGATAGCGCCACGGAGTTTTGCTTCCTCGAGGTCCATGACACGAGTGAGCGTCCTAGCAAGTGATAACTCCCCGAGGTGCTTTTGCGATCAATTTTGCAACCGGCATAATCCGAGTCGGAATAGCCAAGAAGCTCAGCACGTGCTCCCTTGGGGTACCAAAGTCCTAGGCTAGTAGTGATTTTTAGATATCTCAAAATACGTTTTACGGCGACAAGATGCACTTCTTTAGGGGATGCTTGAAAGCGAGCACACATGCACACACTAAACATAATGTCGGGTCGAGAAGCGGTGAGATAGAGAAGCGAACCGATCATGGAGCGATATAGCTTTTTGGCCCACGGGCTTTCCATCTTCATTTAAGTCAAGATGCCCATTAGTGGCCATCGGTGTTTTAATCGATTTACAATCATCCATAGAAAAACGCTTGAGAAGGTCCTTTGTATATTTTCTTGACAAATGAAGGTCCCTTCTCGGAGTTGCTTGATTTGAAATCCAAGGAAGAAGGTGAGTTCTCCAATCATAGACATTTTGAATTCTTTGGACATCATTTCTCCAAAGTCCTTGCATTTAGCTTTGTTAGTACACCCGAAAATAATATCATCCACATATATTTGACAAATGAATAAGTCATTTTCTATAGACTTGAGAAACAATGTGGAATCAATCGCACCGGTTTTGAATCCCTTTTCTAAGAGGAAGTTCCTAAGACGCTCATACCATACTCTAGGAGCTTGCTTGAGACCGTATAGCGCTTTAGTGAGCTTATAGACATGGTTTGGGTGTTTAAGGTTTTCAAAACCGGGCGGTTGCTCGACATAAACAAGTTCATCGATGAATCCATTTAAGAAAGCACTCTTAACATCCATTTGAAAGAGAGTAATATTATAGAGAGGCGAATGCCAAGAGTAACCGTATAGCTTCAAGTCGAGCAACGGGCGCGTAGGTTTCTCCATAGTCAAGACCTTCGATTTGAGTGAAACCTTGCGCCACCAATCTTGCCTTGTTTCGCACAACTTCACCGTTCTCGTCTTGTTTGTTGCGGAAGACCCATTTGGTTCCAATGACATTGTGGTCTTTCGGTCTTTCCACGAGCTCCCAAAATTCATTGCGGGTGAAGTTATTTAATTCATCATGCATGGTATTCACCCAATCCGCATCCGCCAATGCCTCATCAATGGTTCTAGGCTTAACAATAGACACAAAGACGTGATGCTCACAATAATTAGCGATATGAGAACGGGTTCTTACGCCTTGATTGAGATTGCCAATAACTTGATCTAGGGGATGATTCTTGGAGAGAGAGCGGTGTTGTTGGGAAAATCCATGGCTTCATGTGGTAGCTCATCACCTACATTTCTTGTCAAATCTTACTCATTTTATGAGCCATTAGTTTCATCAAACTTGATATCATAAGCTTCCTCAACTAACCCGGTAGTATTATTTAAAACTCGAAAAGCTTTAGAGCGAGAGGAATAGTCTAGCATGATACCAACATCACGTCTCTTTTTGGAACTTACCCAAATGAGTCCTTTTCTTATAAATGTATACCTTACAACCAAAGACTCGAAAGTAAGAGATGTTGAGCCTTTGTCCCACTAGTAGTTCATATAAGGTCTTGTGAATGAGTTGGTGAAGATAGAGGCGGTTGATGGCGTGGCACGCCGTGTTGACGGCTTCCGCCCAAAAAGCATGTGGCGTGCCATATTCGTCAAGCATCGTCCTTGCCATCTCTATCAATGTACGGTTCTTCCTCTCCACCACTCCATTTTGTTGGGGAGTGTAGGTCGCCGAGAATTCGTGCTTGACTCCTAACTCATCATAAAATTTCTCAACATTTGTGTTAGTAAACTCGGTGCCATTATCACTCCTCACCTTTTTAATAAAAGAGTCAAATTCCTTTTGAGCTTTCAAAGCAAATCTTTTAAACACATCACCGGCAAGTGATTTATTTGCAAGGAAAAATACCCAAGTGAAGCGAGAGAAGTCATAGACAATCATATGACAATAAGAATTACCGCCTATGCTCGCATAGGTGGTTGGGCCAAATAAATCCATATGCAAAAGCTCAAGTGGTCGGGATGTAGACATAAATGTCTTAGTCGGATGAGAATTAGCCACTTGCTTGCCGGCTTGGCATGAGCTACATAAATGGTTTTTCTCAAAATTGACATCCTTCACTCCAACAACCAAGTTGTCTTTAAAAACCTTTTTCAAAGTGCCCATTCCAACATGTCCAAGACGTCTATGCCACAACCAACCAAGAGTGGTTTGAGCAATAAGACAAGTCTTGATTTGAGAAGATTTACGGTTTGAAAAATCAACCAAATATAAATTTTGAAACCGGATGTCTTCAAATGCAACACTTTGATCCCTGGTGGAAACAACACGAACTCCGTCAATAGAAAAGTAGCAATCAAAGCCCAAATCGCACAATTGAGCAACGGAGAGGAGATTAAAGTTACAAGCTTCCACCACGAGAACATTCGAGATGGATAGGTCATTGGATATTGCAATTTTACCTATACCCATTACCTTTCGCTTGGAGTTGTCCCCAAATGTGATCTTGTGTTCGGGGTCCTTCTACTCTTCTAGTGAGATGAACATATTTGAGCTACCGGTCATGTGTTGGGTGCAACCGCTATCAAATATCCAATGCCGGCCACCGCTCTTATAGTTCACCTACACACACGAGTTCAAGCTTGGGATTTAGGTACCCAAGACTTCATCTTGGGTCCTTTTGAGTTAGTCATCAAACACTTGGGCACCCAAATAGCTTTCATATTTTTCTTATCATTTGGTGCACAAACATATTTAGCATAAATAGAACCATTTCTTCTCATAAGAATGTAACTAGCATTAAGCACTTGAGTTTGAGACATGAATTGAGAAGATTTTGCAAGAGGACAAGCAATGGATTTGTGTTTTTTATTTTTGCAAATATGGCAACGGGTCCCTCCCTTAACAAAGTTTACCTTGGGTTTACCCCAACCTCCCTTGGGCAAATCCCCGGGATGAAATCCCAAACCTTGTTTGCCCAAAGTATACCTTTGCTCCCTAAGCACCTTGTTAAGAGAGTCATTTCCCACAAGCAATTTAGCCAAGCTAGAGTCTAGTTGCTCAATTCTATTCTTTAAAAGCATATTTTCCTTAACTAGCTCATTAGCACATTGAGCAACACCATAAGTACCAATAGAACAAGCATTCTCATTTAAAAAAGTAGCACTAGTGGATAAAGATGAGCTAGCATTAGGTGTGATAGTGGGTGACAAGGTGAAAGATGTGTCATGAGACAAGCTAAGTGAACCATTTATAGTGTCAATCAAATCACAAGTCACACCAACATCACATTTTTCAATTGAGCAAGCAAGAGGAATTTCATCATTAATATTAGAGCTAGCATGTTTGTTTTCTTGAATTTCAACTTGCAAATTGAGAGCTTCATAATCATCTTCTAGAGTCTCATGTTTTTAAGCAAAATCTCAAATTCATTAGCAAGCTCTTTATACACTTTCATTAGCTTTTTACACTTAGATTTTTCCTTCTCTAAAGCGTTATTCAAATCATCAATCAAAAGTTTAAGCTCACTTAGAGAGGGTTGCTCATTTGTCACCTTCTCCTCTAGTGCCATGAGGCACATGGGAGGTGTAGAGTTGTTGATGGCGACTTCGGACACCTTGGTGTTTTCATTGTCAGAGGAGTCCGTCCAAGAGCCTTCATCATCGGTGATCCATTCCCCGATCACATCTTCTTGTATGTTGGCTGTGAGACAAAGCTTTTGCTTGGGAAGGGCTGGAGGAGCATTTTTCGTGATTGCAAGTTCGGCTAGCCCGTAAGCTCTTGTGTCTTCTTCTTCGGAGGAGGATTGGGAAGATGAGGAACTCGAGCTATCTTCCTTTTTAAACTTTTGACCGGTAAGAGCCTTTTTCTTGTCATTGGACTTGTGATCGCTCTTGCGGTAGTGACGGTGCTTCTTCTTATCATCATCCTCATCTTCTTCTTGATTTCTTTGCTTGTGCTTGTTCTTCTTGTTCCTTGGGCAATCCGCCACCAAGTGACCTTTCTTTCCGCATTCATAGCAACGCATTTCGAAGATAGGTCTTCGTCTTGAAGAGAATGATCCACGGCGAAAGCTCATTCTCTTGATCAACTTCCTTGATCGCTTGACGAGGAGGGCCAATTCTTCAATCTCTGGAATTGCATCATCGGAGTCATCGTCATCCTCTTCAACTTCAACCTTCTTCTTCCCACCTTTGGCTTTGGCGGGGAGAGCTATTGACTTTTTGTTGAGCGGAGACTCTTCACTTTCAAGAAGCCGCATCTCATATGAGTTGAGTTGCCCAAATAACTTGGTTGGAGTCATTTTCTTGAGTTTTGATTTGGATGCTCGAATTAAGGTCACAAGCGGATTGAAGCTAAATGGCACAACATCAAGCATCTTCCGATAAATATCAATATCCTCCAAGACCTTCTTCTCCGAGCGTCTGGCAATTTCATTGACGATGGGGTTCAACCTAAGAACATATCATTGACACTTTCATTAGGGAGCATTTTGAATTGATAAAATCTTTTTCTAGCTCGAGATAGCTTCTCCTCAAGCATCTCGGCATTACCAACATGGATTTCTTTTAAATGCTTTCAAATATCATAAGCTTTAGTGAGATTGACAACACTATCAAACACTTGGGAAGAAACACTAGAGAGCAAGACATTTCTAGCAGTGGCATTAAAGCGTTTGTACTTAGCATGAACTTCATTAAGAGCCATTGTTCCTTCTAGAGGGTCCGGATAACCGGTTTCACAAGCAATCCACACAACATAGCTAAGGAACAAAAAACTAGCCGTTAGCTTTTACCGGACACCGTCCGATGGGCACCGGGTGCTGTCCGACAGAGGCGACTGTGCACGGGTTTTGCTGATCGGACGCTGTCCGGCTGCTCCCAGACGCCGTCCGACAAGAATAAATCGTGCTAGAAGGTGTGGAAGAATTTAGGTGGGTTTCTTTCTCTCTAGAAATCTCACAAGAATATTTTTAGGTATTTTTGGAAGAGGTAGACTAAGAAATCCGATGTTCGAGAAGCAGCAAAGATCCGGCATGATCCGAGAGATTCAAACCCCTTTTGAAATCCGACAAAAAAAAAGAATAAAAGCCTAACTACTCCTAATCTATATGTGACCTCAACTCTCGCCCGGTCACGCACTTAGAACCTTGGAGCAGCTCACAAATTTGTCGAGGCTTCAAATTAGGGTTTTACGAGAAGCCGAGTCTTCGCTAGGGTTTCGAGAAATCCAAAAACCCCCTAGCACTTAATATTAAATATTTTTGACATCAATGCCACTAATAAAAATTAGGGCTCAACAATGCTCACAAGTGGGCGCTGTCCAGAGTAGCGGCCGTGGGAACATCCTACCCCTCGCGGGTAGGAACATCCTACGGTCTGCAAGCTAGCAACGGCTCTTTTTGTGAGGGACATTTATTGCTTCTCCCCTTCCACCTATGAGGCTGAGCATTCACTCCACAATAGAACACTCCCACCTGCTCTCTTCAAGCCCTAGCCTCTCTCCCTCTCACTTGCTCTTCTTGAGATTCAAATCTTGAGAGAAGTGCGGCATCTTAGTGCTCCACAAATTCGAGCTTCTTGTTCTTGAGCACTTGCACTCCTCTAAATTGTTTTTCTCGCCAGATTTATTACTCTCACCTCCTCTAATTAGTGACGCGCATGAATGGATTATCGAGATTCCTATTGTCCCTGTCTACTATCCAGCGAAACCACAGCCAATGGAACGGGCTTGGTGGAATCAGCGGGGATAGAAGACCCTGTTGAGCTTGACTCTAGTCCGACTTTGTGAAATTGAAAGACCGGTGATGTCGCCTAGAGGGGGGGTGAATAGGCGTTTAAAATTTTTCCTTTGCCTAGCGGAACAGTCAGGCCAGACTATCCGATCTGCTGAACCGGACTGTCCGGTTGGAGAAAGGGGAAAGTGAATCTGGCTCTGATTCTGGCCAAATCCAAGCAAAACCTGCACACCACAAACAAGGGAACCTAAGCAATACCACAGAAATGTCAGGACCAAAGGAGATCAAGCAAACTAGATCTACAAGTGAGAGAGAGGCCAAACCAAAGAAAACACCAAGATTTGTTTCCCGGAGTTCGGATCCATGAGTGGATCCTACGTCTCCGTTGAGGTAGGCTTGGTCACACTTGAGCCCGGGTCACCAAGACCCTAATCCTCATGGCGTTGCACCAAGCACTCACCGGCTTCACTAGTGAATCCTTTCCTTGCGGAGGCGAAGTCGGCCTTCACAAATCTCCGGCGGCCAACCACACGTAGATCGATGGCTCACCGGCAACTCCTAAGTCGGTAGGAGTCCTCAACCTCCAAGAGTTACAAATCCTGCAAGAACCGCAGTTTCGGGGGACTCAAATGGCTTCCTCAACCCTCAAACCTCAAATCCACACAAGGAGCAAGGAGGGGAGAAGCTAGGGTTTGAGCCTTAGAGAGAGAGAGCACCAGAATTTTCTTTTTCCAACGGGCCTCTATTGTTTGGGGTTAGGTGAGTTGTATATATCGTCAGCCCTTGTGGACTAGCCGTTTGGAATTTTTATAGACTAACCGGCCAGTCCGAAAAGGGGGACCGGACAGTCCGGGCGGTGGAGAGGATACAGTCAAACATGGGCCAAACAAACCTCAAAGATTTGGTAAGATAAACGGACAGTCCGGGCCGGACTGCCCGCTAAATTGGTATTTTCGAGTAATTTCAAGACAGAAGCCCTCTCGTGAATCAGCCGGATAGGCCGGGCCGGATTGTCTGCTAAATAGTTTTTTTGGGAATTTCAAGGTCGTGGGCTCCTCCCGTGAATCGACTGGAGACTCCGGTATTACCGGATAGTCTGAGCCAGACTGTCCGCTAAATGGTATTTTTTCTAAAACTTTGAGACAGTGAAGCCCACTCGCGGAGCGGTTGCACACTCTGGTGCGGAGAGTTACCAGACAGTCCGGTCTGGCAGTTGAATTTGGCTGAGATGACACCTAAAAACTTAGATTTTGTGGGACCCCTCTTAATAGACTTCTAGAAAAATGAGAACTTTATAATTTAAAGCCGAAGCTGTTGATCTTTAGTCACACGGGTCCACTCCATGTCAATAGCCTCAATTCAACGTCACACCTGTACTTATCTCAAAAAATTTTTATTAGACCCTTAACCGGTTGCCATTTATCACCAAAACCTTATAAAGGCCTAGATGCACTTTCAATCTCCCCCTCTTTGTTGATTGATGACAACCCGTGAAAACTTACAAGAGATGGGTAAAAATTTGTAATAAGCTCAACGAACTCCCCCTAAATGGTTGCACTAGATAAAGACAGGCAAATGCATATGGCATGGCATGGGGCACTCTAAAAAATACGACTCAATAGTTTTAACACAAGCATAACCATAGCTTCACAAATATTACAAACCAAAGAAAAGTCAAACAAGCTGAGTTCTGCCAAATCAAATTACTTAAAGTACTAATTAACTAAAGCAGACGACGCATAGATAGGACTAAGCTTTAAACGTCCTCTCCCCCTTTGGCATCAAGACACTAAAAGGAGAAGGCAAGTAAGCTGTAAGCGCTCAGTTGGACTCCTCGTTGTCCTCGTCATCTCCAGACTCTTCTTGTTCCTCCTCCACGGTCTCAGCAAACCAAGCGTCCTGCTCGGTATAGACAGTTTCTTCTTCTTCTGAGCCAGGAGGAGAGCAGGGAAGACCCATATGATGCTTCATAGCCTTCACATCATTGCCATTCTTCTTGGTTCACCGCTCAATACCCTTTCCGAGGCAAAAGATAGCACGAAGCATCTTCTTGAGCCCAGAAGACTCCTCGGGTGCAACAGGGCGAGAAGAGGAAGCCGGACCCCGAGTAGGAGCTCGGCACCCGGTGGAGATCACCCTTATCTTCAGACTGTTGTGCTTTACTTCCTTCACAAATTCCAAAGCTGTTACCGCTTCGATCATTCGCATTATTTATGGGGCATAGCCACAAGCTCTAGTGGGGTTGATCGCATTTTGCCTGATCTCCTCCCAGACAAAGTCCCATACATCTACCTTGTCACTCCCCGGAGCCATCCTTACCAGCCAGTTTCTTGTCCAACTCTGAATGTGCTGGCGTCTCCAGTCTTAGGAGTGACCGTCATGCGGAAGAGGCGGTTGAAGTAGTTATAGTAGGGTTCCAGCCTAGTGGTCTTGCCTAGAAGAAACCTGCCAGAGTGGTCATACATGAAGTCCAAGGCGCTGTCTGGCGGCCCAGCCTCATTGTGCATTTTCCTTGATCTGCTCATTTCAGGGGTGAACCCTAGAATGTTGCCAAAATCTCTCTTGTTGATGGAGTACCAAGTACCATCCGTCAGCCAGTGGAAGGTATGCTCCTTGTCTTGGGCAATGTACAGAGTGGCGTAGAACTGGGCTATCACCTCATTGCTCCAATCATTTTGCAGCCCCATGATATCCTTGATTCCCATACGCTCACAAGCCTCGATCACTTGATCAAACATGGGGTCATCCACATCTGCCATGTATTTCTAGTCTACCCACTGCATAGGGATGATAGCTTTCTTCCTTTCAAAGATCACGTAAACATAGATGTCCTGGTGGAAGTTGTTCTAGAATCGATGATCCGAATACTCCCTCTATTCCAAATTGTTGTTCACGAAGGGGGACCTAGCGAACGGCCCCCTCTGCCGTCCCCCCTGGGCGGCACGGGCGGCGACTCCAACCGTCTCGCCGGAGCCCCTCGCCGGAGTTCTAGCGGCGGCCGCCGGCGGCTGGCCTAGGCGGTGGCGGCCCCGCCCCCCCTTCTCCTCCTCCCCCTCCTCCTTTCTCCTCCTCCCTTCTTCTGTTCGTGCTTGGACTGCAGCTTGGCGGCGGCCGCCCGCCGGATCCGGCGGCGTGGAGGCCGGATCCGCAGCGTGGAGGCCGGATCTGGGGCCGCGGGCCAGGGGCGCTGCCTGGCTTGTCCCGCGGCGCGTTCGGGCGACGGCGACAGCTGGCGGCCGGGCGGCGCGAGGCGCCGCGCCACGGCGCTTGCTCGGGCGACGGCGGGCGACGGGGTGGCTTTTACTGGCGCGCTCTGGCGATGGCTGGGCAGCCAGCCTGGCTGGGCGATAGCCAGGCGACGCTGGGCGGCTCGGGCTGGCACGGGCTCGGGCGCAGCTGGCGGCGGCTGGCGGCGAGCGCAATGTGGCGGCGCTGGTGGGCGGGTCGGCGTCTTGTGCTGGCTTGGGCGGCGGCGCTGCTCGGGCGCGGCGCGACGGGCGGTGGCTGGCTGGCCACGGCCTTGGCTGGCGGCCGAAGCGGCAAGGCGCGTCATGCCTTCGAGACAGTGCGGCACTGGTGTCGGTCTCCTTCCTCCGGTCCTCGGCGGCCTGGGTGGCGGCCTCCTTCCTCCGGCGACCTTCCTTCGAACCTCGGCCGCGGTTCTAGATCTGAGCAAGGCCGGCGGCCTCCTTCCTCTGGTACTCGGTGCGGCGGCCGCCTGCCCCCTCCTCCAACGTCGCGACGGCGTCCGGTTACTCCCCTTCCCCCCTTCGCGCGCTGTGGTGGAGCTTGACGTCGGCTTTCCCTCCTTCCTCTCTTATTCCTTCTTCTCCTCCTCCTGGGCCTGTCTTGGCGGAGGCCGTCCGGGGGGGACCGCTCTGTGTGAGGCCGGATTCGCGGGCGGGAGGCTCGGATCTGGCGGTGTGTTGGCCGGAGCGGTCGGAGTGGGTCTACTCCAGGGTCGTGGACCGGTGGCCTCGTAGCTTGGCGAAGCTCGGCACTGGGTTCTTCTTCTCCTTCTTCCCCTCCCCCTTAGCCCGTCTCAGTGGTGGCCGCTGGGGGGGTTCGTTTCGGTAGTTGGCCGGAGCGGACGGAGCAGGTGGGCTCCAGGGGCGTGTGCTCGACGTCTTTTCGGCTCCTCCCGTGGTGGCTTGGTGGTTCGTCACCCGTCCTCAGCAACACGTCGACCCCCTGTTTCTAGCCCGTCCTGCTCGTCCACCTCGCCCTCCCCTTCCTGCGAGGTGCTCGGTGGTGTAGGTCGGCTTCTTCTGGGTTAGTGTCAGGGTTCGGCTTGTGCCGCCTGGGTGGCGCGGCGATCGGTCTACTTCGCTTCCCGTGTGCGGGTCACCAGGCGTGGTGGCCCCTCTCCGGCGGCTTTGGCTGGCGACCTCTTCTCCGGCAACGTCCTCGTTCTCTGCCTCTTGACCCGGTCCCGTCCTTGTCGTCTCGACCCTCCCTTTCTCCGAGGTGTCCAGTGGCTTGGGCGGCTTCCTCCGCGTCGGGTGGCGGCGTTCGTTCGCGTTTTTCGGCGCTGCGTCTTCGGTCGGCGACTCAGTTCTTCTATGCTTTCGACCGTCGGCGGCCTTTGCCTTCTGCTCTAGTAGGGTAGGTCTTGGGCGAAAGCCTCGCTCTTTTGGGCTGGTGTTGGCGTCACCTTTGGTGTCGTTCCCTCGCTGGAGGCATCACCTATTGGACCTTTCCCTGCTCTGGGTGAAAACCCGAGCGGCTTTTGCGACGGCGGCGGGTTCTCCCCGTCGTTACCTCGTTGGAGGCGTCGTGGTGGCCGTTCTTGTGCTTTGGGTTTCACTGGTCTGCTTTCACTAGGAGTCGTTTGTTCTTTGTGTGAGTGTTGGTTGTGCTTTCCTTCTCCTCACCAGATCTCTTTGTTCGCCTTTGGCCTAGGTGGCGCTGTAGGGCTGCTCTCTTCCTCTGTAGGTGGTGTTCCTTTGTGACCGGAGGTGTGTCGGCTCGCTGTGGTTGCGTGAGCGCCATGGTTGTACCCCGTGCTTGCATGGGTTTTTTTATTTTATTTTCTCCTGCTGATCAATGAAATAGGACGGCAGTTCTCCTGCCCCTCTTTCAAAAAGAATCGATGATCCTTATTGGACTGATCATATATCCTTGGGTCCACAATCCTCTGGTCCCTCACCCCAGACTACTTGCGCTTATAGTCGTGTACCTTCGACCATACCCATCATGCTGAGTGGGCATATACATGAACAGCTCAAGTGGCTCCTGGGGTTCCCGATGCTGAGGAGCCCTTGGAGGACTCACCCCAGCATTGCTGCTACCACTGCCCAGACCTTTTGCAGCCTTACGCTTCTTCGCTGCAACCTTCTTCTTTACTTAGGTAGGAGCTTCCACATCCTCAATCTCAGGCTGACCTGCCCCTGATCCAGATTCCTGCTGGGCCTTAGCCCTCTTCTCATAGGTTTTGATCAACCTTCTGAACAAGGAGAAAATCAAGGATCAAGACACTGAAAGGCATAGATTAAAAAGGATCGAAAAATTGTGACTTGCGTCTTGGCTTGGATTTGAATGGCTGCCGTGGTTGCGAAAGCGTTGGTTCGGCAAATTTTGATTTGTGGCTTATTTTTCCTCGCGCCGTGGACCTTTGGTCGCCGTCTTGTTGCAGACCCACCGTGTTTCGCCACGGAGGGATGCTAGGATGGCATGACCGTTGCGGCTACGGAGCGAATGAGTTGTCTTGGATCCGTTTGTGCTGGCAGGATCCCCGCCGATGCGCCTGGTCTAAAGTGCTTGCATGTTGATACCCGTACGGTGGAAAAATGTTTCAAACAAAAGCTGCCTCAACGCGGTCGCCCCCAAAGTGCCCCGCAGTGACTATTATGGCGTTAGGCGCCTTGCCTCGCGGAACTCGGCCATAGAGTTGGAGAGTTTACGCCTAGGGAATGGTACCGTTCGGCTCTTGGTCCCCGATGCTGCTCACGCTATAGGGTCGTGGTCCTTTGGCGCCGCGTACCCAATGTTGGCTGTTTTGATCCATGACAGCCTGTTTGGCCTTGGACGTACCGCGCCACACATTGGCCATGACGCGCCACTGCCGGCACCGTCTAGTCGAGGAGGACGTGCTACCTGGTTGATCCTGTCAGTAGTCATATGCTTGTCTCAAAGATTAAACCATGCATGTGCAAGTATGAACTAATTCGGACTATGAAACTGCGAATGGCTCATTAAATCAGTTATAGTTTGTTTGATGGTATGTGCCACTAGGATAACCGTAGTAATTCTAGAGCTAATACGTGCAACAAACCCCGACTTCCGGGAAGGGCGCATTTATTAGATAAAAGGTTGATGTGGGCTTCGCCCGCCGATCCGATGATTCATGACAACTTGACGGATCGCATGGTCTTTGTGCCGGCGATGCATCATTCAAATTTCTGCCCTATCAACTTTCAGTGGTAGGATAGGGGCCTACCATGGTGGTGACGGGTGACGGAGAATTAGGGTTCGATTTCGGAGAGGGAGCCTGAGAAACGGCTACCACATCCAAGGAAGGCAGCAGGTGCGCAAATTACCCAATCCTGATACGGGGAGGTAGTGACAATAAATAACAATACCGGGCGCTTTAGTGTCTGGTAATTGGAATGAGTGCAGTCTAAATCCCTTAATGAGGATCATCCATTGCAGGGCAAGTCTGGTGCCAGCAGCCGCGGTAATTCCAGCTCCAATAGCGTATATTTAAGTTGTTGTAGTTAAAAAGCTCGTAGTTGGACCTTGGGCCAGGTCGGCTGGTCCGCCTCGCGACGAGCACCGACCTACTCGACCCTTCTGCCGGCGATGCGCTCCTAGTCTTAACTGGCCAGGTCGTGCCACCGGCGCCGTTACTTTGAAGAAATTAGAGTGGTTAAAGCAATCCATCGCTCTGGATACATTAGCATGGGATAACAGCAGGGAAACGCTGGCGCTACGCTAGCACAGAATCAAAATTCTACCGCCGAGACCCAGGACCCCCTGCAAGTAATTGACCACAGATCGTGTTACCTCTCGATGCGCAGTGCAGCGGAAGACAGTACGATGAAGCCGGTTCAATCGATATGCGCGTAGTTGTACGGAAGTAGTCGTTCATGGCGATCCAATCGCCTCCTCCTCGCTGGTCCTCAACGCCCCACGAGGTGCCCCTGGCCGATCCCCATGGCACGGCCGCCGTCGGCGAGGTCTACGAGCTCGCTGAGATTCGCGACCTCCCTGCGCAGCCTGTCTTCAAAAGGACGCCTCGGCCTCGTCCGGAGTCTGTTTTCAATGATCTTGGACACTACGGACAAGCCCACGACGAGAGCTTTCCAACGCATCCAGTCCCATTGCCAAATTCCCTCTGGAATAACAAGAATCTGTGAAACAATGTCGCGGCTAGAAACTGGACGCGAACAGATCACGTCGTCTTCTTCGGTTCGTCTTGCGGTTGATCAAGCCAGCGCCCCAAGTGTTGCGCCTCTACAGGAATACACACATCCGGTGATCGGAATCTGCCCATGGCGACGTGCTAGCGCCGGTCGCAGGCGAGGGAGAGAGGTGACGGCTAGGGTTTGGTGGAGAGGAAAAACCTAATTTCCTCAGAGAGTTTTTGTGCCTCTCCACCGCCTCCTTTTTTAGTCCCACCGTGGGCCCTCTACATTAGAGGCCCTAACTCGGTCCATGGCCCATGTCTCACATGGTCCATGTAGCCCACGTCATACGTGGTCCCATATATCATTGAGCTCACATCCGATGTGGCCTATGATTGTCAATTGGGCATATAATTCTTTCAATCTCCCACTTGCACAATAGACAATTATGCAACTGATGACTTCAACCCTTAAGTGTGTGACCCAATAGGTTCGTATGTAGACAACAGTGACCCAGAAACAAATTTTTAGTCACAGATCGGCAGCGGCCTCTAGCAAAACGTACCAACCCCTGAATACACGTAAAGATCAAATCTAACGAACCAAATAGCGTTAAAGTGCTGATCCCTTTGCCACACGATACCAGCCAAGCTGAAGACAAGAAACGTGTCACCCTTGTGATAGCTCGGCCATTCACTCGATCAAGTATTGGATTTCGTATGATTAACTCTTTAATCATGGTATGGCCATACACTTTTCCAAATCCAATACCTCGAGGGGCCCAGAGATATCTCTCCTGTTATAAAGGAAGGGCAAATCCCATCTTGACCGCTCACACCCCATGTCCATGTTTCATAGCATACCCGAAAGCTACCTTTATAACCCCCATGTTACGGAGAGCGTTTGATAGTCCCAAAGTATACAACTACGCATGCTGGGACTCAATGGCGATCTCAGGTCAAAGGATACCACAGTCACTATATGAGAATGCAACTAATGACACCAAAGACTATAACAAATCTTGCAGCATCTCATCGCGGATCTGTCCAACCACCCATGTTCTGCAACATGTGTCCATATTATTGATATGATATCTCCATATCTATGATCCGGGAACATGATCATCAATCAATACATGTGCTGATCTTTGAATCATAATTGTTCAAGTTATGATATAAGATCAGGGACTCCTTTAGAATAACATCATATAGTAAAACAGTTCCGCGAACAAGTCTTTCTTGTTGATCGATACCGATGATGTTAGTCAAGGAACTAGGATAACAATTATCCATCATAAACATAGAAGTGATACGGTCATCTCAAAGACTGCCTAGTCGGCTTATTACTTATATTTTATCCACGTGCACCAGAGCTTACCAACCGGATATCCAATATCGGATGCTCATGTGCGCCTTTCATAAAGGTTGTGATAATATTTGTCTAGGCTGAAACTGCTTCAGCTTCTGAACCCCCATTAAATAATGGTTTGGAAGTTGTACGCGATGTAACCATTACAGACTACCATTCCCAAAGTGCACATTCTTTATACTTCACAAGTATTTTAGAATGCTTCTCAACATCCAGTGACTTTCACCCGGATTAGATTGATATCTACATATAGGTGACATTCACCTTAATGCATAGGGCATAAAATCCTCCTTTTTAGCAATTTATCAAGCTCGTCTAGTATCAAATACTGAATCTTACTCCCAATGTGACATACACGGGAACAATTCCTGGCTGATCCATTCAACACTATGTCAACATATAGGTCTAATCCAATTAGCCTTTCTTATCTATCCCATAGACCCTTATGCCAAAATTTCAAATATATCCCAAATTCTTTAATGAAGAACAATTTCTTAATCAAGACATGGCAGATTCACAGAATATTATTTCTGATCAACTATATGTCATACATATTTAAGATCAAGAAAAATCAGTGCTCTTCCACTTATCCTTGATGAACTAGCCAAACAATTTGACTACACATCAAAACAAATATTTACCTCTAAGATGTTTGTTAAAAAATTTACATGCTCTAGCACTTTATGAATCATCAAAACTTGAGGCCGTGTCAAAACACATTCTCACTTAGGTCTCATCCAAAAAGATCCGTTTTAATATTCATTAGCATATCGAATATGCAACAATAGCTAGGTGAATCTAGACAGCACCAAGTGGACCAATCAAGTTTAAAACTTAGTTGTCACACATAGCTTGTTTTAAATTCTTCTTCTAGAGTATAGGACCACCACGCTTCATCATAAATCTTAAGCTCATCATAGTCAGACAACATTTGTCATTCCTATCATATAGGTGACTAATTTGGCTTTAGAACCAATGCAGGGTTGGTTATTTCATAAAACATACAACAACTTATATATAATATAAAAATTTAGTAGAAACCGAAACACTTTCAAATGGTTGTCGAATTACTCCGAGTCACATCATGCTCCCACTAAATATTTTGAAAAAACAATTTCTCCAAAATGAACCATTCCAAACAGCAAACTATTTGCAACTCTTAGCCGTCATTATGTGCAAACACTTTTGCGCCTCACAAAGAAACATTTATCTTAGTCGAGCATGAGCTTATCAGACGTCAAACGTCTTACACATGCCCCAACGTTCCAAACATCGATAAAACAACACGGAACACCTTTCGATCCATATCATATATGGTTGTTTTTTATGACTAGATGGATCCTTTAAATGAGCACAAACATGTCTAAAGTGTACCATAACATGGATAATGAAACATAATGGCATCACAAATCCTTAGGATTAATAACACACATCCATTCACTAATGGAGCATGCCCATAAGCCAAATTAATATCCCACTCAAAAGGAGAAAATATTGAATTTGCTTATGCCCGGAATATAATAACAATTATTTAATTCCGACTGTGATCCTTCGGATTGGGACCTTAAAAGTATGTCAGCGTCAAACGAGACTACTTTACACCCTTGCCATTAATCCAGAATCCTGTCCTGCGGTGTCAGGGTAGCTCTAATCTTTGACTTCACAAGTCTAGGTTAGTACTTCGGGTCCAACACGACCTTTCCCATTCACACATGACTCGGCCTTCTTCACAAGTCGACCAGTCTTTCGAACCATCATCACATGATAAAGCTAATTTTAATGCTTTCTGATTCTATCATACATCATATGCATCTCGGCCATTGATTTCTGCAAGCAATTCATCAATATGAAGAGCAACCAAAAATCATATCAATAGATAACCATTACCTAAAGGGAAAACCATATTTTTCAATGCCTAAGCAATCAATCATATAGATCACATATGACGGCTGGCCGAATTTTCTGTTGTGCTAATCTACACGCAAAGAATGACATAGGGATCAAATCCTTTTGCCCTTTATTTGGTTCTTAAACATGCCCACCAAATCCACAATCATATTGTAGACATTCATGATTTCCTCTCGCTACAATGGCTCAAATTTCATGATGACAATAAAGAGATAATAAGCACAAAGAAAATCATTATAGTGCTTCTAGTAAACACTTTAATTACAGATTGCATTTCAAGCTAATTCATCAAGGTACTACTTTTAGAACAAATATTTCTCAAAAACGATATCAATCACCATAGATATATCAAGATTCACTAATCAAAGATATAGCTCAAAAATAAAGCATCAGATATACAACAAATATTAAACTATGTTTATGTGTGTACCTTCTTTAACAATTTAACGAAGATACTTTCACTCAAGTCACATTCCCTCTGATGACTCAAAATAGGACAAGATCCATAGTGGGTCAAAGATCTAGTGCGCGGTGGCGACTCGCACAACTAAGTGACATAGATAGGCAACTCCTTGCCAATCACATCGTATGTGACTCTTGTTTGTTGGGTGGCATATGACAATGCACATCACCAACACTTCTGCCCCAAAGCCCAAAACCGTTTTGATAGCTTCGTCAAGTAAAACCAACACTATGCAGTGAAGTCCTACTTCACCCCATTGATCAAGGAAATTAATGGCACCTTGTTGTATGCTGAAACTACCAATTAACGTACAAGACCTTAATGGGTGCAGCTGTTGGAAAAGGGCAAACTCTTAATTTTTCCGAGGGAAAAACTATTCTATAAAAGAATAGCAGAGCAGGAAAACCATCACAGAAAATACACTATTAATCTGTACGGTATAGCCCAAGACGCGGTGATCATTATCACTATGCGCCTATTCCTGTCCACTGGACCATCTACTTGATTTTACTCAAGTATAACAAATTAATATGTAAGCCTCAGTAAGATCCCACACATGCATCATATACATGAGGATCAAACTATTTACATACATCTGCATAGAATCAAATTCTACCAAATAGTATGAAATTATAACAATTATAAAAGGCACATAAATAATTTGTGTTGTGGAAACAATTTTCCCATAGTGACTTACATTCACAAACTATGCCCATGAATAATTCCAACGAATTAATCATATTAACTCACTCCGGATCAATCATATTGTCCCAGTGAATATTTCATTAGCAAGTCAGCCTACTAACAGATTAGTTGACAGGGTTCGAACTGTGAATCCCATTCACAATCTTACCCATGACGCTTTGATTGAATTAATCATATTAATTCAATGCCGGACTACACGTTAGCCCTACGGCCTAAACCAACCACTGAGGCACCATTTACAGCGTGGTTATGCCGCTGCTCGGGATCCTTATCCCAGCGTACGGCCGGGCTTTCGGACCAACTCAAACTCCTGCGAGCAGAACCAAGTGGTGCCGAGCAGCGCCGAGCAGCTGCAACCAATTAACTCGAGTTCTTACAAGCAAAGCAGAGTGGTGCCAGGCACCGCCGAACAATATCGAGTGACCCGAGCAACAAGTTACTCGTCACCGAGTATTTTAGACAACGTCGGCCAGTGTCGAGCATTACCGGACACAAACATGCACATATACAAGTCATATATGGGGCCTAGACATCATATGCGCAAACACACATGAACAACAGAGATCACCAAGATTAGTTTCGGTAGCGACAATGACTAACATTTGGCACAGAACATTGTTCACATGTGCAACTATTGCATACCAACAATGACTCATCGACCATCTAACCGATCAAATCGGCTAGAATACCGACTAATTATGGCCACATCCTCCAGACTTAGCACAAGCACATAATGGCTATGCTGCACTGAGAACCCTTCTCGATGATCAACGTTTGAACAACATTTGCTTGTGCCGTGGTCAAGGTAATTAGCTAATTAATAGCTTTAATTAACCAAACTAGGTCGGCTAATCATATTAGCCCCCAATCCTCCGCCCACAAGCACTAGGTTCACAATGGTAGTTGCACGCGTCTGCACCAATCATTGGCCTTAACAAGCTATTGCAGCATCGAGGAGACCAGGACGATCCACGGCTACCTGGCAGTATCAATTTTCAGGATGAATAACCGCGCACCAGAGCAACGGCATGATCCTCGAAGAAAGTATACAGCTGCATGGCTAATCTGATCAGCCACGTCAATCATTGAATTCATCAACTGATCAGCCCTAATCAACTTAATCAAGCATTAAACTAATCAAATGTTTAGACCAATCAGATAAGCTAATCGTATTAGCTGGCCGTGTGGTAACTATGCAACACGTGCATACGCATACATACATGCAGTATAATCAAATGCTAAAGAAGACATCAAACTTGGCTAATCATATTAGCTTGGGATAATCGTATTAAACCAAAACACGGTTGATGTAGTTAGCTTTTAATATCAAATATCCATGCATGCTCATCCTTTCACCACATCCGACCAAGATACGGAGCACTCACGCATGCACAAACGCCATGCACGACCGAGCGATTGATCTCATCAATCTTAATTTAAGATTAATCTCTATTAATCAATGGATTCTCCTTACCGATCCAATCGGCTATGCAGAGAACGATAGTAGATCGTATCTAGTACCCAACATATCACATATGCGATCAAAACCGATCTAGATCTAGAACTAAACAGAATGACTCCACAGAAGGGAAACGCGGGCGCTATGCTAGCACAGAATCAAAATTCTACTGCCGAGATCCAGGATCCCCTGCAAGTAATTGACCACGATCGCGACACTCTCGCGCAGGTCACGGAAGACGGTTCGATGAAGCCGGTTCAATCGATCTGCGCGTAGTTGTACGGAAGTAGTCGTTCATGGTGATCCAATCGCCTCCTCCTCGCTGGTCCTCAATGCCCCACGAGGTGCCCCTGGCCAATCCCCATGGCACGGCCGCCGTCGGCGAGGTTTACGAGCTCGCTGAGATTTGCGACCTCCCTGCGCAGCCTGTCTTCAAAAGGACACCTTGGCCTTGTCCGGACTCTGTTTTCAATGATCTTAGACACTACGGACAAGCCCACGACGAGATCTTTCCAACGCATCCAGTCCCATTGCCAAATTCCCTCTGGAATAACAAGAATCTGTGAAAAAAGGTCGCGGCTAGAAACTGGACGCGAACAGATCACGTCGTCTTCTTCGGTTCGTCTTGCGGTTGATCAAGCCAGCGCCCCAAGTGTTGCGCCTCTACAGGAATACACACATCCGGTGATCGAATCCACGCCTGCTGATACGTCAGAACCAACACGATTTCGCAACGGATATCTCGGCTCTCGCATCGATGAAGAACGTAGCGAAATGCGATACCTGGTGTGAATTGCAGAATCCCGCGAACCATCGAGTCTTTGAACGCAAGTTGCGCCCGAGGCCATCCGGCCGAGGGCACGCCTGCCTGGGCGTCACGCCAAAAGACGCTCCGCGACCCCTCGCCTCTGGGGCGGTCACGGACGCGGCGTCTGCCCCCCCGTGCCGCAGGGCGCGGAGGGCCGAAGCACGGGCCGGCCGGTGCTAGGACGCGCCGGGCGCAGCACAAGGTGGGCGAACCCTCGCGCAGTCTACGTGCGGCGACCGGACGCCATGCCCCCCGTTCGGCCCCAAGGACCCATCCATCGGAGCGAGCGCCGCTCGGACCGCGACCCCAGGTCAGGCGGGACTACCCGCTGAGTTTAAGCATATAAATAAGCGGAGGAGAAGAAACTTACGAGGATTCCCCTAGTAACGGCGAGCGAACCGGGAGCAGCCCAGCTTGAGAATCGGGCGGCGCGCGCCGTCCGAATTGTAGTCTGGAGAGGCGTCCTCAGCGACGGACCGGGCCCAAGTCCCCTGGAAAGGGGCGCCTGGGAGGGTGAGAGCCCCGTCCGGCCCGGACCCTGTCGCACCACGAGGCGCCGTCAACGAGTCGGGTTGTTTGGGAATGCAGCCCAAATCGGGCGGTAAACTCCGTCCAAGGCTAAATACAGGCGAGAGACCGATAGCGAACAAGTACCGCGAGGGAAAGATGAAAAGGACTTTGAAAAGAGAGTCAAAGAGTGCTTGAAATTGCCGGGAGGGAAGCGGAT